>VXBB01009669.1:216890-270830 GCA_013399915.1 Illadopsis cleaveri
CATCAATCAATTCTCCTCTCAGAGGAGAAATATGAAAACATCTCTAAAAATATACATAGTTTATGTTGAGCTGCATGAGAAAACCTGGACTAAGGTCCAAACATTCACGAGCTCGAAAAGTGAGGGCAACATCCCCTCAGTCTCCTCCAGGCTGAACAGACCAAGGGACCACAGCTGCTCCTCACACAGCTTCCTTTTAAGGTCTTTCACCATCTTTATTACTCTCCTTTGGAAACTCTCTAACAGTTAACTATGTTTCTTATATTATGGTGCCCAAAACTGCCCTCAGCCCTCAAGGTGAGGCCTCCCCAGAGCAGAGCAGAGCAGGACAACCCCCTCCCTGGCCTGGCTGGTGATGCTGTGCCTGATGTCCCCCAGGACAGGGCTGGTCCTCCTGGCTGCCAGGGCACTGCTGGCTCACGTTCAACTTGCCACTGACCATCTAGGACTCCCAGGTTTCTTTCCATGGTGTTGCTTTCCAGCATCTCATTTCCCAGTCTATCCATACATCCAGGATTTCCTCATCCCATCTGCAGAATCTGGATAGGTTACTGTGAGAGATGGTATAAAATCTTTACTGAAGTCTAAAAATATCACATCTATCCAGCTAAATGGGTAACCTTGTCATAAAAGGAAATTAAGTTTGTGAAGCAGGACTTTCACCTCATGAACCTGTGCTGGCTGTGCTATCCTCCAGGTGTCTTTCAATATGTCCCAGAATAACCTTCTCCATAATTTTACCAGTCACTGTAGTGACTCTGACAGGCCTTTAGTTTCCAGAGACACCCTTCCTGAAAATCAGGACAATGTTTGTCAGCTTCCAGACAAATGGAACCTCTCCAGATTCCCAAGGCTGTTCAAGAATCATTGAGAGAGGTCTCATGATGATATCAGCCAGCTCTTGGATGAATCCCATCAGGCCCCACAGACCATCAGCCTGGAGCAGCAAATCCCACACAAATTCAGGGTCGATGGAAGTTTATCATCCACACAGCTGGTCTTCCAGCTCAGGGCTCTGGCACCCCCAAAGCACATCATCATGGTTAAAAACCAAAGTGAAGACAGCATTAAATATCTCTGCCTTGTCTGTGTCTCTGCTGCTAAGGTGACTATCCTCATCATCTGCCAGGCTGATGTAATTTCTGGACTGCTGTTGACATTATTGTCCATTAAAAATACAATAACCTGGTGATTTCAGTGTTGTCTATCCAGTTACTCTCCCACATGTTCACAGTCATCTTATTCTGATGTCTCTTTCATAAGATTGCTTTCTCCACATACAGGCTTTCACAACACTGAGGCAATACAATTTCAACATCTTTCCTTCTATCACTGAACACACCAGCCTCTGCTCTCTATCTTCTCATTTACTTTATCCTAGTACTATTTCTATTCTCTGTGCACAGATCTACTTCAGTTTAATATTCTCAGTCTTCAGTCATAAAATCCTTCTCATGGGGAGAAATGAGCCTATTCATTATAACCCCCAACAATTCCCCTACACATGATGCATTAAAATTTAATCCCAGTGTAACAGCCAAGTCACACAAAGGCCATGTTACACCACCCTTTGTGAACAGGCATATACCAACTATGCAAATCAAGCAAAGGCAGCATGAGATGTCCATTTGGAGCTGAACTGACCAATGGATGTTAAGGACAACAAGAACGGCTTTCCTGCATCAGCAGGGAAAAAAAAAACCTCAGGAAAACATTAGCCCACTGCTGAACAGGGCCAGGAACCTGGTGACAAAGAACAAGCAGACAGCTGGAGTACTCACTGCCACTTTCATCTCAGTCTTTACTGAGACTTGCCTTTAGGAATCTCAGGTCCTCCAAACCAGTGGAAAAGCCCAGTGTAAGGAAACCCTACCCTAGCTGGAGGAGGAGCATATTAGGGAACATTTAAATAAATTGGGCATATACAAGTGTGTGGGGAAACTGTCTAGTGTAGTTGTGAGGCCACTCTCAGTTATCTCTGAATCATCCCTCAGCGATCAGGGGAAGTTTCTGAGGACCTGAAGGAAACAAATGTCACTCCTATCTTCAAGAGACAGGATCCAGGGAACTACAGGCTGGTCAGCTTTATCTCCATCCCTGAGAAAGTAATGTAAGAAAAAGTCCTGGAGATTATTTAACAGCATATTATGGGCAAAAAGGTGATTGCAGGAAGTCAGGACGGATTTATGGAAACAAAATCATGCCCAGCCAGACTTGATAACTTTTCCAATGGGATGACTGGCTTGGTGGAAGAGAGGAGAAGAATGGACATTGTGTATCATGATGTTTTCAAGGCTTTCAGCACTCTATCCTATAAAATCCTTGGTGATGAACCAATGAAGTGTGAGTTAGACAGACAGTGAGGTGAAAACTGGCGGAACTGTCAAGCTCAGGAAGTTGTCATTTAGTGGCATAAGGAACAGCTTAGAGCCAATCCACTGGTAACGTACTCCAGGGTTTGATACGCATCCAACACTTTTAAATGTCTTCATTAAGGACACAGATGATGGGTTAGACTGTGCCCACAGCATGTTTGCAGGTGATATGAAACTGGGAGAGGTGGCTGATACCACTCCACAGTGACCTTGAGACACTGGAAAAATGAGCCAAGAGGAGTCCCATGAAGTTCAGCAAAGGGAAATGCCAAGTCCTGCTCATGGGGAGGAAGTAAGCCCAGGTACAAGCTGGGAAGCCAACTGGCTGCCAAGTAGCTTTGCAGAAAAGGACAAGGAGGTTCTCATGGACATCAAGCTGAATGTAAGCCAGCAATGTGCCTTTGTAGCAAATATTGTTCACAAACTTCTGGGCTGCAGAAGAAACACCACTGCCAGTGTGCCAAGGCAGGTCTTCCATCTACTCAGCACTGACAAGCCAGCTCTGGGCCTCCCAGCACAAGAAAGACATGGTTATACTGGAGCAAGCCCAGCTCACCGTGAATGTGATGAAAGGCTTGGACATGCAACACAGAGGGACAGGCTGAGCAGGCTGGTACTGTTTAGCTGGGAGAAGAGATGGCTTGGACCTAAATATCTAAAAAACACTTGATAGGAGGATGAAAACAAGAACCAGACTTTCCCTGGTTGTATCCAGTGAAAGGACAAGAGCCAACAAGCACAAAATGAAATACAGGAAATTCCATTTAAAACTTAAGAAAATAAAAGTCTTGTTAACCAGAAGGGTGGTTGAAACACTGGAACAGAGATGCATGAAGAGACTGTGAAGTGTTGTTCCTTGAAGATAATCAAAACCCAACTGGACAAGGTCCTGAGCAAGCTGTTCTGATTGACTGTGCTTTGAGCAGTGGGTTTAGATTAGATGATCTCAGAGGACTGTTCCAATACCTCAGCAATTCAATGATCCTATGAAAATTAATGCATTCAAACTTCGAGCTTGTATTGGACTAATTTACTTTAAATGTGTTTTTGTCTAAGAGATTGGCAACATTTTGAGTGCTACCAATTAGACTGACTACGTCAGATCAGGGAACTGCCAGAGACATTCAAGTAAAATTGCATTAACATTACAAATATTTTCCAAAAGAACAGCTTATTAATCTCAGGAAAAAAATCCCACTGCTACCACCAGGCATTTATTCCTCTACCTAAGGTATTTGTCAGATACGTGACAAGAGAAGAAATTGTCAACAATGTAAGGGCAAACCAATTTTTCACAAAAAAACTTTCATGTCATCCCAAAACTGACAACAAAGTGTCAGTTTTCTCTTGCTGAAAAGAGACTTCTTAACTGCCCCAAACCAAGGTCTGATAGGCACAAATGCAAACACTCAGTTTGGAGTGCATAACACCTCACTGAAATTTGGCAAAGTGCAAATAAGATCACTGGTTTTTTTCCTCTCTAAGGAAAATGTTCTGATTATACTAGAATTTAAAGGGAAGACAGTTGCCTCTAATAAAAATACTCTAATTGCTCATCTGCTGAGTGGAATAGCTTTTCTGTAGCTTTGAGTTTTATGTTGTACAGATAAGTGTTGTAATTATGTTTTTCCTGATCTGTGCAAGACAAAGTACACATTTCAAATGGAAGACTAGAAATATTTTCTGAATAGACAACCCTGGTATACACCTGCACATGCAACAGACAAATTTTCTCAGAAAATCAATCCAAACAGGCACTAAATACAGATGAACAGTGCTACCCAGCAGTATTTCAAAATAAACTTCCAACTTAACACAAGTACAGTAATAAACGTTAGGCAAATGTTAAACATCAGAGAAGTATATGGAAAGGATTTGGATTGACAACTCAAGTACTGAACAAAAAAAAAGCCTTTATCTTAGAAGGATATTAAAGCAGGTAAGAACACTCAGTTTCTGCCATGAATACTGACATGGAGCTGTATGTCACACAAATTAGCAATTACACTTTAAATTTCTTACCAATCAATTAGATAGATGTCTGGAGTTAGGTTATTTTTTTTGAAGTGGGCAAATAACTTTGGCAGATTTTCTTCAAAGAATACCTCAAATGCAGCAAAGTAAGTCAACATCTGGGAAAATATAACAGGGAGAAAACAAGCAGTTAGCTGTGTTATTAGCAAGCTTAAATGTATTATCTGTTGTAGGATTAACACTCCTCAAAAATAGGATCAATGAATTACATGATACTATAAAAAGCTAAGCATTTACATAAAAGGCATCATCTGCAAGCACTAAGAGTTTAAGATCCACTCTATACACGATTCTTATCCTAAACAATGTAACATTTGCTTTGGGTCTTGGCCAGCTTCCTTTGGAAAGAAAAATACCAGCAGGAGAGAAGTTTTTTGCTGATTTCTCAAAATAATTATAACAGAATGGTGTTTTATGCTTGTGGCAGTAATTTAATATTATACTGAATAAAATCCAAGATCCAATGGAACATAATGAAATACAAAACTAAAATAATGTTAATACTTCACAGCAACAGAGAAGAGTCCAGTATATTCCAGTCATAAGTCACATTCTAATACCAAAGCTATTCTAAGGGTCTAATACCAACATAATACCACACATTCCACATTCAGGTAACAGGTATTTCTTTTGCAAAAAGGAAGACACGAGTTTCACACAAAAAATTCAAAGACTGGGACAAAACATCTATGCAAAGAAACAGTTTGTAACTCTCTGACATCATAACCCCTGAACTTCATTGCTTTTAACATAAAGACTTTTATGCTATTTTAGACTTCCAATATATAGTCAAATTTCATACCAGAGAGCATGTTAAAAATAAATCTTCCAATTCAAGTAAGAGTTAAAAACAAAAGGTTATTTAATCATCCTCCCTAATACCATAGGGAGAAAAGTTAAGCAAAGTCCTTTAATGATTCAATAATACAAATCCCTATAAAAGCAACTAAGAAAGGCCGTGACTTCTTCAAAGTATGAGTTGCAACAGCATACTTCTCTCCAAAACATCACGACAGTAAAGAGGAAAGGGATCCTTTTGGAGACCTCTGTGTGAAATCCTCTTAAAGGATGAAAAGTTTATTTTCCAGTGTCTTTAATGTCCTTACAGAACTATTTCCCATTTCCTCTGAACAAAGTGACAGATGGTGGACTACTTTCCTTAACAGTGATAGATAAACACCTGAGCCTGGTAGTCTGAGTATAAGGCTTTAAGTCAATCAGAGATGGGTGTATGCTAGAAAAATAACTGAAGTTACTGAAATCTCTGAACCTGAGAAACAGGTTCATGTCAAACATGACACCAGAAATCCAGGAACCCATTTTAGAGAACTGTACCCCTGAAACAGCTTCCCAGTGTGGATTTTTAAATGCATGAAAATGCAAGCACCTATGAGATCTTTGAGTATAAAGAAGGAAGCAGGTAATGCATCAGACAGTCCTGCTTTCAAAATAATCTGCTGGCACCACTGTAAGACAGTTCTACTGGAATTCCTACTTGCAAGAGTACTGCAGAGGCAGTTACACATAACTGCTACAGTCATTTATACTGATAGCAATGTGGGCAGCAGTACAAGTAGCTATTTTGATCAAATCCACATTCAATAAGACCTTTCCTTAGTGGTAATGAAAAAACCAATATTGTTTAATAAAATTAACCAACAAAAGAAGTCAAGATAAACCTGTATAAATTACTATTATTCACACAACTAACTTACGCTGGTATTATTTTTTTATAATTTACTATACAACAAATCAGCATTTGCTTATTAAGCTGACATAAAAAGATAAGGGTAGACTGCAGATTAGTATGTTCACCACAGAAAGCAAAAAACTGCCTCACTCAAGTGTCACTAGTCCCTTTGAAATATTAGATGACATTTTCCCTGTAATGTTAAATCATGGATTTGCTTTCATGACATTAATATTTCATGTATCACCATCTCTGCCCTCTGCAAGCACACATTTATCTCATAGTCTCTATTTGGCCAGGCTAACAAAACTGAACAGCACTATCTGAAAGAACTGCAAACTCCACTAGCTCAGCTAAAAAAATATTTATCTTATTCTACCCAATTCAATTCCAAAACCATCTTCACAAAAACCATATTTACACACTGAATGCATGAACATGTCCTCTTTTTCCAAGTACTGTTATGGAGATAGTTGATACTGCTCCTAGCAATGCTGTCTGCCCTGTGGCACATTTTCCCATGGTATTTACAACTGATGAAATTCAGGGACTGAACAGGGAATGCTTTTCCAGCAGGAATACTGATAGTGTTTCTAGAGTCTACTTTTTAAGCAACAATAGTAACTGCTGTCATCATCCATTCCCTTGCTTTATTTCTTGCATTTGAACTCTTAAGAGGCAGACCCTATTTTCATAGTGCTAAGAGGTAAGTGAGAAAGAAATACAGAATGCCATATATTTTACACAAAAATACCTTTGAAGTAAATTAAAACCACATTTGAGAAGATGTGTCTTATTCTGCTAGTGTATCTGCTGACATGGAATTTTAGAGACTCTAGGGAAAATCAGGCAATCGGCTCCCAGGAAAAACTTGAGGGGTCAGAGGTTTCTTTCTCTGAAAAGAAGCCTGTGGGATTCAAACACAGCTGCTGCAGGAAGATATGGAAAACCTGGTTCTCCCTGCAAGTCTGTTTTTAGCAACCTATTAGCCTATGATAAAAAGTACTTTCATGACACTTACATTAAGGTGTTTTCAGCTTTCAACTGCAGTGCTGTTGAAAACCACCTACAGTAATATTCTCATAACTATTCTATGAGCATTACAGAATAGATACTCAACAATTTCATTCACATGTCTTGTTCAAAAAGGTTGATGGGGTAATCTTTGGTTGGGTTGGACTTTTTTGAGGGATTCTGCATGTGTGTGTTGGGTTTTTTTGTTGTTGTTTATAAAGTGCATTGGTTTAAGATAAATTCCAATTTCTTTTCCAAGCTGCTGAAATAATCAATTTTTATTTTTTTAAACTTTTCCTACACATCATCCACAGCATGTTGATTAGAGGTTTTTTGCATACTTACAAGGCCATGGTCCACACGGAAAAACGCCATCTGACAGGGCTTATTTAAAAGGTTAGAAAAAGCAATGAAGGCATCTGCAGTATCCAAGTTCAAGATCAATACAGCTGCTATGAATGACATGCCCTGCACCTGAAGAAAGGAGAAGTGTTACCTTTTAGCAATAACTGTATTGTATTGCCTCATTTTGTCCTTGTGTTCACTAGTGTTTGATGCACTCACTGAGCTGCTGCATCTTGAGAAATGCTCAGAAAAGCAGATTTTTTAGCCCATGTGCCCCTTGATATCACATGTTCAGTGCATGGAAGCTAACAATTCCCATGTTGCCTTCTTTCAAAGACTCCAAGTTGAACTCCTAAGGCAGGCTAGGTTGACAACACTTTCAAATATACAGAATAAAGATTTTTTTTGAAGAATAAGGTGTTTTGAAGTAATCCCTTTTCTCCCAGGGATGGGTCACCTAGATCCTTATTTGCAGAAAGCTGGACTTTGAATCCTAGAGACAAAGCCTGTACTTTTGTTTTTCACTAAATTACCAGCAGTTAAAGACAACTGCACTGATTCATTTGATAAACAACACCATTTTAAGATTATACTCTTGTTTCATTTACCATAAGCTCATGATATTGTTTCCCTTTCTCTACAAGGTCTGTTGCGGAATCCAAGCAAACCTCTCTCACCCTAAGGGTGCCGTGCTGCCATTGGAGTCATGTGGAGCAAGGTGTGACTGCCATTCCTGCAAACCTGAGGAACAAGCTCCTTCCCAACACAACAGGTTGTTGCTGTGCCACATAAAGCACAGCAGCTGATCTGCCCTTTGTCTCATTTCCCAGCAGTCATGTTCAGCAGCTCTTGCCAAGCATTTTGTGCTACCTATGAAGTAGGAACGTCTCCTCTCTACAGTTGTCTTGTCTGAAACTGCTCCTGAATAAAGAATAAGCCTCTCTGTACAACCCTGCTCTGCATAGAGACTAAATGAAATCTTCTCAGTCCTCCCATAATCACTACTTCAAACACTGTGACTGAGCTCATGTAGCTTCAATGGGAATTGCTTTAGAGACTGGTCCAGAAACTCACAGTGCTAAGGCTGGGAAATGCCAATCATTTCAATTCAACAGCAGTCTCAGTAAGACTGATACTAACAATTAAGGACATAACTACACCTTGTCTTTGATTCCAATTTTGAAATTATGTGCCCTGTAGTACAAATATGAGTTTTTCAATTACTTAACCTATAAAAAGCTTAAATCTAGCAAAATTAGTGTTATACACACTTCACAGGCATGCAATGGAATAGAAAAAAGCAAACATACCTCCTGCCCCCCAACCATTTAATACTGGTCTAAAAATGACAGATTAATAAAATCCTTCTTCCCCTTTAAAAATACCTCCCTCCCCACCCCTGAAAAAATAAATTCTTCACTTACATAGCCTACATCAGGTCTGTAACAAGTATAGGCTCCTAAAATACTGTGCAACATGTCATGGTAAGGACCACCCTACAATTAAACAAAAACAGCACAATACATCTGATTATACAACAAGCATGTCAAAAAACTTCAGCGCTACAGATGGTCTCCATTACTGTTGAAAAAGGACACACTCTTTCCCAATGTAGCTTAGAACAGCTGAACTATTCCAAATAATTTTAGCTTTAACAGAATGAAACAACTCTCCAAACCCCATTTATTATAAATACATACAGTTCATCCAATACATTCATTATATATTAAATACTTATACAATAGGAATGCAAGCCTAAGAGATTCCTTACAGCTCAGCAGCACTTTGGCGAGAGTGCCAAGGAAGCAGAGCAATAATGCAAACCACATAATTGTCTCTGAGACTGGAGGCAAAAGTCAGCCATGAAGAAAACAGTCAAAACAACAATATGCCATAACACAGAAAGAGCATATTGAGAAGGACATGTACAGCTAAAAAGAAGTTCACACTGCTGACTATTAACAGCTGCCATATCTTGCACTGAGTACTGTAACTGACTGAGAATTTCCAAAGGGAAAAGTTTTTTGTCTAAAAATGTTGATTTATCAGAATCTAAGCCTTTTACAGGGCTGCTGAGCCCTGTGCATAGAAGGACAAAATCTGATTAAACTGAGTCACTAAAGCACGCCAAAACCATCCAAGTTAAATCAGTTTTGCATCAAACCAAAAAAAGGCCAACTATGTTTGAGATGTTCTCTCTCACTGTGTATTTATAACCAGCAGTGTTGATTCACTGACTTTGGAACACTCACCTGCCATCACTTCATCAGACAGAAACCAGCATGAACTAGGATAGATAAATCACGATGATTACCGAACAGTTTGGGGTTTTGTATGCACCCTGATCTTACTCTCTCCTCTAGATTATTTCTCGTTTTCCAAAATCTCTAGAAACTTTATCCTCTCAAGATGTGTGCTCCTTCAGAGCTCAACGGCCTGTTCCAACCAAGGGACAGGCCAGATTATGTAAACTTAATTTCCTTGAGATGTCAAGACAAAAGTTAACATCACTTACTTGTTGGAATATACAGAGACTAGGAAAAGTTCTTGAGATATCCAGTTTTATTAACTCCAAGCTTGCTTCTCTGTCAGCTGCAGAAAACCCAGCATCTGCAAAAACCAAAGTTACTACCTTTATTACAAAGGTCAATGTACACTCACTCCCATTTTTATTTTCCAGTCAGGTTTACCTTTTGCACAGTTCATCTATTTTGATGTGAATGCTAGGGAATAAGGCTACAGACAGAACAATTCCCCAGATTCAGCAGACAGGCTAAGCAGAAAGTAAATCCTGACCAAGAGCAACCCTACAGTGCCCAGTGACCCTCAATATGTTTTGAAGCAAAGTGGGGAAAGATGTAGGGCAAGGCAGGTCAGGCACTTTTCCTGTATCTGCTGACAAATCATTAAACAGATACAAGCCTGTTAACTTGTGACCCCCTCACCTCCAACAAGGCTTCCCAGTGGATCCTGAAGTAGCTGCCCCTGTGAAAAAGCTGTGGTGGAAGAGGGAAGTCCTAAAGTGGCAGCCTGTGATGGACGCCACTTATCTCTCCTATTGTGAAAGCTCTCCTTTCAGATTCACGTTTAGTCTTTGTAGATCTTGTTACTGACACTATAATACACTCTCCATAACTGAAACAGATCTCGTACCAATTATATTTCTATAGCATTAGTTTTCTTTCTGGCATCAAGATGTCTTATTGGTATTCTGTCTCTTCTGTATAATTGGGAATTACCTACTGCTGTTTACTGAGCACCCTGTCACCAGACAATGCTTGCATCAATCACATGAGCATCTACACCCCAGAAAATAAAGGGCAAGAGGAAGCTGGAAACATACTAAGATACTACTAAACATGAAAATGTTACCTTATTTAAGAGATAAACGATCTTAAGGGAACAAAGCGGCAATTTCCAATCAAAAATATTTTTCTGCTTATAAATGCCAGTATGTACGTTCTCCTTTTTTTTCTCTGCTCAGCATAATTACTTAATAAAGGCAATTTCAATCATTTGCATGTAGTTTCATAATCTCTCAAAAACAGTCAACTCTTCCAATCAATTAGTAAATCTCAAACACTTTGCAACAACAAAAACTGCTGCTCTCTGAAACACACCAATGACTTGAGCTCAAAGCTGCAATAAGGGACTAAAATGCAATTTTCTGTTCTAACGTGAGTTGCAATCGCAAAACTATAGATGCAGAAAAGTATCTTAGTTGCAATTCAAATAATAATCCCCGAACTACTATTTGTAGTTTTCCTACAAATTTGCATCAAAATAAGAACTGTACCCAGAGACTGTTTATAAAAAACCCGAACAAGTATGTTTTGTACAACACCAGAACTTCCTTGAGAAAAAAACAGCTATTCCTTGCTTTCACAAAAAGACATTTTCTTTTTATCAGAACACAACTTTATGGCTGATTTTTTTTATTTTGTTTAAAATATGTGATTTCATTTTAAGGAACTAGTTTACAAAATGTCTTATTCTGTGACATAGCATAAATCATTTACAAAAAGCATACCTTCACATTCTACTTCAGCCCCTCCTGTACTAAGTGATCGCCACTTCTCTTTGGCACGAGCCAGGCAAATATCATACAGCTCTGGAAAAAGAAAAACACAAAACCAAGTCCACTATTTGTACATGCTCAGGTTCACTAACCACCCACCACACAGGCAATGCTGCCCTAGGCATTAACAGTAGCAGAACTTCTAACTGGGTTACAGTTTTGAAGGATGTGTTCCAGTCACCTGTAACTTCATATTAAGCAAAAAGGAAAGGCAATCCAAGTTGCATTTTACATTCAAATATTTGTTTTTTCTTGCAGAGCACTGATGTTCAAAACTACAGTCCGAATGGATAATTAGGAAAGTCTGGCAAATTACATACAAGAACTACACCCAAGGTAACTGAGCAAAGCACAGAAAAGCAGCAGAATACAGCAGGAGTACAAGCAGTCTACCACATTTCCATGTTGGAATTAATTACATATGTTAGTCTTTCAGAGCTGAATTTTTCTGTACTCAGAAGTAATAGATTATTTTTATTTTCACAAATCGAAGTACAAATCTTGCCAGGAGTCTTTTAATCTCTTACAAACCTGTTGTCTTGCTTCAAATCAAAGGAAGGACACTATACACATATTCATAGGCATTTCAAAATTAACAACTTTATGTTTCAAAAAGAAAAACAAAAAACTCGAGTCATTAATTCTGACCATCTCCATCCAACATCAAAGCAAGACACAATGACAGCAATACTCAGAAACAATTTACAGCAGCAGTCCTAGAACAGCTACAAGATTAAAAGACGCTGTATTTTTGAACAAAACACATCAAAGCAGCATCAAAAAAGCATAACTAGATAACATTTCCTCACACCCACACCACAACAGATACAAGAATGTGCCCTTGCTATTTCACTTTGTAAAAACTGTCGACAGAACAGCAGCCTCACCATGGGTGATGTTTAACTCGTTTCCAATGGCCAAGCTCCAGACTTTGCCTCTCACACTGGGTGGGATGCCCTGCCACCACAGCTCTCGGACTTTACGGGAACAGCACCTGTTTAAAGTAAAACAGATTGTTCTAAGAAATATTTTGTTGCCAGCTGAATTGCAAATACATCCCCCTAGCACTGCTGATGGGATTCAAACTAAAATGAACATCAATAGCCCAAGAAATCAAATACAATTTGCGTACCCCCATTCTTTAGAACCATTTTGCTTTGAACTGCAAAGAAAATCTTTCTTCCTTCCAATGTAATGACTTTATATTGACAGAGGCACATCAATCACAATACACATAATCTGCAGCCACACTCGATTAGCAAAAATCAGGGAAAAAGTAAACAAATGTAAAGGAAGCCCACACCTATGCCACTGCCTATGCCGAAGACTGGACAGCTCCATACAAGACTAAATACATGACCAAGTTATGGAAGTCGACCCTCTGCCCTCTGTCATCACTCTGTGCAAACAGACACACAGCTTCCCACCCATCTTTGCAGTTCTGTGCCTCTGGAATACGCACAAAGATGTGACAAGAACTAACTTTTTTAGGTGGGAGCTTTAAAGACATTTTGAACAGGAAACAGGCTTTGAAACGGATGCAGTTGATGTTCAGCAATCTGAGAGCCCAGGAGGAGGAGCAAAATAGCACCTAAGCACCAATGAAAAGTGGCAAAACCAAAACAATCTGTTTATCTTTCAGTAGATTCTGAAAACTAAAATGTAAAATAGCAAATACACTGGGGAACTTCTGAATTCATAAACCAATAAAGGAAAAGGTGACCTAATTTTTACAGCAACCATAACAGATGCATCTTCAAATACTAAAGACAAACATGTAAATCTACAATTTGTTTAGACTTAGTTTATTATACTTTGATTCTCCAGAAACATATTTTCCAACAAATTCTGTCTGTGTTTTAATATATACTCTCAGGATAACTGAATTTCATTGTTAAGCAAATTGCAATTCTGAGTGCTGTTGGTTTATAGTTTATGCTGTTGTGGTGGTTGTATTTGAGTGCTGGGGGCTGGTTTTCTTAAGATGACTAGCAAAGACCACCAAGGTACTTTATCAACTGCCTGTGCCATGTCTTTGGAGGAAATCTTCTAGCACTTAGTATAAATAACTTCTTCCCTATTTCTCTTTTCCATCATTTGATTATCTCAGCACGCATAACATTCTGGAATTAAAGAGGCCTCATAAACCATTCACATACTTCAATCTACATTAAGACTACATTAACAGCTCAAATAGTCAAGGAAAGCTCATTTCTGATAAATGAATGATGTTCAAGTACTGTTTACATTTTCTACCACAGATCACTCCTCAGTACTTCACAGTTTCTGAGTATCTTGAGCCTTCACTAAAGACAAGTGATAAGACTTAGCACTGCATCACTTCCAACCACCTTGTAGAAATAAAGATGTTGCTTATTTCTTTTGTAGCCGTCCAAGAATGATTTTCTAACAAAAGCTTCCAAGACCATTTAAAAATTATGCTTCCTAACTTTGCAACTTCTCTTCAGGATATAGACTGTAATTTTTAATTAAAACTCAATATAACATACTGTCTTACATAGTTTCCCAGTTGGGTAAGATTTCATTGTTCCAAGTTAAAACAGCATTGCCAATGCTGTCTTCCAGTTTACAGCGTTCTTCCAGTTGTTTCTTTCTCTTCTGGGCTTCTTTAAGCTCTGCAAAAAAGGAATTTCCTTTTTAAGTTAATAAAACCAGAAACTAAATATTCAGTTAGTCATGGCTACACAACCATGTAAAGCACACTGTGTTCACCCTAAAGTACAGTGGACTGGTCAAATTCTGAAAATTTCCCAAGCACACGGCAAGCTGAGCAGTGATTGCAAATGTGAGTAAAGAATAAACTGGAACTATAAGTTTCATTTTTAACAGAAGGAACAGAGGGAATTAGATAATGTATGATTTCTCTGACTCTTCGAATCTAACCACACTTAACTTTGAATTAGCACTTCAGACAGCCAACAGCCTCACCTAGTAGAACAGGTCAGAGTATTTCCTAATAAAGCCCCACCTCTTATATGGCAGACTCAAAACTACAGGCCAAATAAATACAAGTTTTTATTTTGTTCTCTTTCTTCTATTACAATTTAGGCATACTGTCAAGAAATCACAAGAGCCACATTTTTGATGCTACTCTGCACATGGATAATCTAAATGTTACGCATCCCAAATGGAAACCTTCAGTTCATTAACAAAAAAATATAATTAATGTCTAGTTTAGATGTATTTTGCAGTTCTGAATTATCATGCAGGATTTCTTCCTGTATTACTACTGCTTTTTCCACTGGCAAATTTGTTAGACAAATGTAGGCAGTCTCTACAGCAGGACATGGGTGTGCATTCACATGCTGCCTACAGTATGAGGAGGAGCTCACCTGGCAAGCAGAACTCACTGAGGAACAGCAGTACCATGACCAAGGTCTTTGGAATAGACACATTCTATCTGATGGCTCCACTTTAAAGCCCCACAGAAGCTGTGTCTGACGGAACCATAGCAACTGCCTCATCATGTTTTCAGCCTTGATACAATACAAGCTCTGCAAGACTGCTGAAATGCAGGCTTTCAATTTTTCTCTAACCAACAAGAGGGTGTTTACAGTCTTTGATCCCCTGACCTCTAGACAATGTATGGCTCTGCAAAGCTGTTCATCTGGAGTGGCTTTAGGGAAAATGGGTTTGTCATGGTATTTAATTAGACAGAATAACAAACTCCAGTTCAGTGACCTGGTCACACTGACCTGGTCCATCACCTAACAATCATCCCATTTTCCCAACTCACCCACCCAAGATGCAAAGAAGGAACAGGGAAACTCCTTTAGACTACACATACTGCAGCAGATACATTAAACAGGAATCACGTGAACTTAGAACTTCACTGGTAGGTTTATGATGTCCAAAATCACAAGAGGATACTTCTATTAGCGTGTCAACTGCAGAATGCAGGGAAGTCCTGTGTTCATCCACCCTTTTCATTGTTTCATATGGTTCAAGGCTTTCTGGCCAGCTGGAAAAAATATTTCCAGTAGCTCCCACTGAATACAAAACCCCAGTCTAATCTTCTACTATTGCCATGCTTGTTTTCAATTAGAAAATCCAGATGGTCAAAAATATCAGCCAAAAGAAACCACTACCATCACCTCTACCTCATGTTCATGGTACAGCGTTACTAAGACACCTCTGTGAAAAATATCAGGCAAGAAATTATGAGCAAATCCTTGAGAAAGCTGTAAATTTTAAGTGAGAGACTATCAAATGAACATAACTGCATACATTTTCCATGGGAAAATTATGTGTTTATGAACTACAGCCTGAACAGGTTGTTTCCAGCATAAAACTGACAAATACCCTGTAGTTTTAAGTGCAGTCTTCACAAATTTTACCAACAATCTACTTCAATATATTACCAAGTTTTTAAACTCACAAATAGATGCCACTCATTTAAGAGTTATGGATTCAAAAAATTATTTCCTGCTGGATTCTAGGACCATTTTCTTTTCAGCTTGGGGCTGGGCTTTTCAACAAAACTACCTTTGCTCCCCCCTCTTGGGTGTGATCCTTCACTGAGAGCAGGCAGGGATCCCTCACATTACAGAGCAACAGACTGACACAAGTGCATTCCAGGTCAAATATCCCTATACTTTTCTCCTCTGAAGACAAGAAATTCCATCACCTCTTTTTTTTGCTTGAACCACCATTTCTTCGTACTGTTGCCTGTGTTTCTGAGCTTCTTCTGCTGGTTTTGCAGGAAGGTTCCTAAAAAAAATAACATTTACAGTTGGCATAACTGTCTAAATAAAATTCTAGACACTTCTAAGTGAAAAACACACTCTGCTTCTTGTCAAAATATCCAGAAAGAGCAGAACAACAGATCCTTGGAAATAATCATCCTTTTTTGCCAGAGTCAGCAGAAGGGAAGAACACTGACCAGCTACGACTACATTTATACACAAAATATGCTGAGCAATTTCCTTACATTTGGTAATTTCAGCATTTTTATTATTAAACCAACTGAACCCACAGGCTGATCTTCATAAAGAGAATATACAAAGATGGCTGGTTTTGATTTGAACTGGTAAGATACAGGACTGTATTCTTCCTTACTGTTCACCTTTTCTAAGAGTTACACCCACAACTTTCTCTACCCACACATAATGACTCCCTAACCCAGATTTTTCCCCTCTGCTCTCTGAAACCTCATGTCTATTTTAAAGACTTAACTCCTTCCCTACTCTCTTCTAGAGCAAAAAGTGGCACTGGAGTCATCCTCAATATTCTTCACTTATTAATACTAACAAAACATTTTGATTTGTGATTAAGGCTCTGCCATACAAATGTATGTGTTCCTTTGTTGGAACATATGACCTTTCAGCTAATCATATTTGCAATTAGCATAACCACACGTATCTCTTACAACTACAGGATCAGCAAAGCATCAAAACAGGAAATGACTATTTTGGTCTTCTGTATTGTAGAACATTGTATTTTATTCCTAGAACAGTTTATATCTTCGGTTAATAGAAAAGCTATGTAAAAATTCACTTTCCTGTTCCTGTAAAGTGTCACACATCAGGCAGCTGATAGCCCTCAACACCATTAACAGTTAGCATGCATTACTATTTATGAAATCACAGTGCCTGTAACGTACACATAACCATGTGATTCTGGCCTATGAGTATTTTTCCAAATCAAGATTATTACTAGAAAAACAAAAGTAAATTTTCACATTGGTGAAATGTTGGTTTGTTAACCACAGAGACCAATCTACTCTTTTTCCAGTTTCACTTTGATCTGCATGTTTTTTTTAAATCCATGTCTTTAGAAATTATTTAAAGTAGGGGAAGTTTGGAAAGGAAAGCCAGATGAAATAAGTCAAGTTTTGCTAACTTAAACTCTACCACTCAAACTATTTGCCCTATGTCTTAACATCACCAACATACATGTGAGATGATGTTTAGTATCTATTAAAATTCACCTAATACTTTTTCTAGTTGAAGCTAGAGGTACTATGGCATATTTATTGATTTTTTACTATGAAGTTTTATCTAAGCCCTACAAATGAGTGTGAAATCAAGAGCAGGTATTTTGGAATAAAAAATCTCACTCCACTTTTCTGTCAGAAGTCCTAAAAAAGAAACTACTCAAAGCCTAATACGTAAACATAAAAAAATAGTATGCAAACTGTAGATGAACAATTAAAAAAGATTCCTTAGTGAAAGTCAGATAACAACTCTGCTGTCCAGAGCAGTTTTCCCACTAGACAAAAGTGATGTTTCAATCGTCTTCAATTTTTAAAATACCTTTCTGCTTGGAGTTCCTCAGTCTATCAATAGTAGGAAAGAAAGCAAAATCTGAACATTCTCCTGTAATGTAACACTAATTCCATCTGTCTGAACATGTACTACTCAGCTTATCCCACAAAAAAGAGATTTTTAACAGACAGGTTTTAAATACAATAGATAACGTAGTATGTTTTTTTCCAGTTGTACATAAGAAAGCCTGCTATAGCAAATAATCACTCTTACATTTTTCTGCATCTCCCAGTGTCTTGCCACACAGTCCATCAGGCAAGCCAGAAAGTTACTTAAGTAACTCTACAATTAGACTACTTTGTTATGAACATTTTTCATACGGGTTTGCTGATGAAAACACAGATCATTGTTATGCCAGTTCTTCACAGCAATGTGTAGCTATACTAAAAATGCAAATGTCATGTCCATAAAGCCAGATCACATTTATGATCATAAATTGACTAAGCATGACTGAATTTGTGTTATTAAGGAGAAAAACATGGTACAGCAGCTGCCGGTAACTCGCTTTGGAGTCAGTCTGCATATGCAAAAATCTCCTTGCAGTAAAAGGTATGAAACAGCTCATCAGGTGCTTGGCAACCCTTAAAATGTCATGCTGAACTCACTGCAGAGCAATCACCATACTGTTTCATTATTTCTGGAGGTGTGGTCTTTCTCTGTGTAAACAGGGCACTGTATTCTTGCTTCCCAATTTCTTTAGCATATACCAGCTTTGTTTCTATGCTTAGGTTCTCTCATGGAAAATAAAAATACCTTAATCATGTTTAGGAGGTAAAATCACTCAAAACTAAAGCTCTACTATGCTAATTAACTCCCTTCACAAAAAGCCATTGCTCTTATTATAAAGTTCCTTCTGTCTGAATAATTTTTCTCATAATCAACTCAATTTCATATTCACTAGTCTGAAAAAAAATCTACCTTAGATTTTAAATAATCTGTTGAAGTTAGAGTAAGCAAATACATTGAGTTGGAAAATCTTTGCTAGGTTAAAGAGACCCTCACTGTGGCATTTCCAAAACTTACGCTGGTCGGTCCTCTAAAATAAGTGCTGTAGTGGAGAGTGGTTCAAAATCAAGATTCTTCCTCACATTCTGTTTAGGAGAGAGTGGTCTCTGAGCTCGTCCAGTTTTTTCTTCATATTCCTAGAGAAGAAAAAGACAGGAAAACTTACAGGCACCAAAATGATGCACTTGAGAATTTAAAAAGGGATCTACAAAAGTCATCAAGATAATGCTTTCACATCTTAGCCCTACTGCAGTTCCTTTGAAGCTTTTCAACTAGAGCAACCTCAACACTGAAAACAACGACAAAATTTATGTTCAGGAGTGAGTCTTGATGCTTTTTTCCATTCTATTTTTAGAAACATCTTAAATTCCTCTGGCTGACAGCCTGCTTTTACAAAGTATTACTAAGAAGGACCTTACAAACAGTAGATACTGAGGTACAAAAATAGGACCTATTTAAATTTTTTTTCATTTACACAGCTTTTGAAATTAAAGTCAAAAATTACCACAAGCTCCATGTCTTAAAAATCTCATTGTAAGATTTCTCCTATGCAAGCTGTTTTCATACACAACAGCTCAGCCATGGGGAGAGAAAAAAAGGGTAAAATCAGTGTTAGACAGAAAGTCCACACATGTTAACACCTTGCACAATCTTAGATTACAATAGAGCATACCATGTTAACCTGTGTCTGTAATCAGACACTGACACACTGGAGCAAGACTAGCAAAGAGGCATTGAGATGTCGGGGTGTGCAGCAAGTGCCATATGAAGAGTGGCCAAGAGAACCAGGCTTGCTCAGCCTCCAGAGGAAAAGGCTTTGTAGGGAGCACTGGGACAAGTTGCCTGAGATGTGACAGAACTCCCGACCTTGAAAGCATTCAAAGCTCAGATGGATGAACCCTGAGAACCTGGTTTAAGTAGACTCTGTCCTGAGAGGAGAGTTAGCTCCTCAGAGGTCCTTCTACCCTTAATCACTGCATCACCTTGATCTATAGGAGAGGACTTGGCATTCAGGTAACATTTTATTTCTACTTTTCCTACAAACACTGGTTTAAAAAGAAGTATACTAAAACTGTGACCTAATGGGATACAACAACCTTTACACAACTTTCATCTACTTCAGTGCTTGAAATATTACAGCAAACATTAAGTATGCAAATGTCAGTGATGCACAACAAACATGGTCAAACAATGCTATGGAAAAATTGCATCCACATTATAGTTACTTTTACATTCAACTTTATAATGATTCTTGCCAATTTCAAAACTCAAAGGCTTTCCTTTCATGCACAGCTTTTTTATACCATTTCTATTAAAATAAAATTTAGAAAAACACAAATGTACACTATCAATGAGCACTATGAAAAGTGTTCCAGCCATAGACCTTTTCCTGCTAGCACGGAGTTCTGCAGACAGTACTGCTTTCTTTCTCTCAGCCTAACCTCTCCATTTCATCAAAACTTCCTTGGGCAATAGACACAACATTTCCAACACAATGAGGTTCATTCAGCAACTAAAACGGGATCCATCCCTTCCAGAAATGCCATCTCCAATCATGCCTTAAAAAAGGGGATAGATGAAAACAAGACATGATGTAATGAACGTGGACCAACACAGCCTTGGTCTTCTACTCTGTGTAGAAGAGTACACAGTTCTACAGTTCATTCCTAGTTCAAACTACTTCCGTGGGACTCATGGGTACAGGTCTGTGCAGCCCTCAGGACACAGAAAATCCCTATTTTTCCCTGTCTATAAACCGGGCACTGCCTCAACAATCAATCCTATGATGACTACATTGCTGTAATGGGAAACATGGTCACGAATTTGGAATGTCTGGCTCATTAATACCAGCTAATACTGCTATGCATGACATCAGTTTGAAAACAAGGAAAAGAACCAAGGAAAATGCATTTAAACTACAGACTAGTGCTTAGCTTTGTCAAGTAAAGGGACAGTTCTTATGCTAACTAACAAAGCCATTCACTAAAAACCCTCCAGAAAGAAAATAAGCAAAAAAATACTATAAAAAAGGTATTGAGATAGAGAACACATTCAGAAACCACTGGCTGTAATCTTACACTGGTCACTTTCACAAACAACTGAGAGTGACCAGTGTGTAAGTGCACCATCACAATGGGCTTCAGCTGCACCAGCTGCGGAGTAAATCCGCTGTGCTGACACAGATGAAGCAAATGGCTTTTCTTTCTCACAGTTTCTATTAGCAAACTGATTTTTTAATGAGTCCTTTTTCACAACTTAACATAGTCAAATATTAACCTCTCTTATTCCCTAAAGCATCTCAGAATTTGACATTAAAACATATGCACCCAGTGTTTATTATAGTAGAAGTTCCAGAAGAACTGCTTAATTTTGACTTATGAAAATTATATTCAGGGTTCTCTTTCACTGAAATCCAAGTGGAGAGCAAAATTGCTTTTGGAAAATAAGAAAAGAATGTCTGAACTGGGCTGCAATGGGAATTTTATTCTGTACACCCAAACTGATTTGGAAATCCCTTTCAGCTAAGCACAAAGTTCTCCAGACCACCACTATGCACATCCTTACAAGAATTTCTTGGTTAAGAAAATGTTTTATTTCTAAATATGGACGGCTAGTTACAGTATCAGCACATCAGTACAATTACGCAAACCTCTCAAAAGAGCCAAAGCCCACCCTGCATTTCAGCAAGTATTCACTGGTGTTCTACTCAGCACTACCCTACAGTAAAAAAGCCAGAGCAGCACAAAAATGGGAGTGGCACATTTGATCAGATTACAAGTATGATTCCTTTGTAGCAATTTCATCCTTTTCAGTGGTAGCCAAAAAAGAACAAAAATGTCCATTGGTGGTATTATCTACAAGACTGGTTTTTATTTAGGGAAAATTTAAAAACCCCAACCAAACAAAACCTCCCACCCCAGTTTCCCCCTACCAAAAAAACACAAAACCCAAACACCCCAAAATTTACAGAAAACAAAAGCTCATGAAAATTATCTTTTACGCCAGTGAGAAGAGAATGCCATTTCAGACCACAATGTATTATACAGCAATGAAGCACACTGAAGCCTCCACAAACTCATATTAAGAGTATCTGCTGACTGAGCAAGTACAAGTATTTGCACATACAGGCATACTGCAATAGGCTGAGCTACACAATAGCTCATTTTAAGCTTTTTTCTTTTAAGCCAAATTCAGATCTCTTGCAGGTACAAATAATTCAGGATCTGTTTAAATGCTATGCTGCAATCGGGGTTTACTAACCCGACATGGTTGCAAGTTAATTTTAGGATCAACTTAGGATGAGCTGATCGTTTACGATTTAAAATACAGCCTTATCACTGGGATCATTTAGGCTTTCTTCCAGGTTTCACCTTTAGCTGTTCGCAAGAACTGAACTAGGGTTTGAAGGTGTTCTATAAGATCGTACTGTAGATTAAAGCACTGATTTAAACAATCCAAACCAAACAAAGAAAACCCACAGAAACACGCCTCCCAAAAACAAGTTTAATTCTGGGTGGAACCTGCCAGCTTTGCAGTTAAGATGCAAGAAGCTCTAACTGTGCTGATCCTCTGCGATTCTTCAAGAAAGATAAGCCAACCTACAAAGGCATCCTCCACAATCACAACCGAGAGACGCAAATAACCCTCTAGAACACAGCAAGCACCGACAGACCAACTGCTCTACCCGGGAGTGCGCTGTGTGACTTCCCACACGCCCCGAGCCTCCCCAAGCACCAGCAGCACGGCAGAACTGAACGTACAATAACACAAACCGCTCTATCAAGGTCATCTAGTTTTGGCCCTACGTGTTTAAAGGCAGCCACTTTCCGACGAAGCCGAATATGAAATATTCATGTTGGGTGCCGGAGCGGCAGACGCCAGGCTGCGTGACTGTGGCTCCACGGAGGGCACTGCAGGGCAGGAGGGATGGCCGGCACGGCCGGGGTTCCAGCCCGCAGCCCCCACGCTCCGACACCCCCAACACCCGGCAGGGCTGTGCCGCCGCCTTCCATCCCGGCGGAGTCTCTCTTCGCACAAAGAGAATCAATCCCCTTTCCTGTTAGCTGGTTCTCCCCCGGACTCGGTGAGGCGACTAAGAAGCGGACGAGGCCGAGTTCACCGACACGCCTTCAAGTCCCGGCCCGTCCGGACCCCTGCGCCCCGCGCCGCCCCGCTCACCATGAACGCTGCGGTCCCTCACGNAGCCGCCGCACACCATCGCTTCTCTCCGCCTCGCCCAGCGCTGCCTGGGCACGCACGGCTCCGCCTGGCACACGCTTCCCGCCTCCCGGGCCGCCGCGGCAGCCCGGCCCTGCCCGGTGCAGATCCGCGTCCATGACGGACAACCTCAAACCTCGCACAAGCTCGTCTGCATTAGCCGCAGTCTTTGTCAGCTCAGCATTACGGGTGCTGGATTAGGACGCAGCTGCATTCCTCAAAGACTCGTCTCTCTCCACTGGTTTCCCACACTGACCCTTCCCCCTCCCCGCTCCAAGCCCTGGCTCCAAGCCAGGCGTTTGCTTGTACCGCGTCCCGCTGCTGTGCCTTGCTGAGACAGCCTCGGTACCTGTCCGAAGTGCAAGAGCAGCTAAAACTCACCAACCCCTACATGAGTGCCAAAGGAATAGCAACAGTGTTGTGCTTCCTACAGCATAAGCATCTTTTCAGTACCACTTATGCTTTGTCCACCTCTGACAGCTCTAGGAGATAGATACATAAATCTCTTCTACAGTTCAGACAACTTCCACGTTACTTTTTGCTAAATATTTTGCCTCAATCCAGATAGAATATCAACCTTAATTTTTCTTTGTCCAAAGGCTCTGTAGTTGAGACACCCAAGTTGTTGTGGCTCCATCTTCGGTAGACTTGCATTTTAAAATATTATCTATTGACCTGCAACTGTTGCCATTTTCTCAGCTCTGCACTAAGGATTTCATATTCTTAAATATCACTGACTGTGGTTTGCAGCTGCCAGGGTGAATCACTCATGATCTTCATCAAAGTCTGATCCTCAATCCCAAAATGAGCAGCAAGGACTGACCTGAAAACAACTTGTCACTTAACTATTCTGCTTTCCAAGGGTGGCTTGGCAGAAGTTAACTGATTTTCTCAGAACTGCTAGATGTTATATCAGCTATTGTTTTCAACCTGTGACTATTTCTATTTCACAGATGCAGGGATACAAAGCCAAATACAGAACAGCTCACTGTTTAAAAGTATCTCAGCTTCATTCCCACCACTGCCAATTAGTTACAGACACCTGCCATCCAAACACCTCATGTCAGAGCACAAGTCAACACAGCTCATGCAAAACACTACAGGCTCCAGTGCTAATGCTTTATCTCATGAACCAGCTGAAACAAAGCTACTGCACATATCAAAAACCATTCATGAAAAATTATAGCTATAACATAGCAGCCAAAAGCAGCTCCTGAGGAACAGCACCCTTGGGTGGGCCGTGGTACTCCTGCAGTAGATGTCTGTGCTTTTCACTGAAAATAGAATGATATTGCAGCTCTTCTGCAAAGCTCTGACTGGGACAGAGGGATGCCTGGTGACACAGGAAGATACTGCGGGGTGAAAGCAAAGTACTCCCTGTAAATCAGACCACAGCTGGCCACATGTTACAGTTGGTAGCAGTCACTATTTTTAGGTTGCTGCATTTACAACAGTACCTAAGACTACTTAAACAGGTTATGTGCAAGATTTAATTACATTTTATTTTTTCCCACTGGCCTCACTCAGCATATGGAATAAGAACTGGACCAGAATTGCACAAACAAAAAAAAAACAAACCTATTTTCTTCCTGATTTTTAAGTCTTATCACTACCTCAACAGTGCTCCAATGTTCCCTTCCCTTCATTGTTTCATGATTGCCTAATGCACGTCCATCTGAAATCTCTTACCTTTTCTACATGAAATAGTTTACCAGACAAATTTCAGATGGTGCACTCAACACTTCACTGTCCCCAACCCCCCTTCTGGCCCCTCACACCATTTCTGTGCCACCATTACACAGCCAGGTGACTTTCAATATGCTGGATGGGGGAAATGATACCACCAAAATCATACCTTTTGTTCTGTTCCATTAGTTTGATTACTCTGCAGTGCCTGCTCTGGGGCAATGTAAACATGAAAGGAAAAGGAAAAGAAAGGAATATGCAGCAGGACTACCAGATCATGAAATTTGTGATGATCTTTGGGTTGGGAAACTAAGATCTGATTCTTCATATGGCACCGGGCCATAAAGTAATAACTATAATGAAGACCCTTATATATACAGTAATCAAAGAGAATTTAAGGAGACTGAAACCTCAGGCAAAGATCAGATCATGATACTGTCCTGCAAAACTTAAAAGAGAATATATGCTTCTGAGTTCAGATATTACACTTTCAAACAACTTCTTAGGAAGTTTTTTATATAACTTTAAAGCCAGTACAGAACTATTCTGAAATGCAATTAATTTAATAGTTACTGACCTAACAACCTGAGAAATCAGAATTGCACGCTCAATCTGTATACTTTAGTGATTTGCCAAGCTCTACAAATAATTAATGGTTTAAGAACCATCAGCCCTACTTGCTTTGCACAGCTCTCTCTGTATATATATGCATTTATGTTTAATCCTCTAACATGAAAGAAAGGATAGCTGAGCAGAAGATAGCAATGACATGACAGAACTTGACTGTAATAACATATATGTGAGGTTTTATCTTCCACCAGGGCATCTTTCTCATCTTTAGTACCACAGTATTCTTCTGTTCCATACTTTACCAATTAGGAATGCCTAAGCAATGTAAAAGATAAGATAAGATACTATGGCCAGGCTGTGAGGAAAACCTCACACTATTTGTAGGTATCATTTCAAGTCCTCTGAAATTTGTCTCTTTTCCCCTGGGAAGCATCTACTTTTCCTTTCAGATTACAGGGGATACAGAACCTGAGCTGGCAACTGATATAATCTCACACAATCACACCAAAGTTAAATGAATAAAATAATTCATTCATCTTACAGAAAGTTACGAGTAAAGCTAAAGAGTGAGAAGACACATAGTCTGTTTTGCAGTCCTGTGCTCCAGCCACTGGACTATTTTAACTATTTTTCCATATACAGATTTTTATAACACCATATTTTGAGCAATGGAGGCATTAGATTAAGGAACATTTAAAACCTAAGCATAGACAAGGCCTGGTTAGTTCTTCCAAGAAAGAATAACAGTTTGCTGTTTCAAAGTCTGTTGCTTCTAATCATTCAATGTGCTATGTATCAGATGGTTCCCACTCCTAAGGTTCACATTTTGTTTTCGTCTGCACTATATGTAAATAATTTAAGTGGATTTTGGTTATATAGAGTGACATGCTTCATAAAAAAAAAAAAAAGGAAGGAAAATATTTGAAGTACTCAGACACAAAGCATTCCACGAACCATGTTGCTTAAGCACAACTTTTTACTGTCAAAAGCAGGATCTTCAATCAGATTGTGCAGTGTACTGTTACAAGTGAGTCTAACATGAGTCACAGTAACAGGAAAAAAAAAAACAAACACCCTCCTGCTTAGAACACTGCAAAGGACACAATTTAATCTGCACATACAAATGTGTACACAGTTTCCCTAGGTACTGACACTATCTGGTACACTGCAGTGTTAATCAAATGGAAACATCTGCAAGAAAGGCCTCCAGCAGGACAAGCATCTGGGAAATGTCTGAGCAAGAGAATAGAAGCTAAATGGTTGTTTTATTTTACTGCTATTTTCTTGTGAGCATCTGCCAGAATGAAATGCTATAAACAGCTGCTTTCAGCATATTTCATAAACATCACTTCCAGGGACTGGAATTCCATTGGATATGGACTTCGTGTGAAAACATAACTTTACTTAATCTGTATGCCTGCTCACTGATCTCTTCACCTTAATTATCTATATAGTCTCAGCATCATACCCTTCCAAATAATCTCTCAGCAACTTTTTCTTCTGACATTTCACGTTAGTGCTGATGCTGCAGAAGAAAATTTACCTTTCCTACCTAGTCTCAAATAACACTTTCTTACTGTGGCTGAAGGTCATGCCAGAACATGACACTAAAATAAAAGGACTCTCCATGCCACATCAACCTGATGCTGACACCACTCTGAAATGGCCAAAATTCCAGGTTAACTCCAAGATATAGAGGAAAGGAGTCACAGGAATATCACATTTCATCTTGCAGGTTCTCAAATCAGTTGCAAATACCAACACTTGTAATCTCCAACACAGTGCAAAAGTCACCCAGGAATGCCACCTACTTTGCAATGCACAACAACTTGTATTTCACGCTGTTCAAAGACCCTCCATGGCACACAGTCACTGTTACTATTTGCAAACAGTTATCTTTGTAGGTGAGTACCTGCACACTTGTATCTAGCTCCACCACTCCAGCAGGCACACCAAACTAGAGCAGGGAAGATACTTCACTTGATACTTTTAACCATACTCTATTTCTTCTCTGTTTTCAAATCTCTCTGCTAGTTGCCCCTCTGCTTCCTCATCAAGACTGGGGTATCTTTAAGGATCTCCGACTTCTTCAAGTTTGATGCTTACCTGCCCTTGGAAATTACAGAAAAATAAGGAAATAAGTCCATTGCATGAAAACCTCTGAGTGCTTTATTCCACCCATGTTTGCTTCTCTGACCCCTGAAATTACTTTAGAACTGGTGTCAATTTCTTACATGCCTAACAAAAGCCTCTTTTGTACTCATACTGATAGTGTGCGTCATATTCTCTCTCATCACTTGTCCAGATCCTTGTGCACTCCTTGCTTAATTTTACAAAAAAAGAACTATATCAAAATGTAAATATTCCTGAATACAATCATCTCCACAACTTAAGGTTCAGAGCTGACAAGAAGAAATTGTAGTTTTTTAAAGCTACAAACAAAAAAAAAATATATATAATATATGAAGGAGGGCAACATACCTTCATAGTGTGGCTTAAAGTGATGACTGTTTTAAGGCTGTAATATTCATGAAGCTGTTTCCATGGAACTTTGTCATGCTCAAGTGACAACTTCTCAATAGAGCACAAGAAAATTATGTGGAAATACTATCAGGCATGAAAAATTTGTAATAAAATCAAGGCAAAAAATAGGAACAAGAGTCCTCAGAGAGAGAAGGAGAATGAGAACATAAAATTGGCTAGTCTTCCTTCAGAAAGACACTTCAGGAAAAAGCACGAGTCTGGCTTTTCAAAATCCTTACATCCATATCCTCAGGGTTTCCAGTGACACACAGTACCTCCATTCATTTTACAGAAATAAAGAACATCAGCTTTGTTTGTTGTTGCTAAGTGAGCATGGTAAGAGTTAACCATTCAAAACCTGTATCTACCCCTATTCTTTAATTTTAGATGAAGTTTGAGATGTATAAACTTGCAGACAGACAAAGAAAACCTCTGGGTCGAGTTTCTTGGGAGCTTGCTTCTGCTTAACACACGATTAGCACAATGAAGTCTAGCAAAGCTTTCTCAATTTTACATGTCAGCAGTGGAAATGTTCCAGTCTCCAGTTAGAATAGGCAGTTCCACCACAGTCCTAAGGGGCTACACATCTGCTTTCAAAAATTTACTGCCAGTTTTCCTTCACAGCAATGCTTTGTCAAGTGTTTGTGCAATGCAACAGCCAAAGGCACGTGGTGTTATTTCCAGGCTTGCTCTCTACAGACATCTATTTTCATTCAAAAATCCATGAAGGGAGGGGGGGAAATCTGAAAGCCTCGTGTGTTGCCAGTGGAAGGTTACTACAAGGAAAAAAGCTTACTGACTACAAAAAGAAGTAAGTGTTTAAGTATCCTTCTATTAGCACTGGAAGACTAACAAATACCAGTTGCATGATGAATTCTTATTTAACACAAATGAGAACAAACTTCCACTGATGTATCAGCTGTCCTGAAAAGTTATCATCTCTGGCCTTTAAATTTTGGAGATAGAAAGAGTTGTGTACTTGATACTCAAAAGTCGATATTTTTTCCATGAATTTGTCGCTTCCTGCATTTAAAAATAACCTTGTGCTATCTGCATTCATATTCCAGTTAATGCTAAGTATCAAAGTACCTGTTCCTTTTGAGACAAAGAGAACTACTTCAAATTACTACACTTTCCCCAAAATATACCACCAGCATTGAAACAGACCCTGCAGCAGAGACCAGCAGCTGACACTGTTCCTGCAGTACCAACTAACCAAGCTTATACTTCTGTTTTGTATCTTTACTCCTGAAAGCAGATACTTATACTACAACGCTGCCTGCTACACCTGGTGGGGATCTCTCCAGCTTCCAGGGCTTTTGATCCCCACAATTTACTAGGCATTCCAGAGAGTGAGAAAGCTAAAATAAAAGCTTTAAATCTGGAAAAGGAGGAAAAAACCTCTTACTTCCTTTCAAAAACACTTTGTTGCTTGTCATAGCTATTTAAACCAATACACAAAGCTTACTGTTTTCTATTAGTCTGATGGTTGTAACATATTCTGTATTTTCACATGTTGTTAATATATGACAAGAATTACCGACAGCATCAAAAGCAGCACTTTGTCAGCTACACTCCACTAGATTATGGTACCTGACTGGGTCATATTAAATGCTTTTATTATTAAAATACTCAGGAAAAAATCACCCTGACAGAGTATTAAATCACCCTTTCATTTACTGTGAATGGAAGCTACTACTCTTGCTTTATCTGTTTAAATGTGATAGTATTTTTGTTTGAGGCAGGTGATTTTCAAGACACTCTTGGGCAAGACACTCTTTGTAGATTAATACAGCCTACTGGAATTGCTGAACGATCTATTTAACACCGTTCTTGTTGGGGGGAAAAGAAAAGACCTTTTAGGACATCATTATTGATGTAATAGGTTCCTTTGTTTACTTATTTGTATTTACCTTCACAAAAGTTAGATGCCCTTTACATATGATTACAATAAAGGTATTTGTAACTGGATCAGAAGGAAAGACACGAAAGAGTAGTGGATTAATTGCAAGTTTTGGGTTATAATTAAGTGAGGAAGTTAGTTACACCTTTATTTTCAGAGAATGTAACAATAGGCATAGGTTAGACTAACCACAGTAACTATACCTTCTTACACTATACTTGCTTCCTATTAAAAAAAGGAACTCTGCCACATAGATCTAAATCCTGCCTTTCTGAAGGCTAACAAATAGAAATGAACCCAACAGTGAAGAACACAGGAAGTGACTCATTTACAGCCTTGGACTTCTCATAGAGAACACAAAAAATGCACTACACAGTTTCTAGCTTCCCAGCGGCAGTGAAGTCAATGTGCAAACACTCACCCTATTAGCAGCAGTAGCCATCAGTCACAGTGACCTACCCAGGCTACCCAAAGACAACCTCGATACCAACAGAAGACAGTGCTGTGTCCAAAGCTGCAGCTCCTGCCAGAGCCAGCAGCCAGCTTGAACCAACCACTTCCCCTGCAAAGGCCCCGAATGGGCCATGTGAGTGCAGGAAAGCACAGTCAGGCAGATGCTCAGGAAAGCTCTGTATTTTTAGCCACTGCCGGCCATCGGCAGAGGCTGCAGATGTGTGGATGCGGAAGACGAGGCAGCAGCTCCCCGCACTGCACAGCTCCCACCCGCACTGCTCGGGCACACGGAGCTGCATGAGAATGCCACACATCAGCAGTCTGGGCACTTTGCTCTGCTCTGGGCTTTTTTTAACCTGGGGAAAACACACTGCTTGTAACCAGAGATTTTATCACTGCCTAAAGCAGGGGTTGTAGTAAATTCTTTCCATGGTTCTTGCTGGGTGCTGTTGCTTTGAAACTCTCTTCCATCTAACAGATCCAAGCCAGAAAACAGACTTTGATAAAATCACTTTACTCCATTTATAGCTTAAATCATGTAAAAATTGAATTATAATTAACCCAATTCAATTTACAAAGTTTTTCCTACAGTAATGTTAAAAGCTTTACTGTTAATCCCATAACAAAGCATCACCTTTGAGGCAAGCAATTTATTTTCCTGTTTCAAGAGCTCATTTTCACTTTATCATGTGCTGCAGAGTGAGCCTCTTCAGTGCAACTGATTTCAATTGACTGGAATGTTGACCCCCCATATATAGCCATATCCTAATTATTACAGAAAAACACCTGGGAAAATTACAATCCCCAAGTCAAAAATCATAGTTATTTTTAATTGTTAAGGAAGTGCCATTAGAATTTTTAAATATTCCAACATGGAATGTCAGCAAATGAGATCATAAAATATTTAGGCCTGAATTTTTGAGCAAAGATTGTAACTGAAAGGTCTCAAGTGTTAGATGTGCTGAGTTTTGCCAATACTGAAACTTAAAAAAAATAAGATATTCCATTCAGCTCTGATTGGAATTCATATCGTGAAAGCTAAATTGTACAACCCTCATAGGGTCAAAGCACACTTGGAAGGGGAAAAAAAAACAAAAACCACCAGAACCTGTTGATTAAAAATGGATTTTGCTATTATAGAAAAGAAAATTTTAAAAAATACACTATTTTAAAAAGGTAATTTAATTTCACTGGGGAAGAAAGCTATAACATGTCCCTAGGATATAGCCAAAATCTGGCATTCCTCTATATGCGTTATTCTTTAAATACACAAAATCTTGACAGGACACATGGAAACAAATTCTGTGAAGACAGATCACATGAGAGACAACCAAATGATATGCTGGTTACCTCTTCTTGAATCTTTAAAGGAATTTATTTTGAAGAGCATTCACTGACAAAACTGGGGGGCGAGAACTTGTTGCAAATAAATGGTATTTACATACACTTCTGTGCTTGCCAAGCTTGAAAAGAGTTTCTAAAAGAAACAGTGGCTGCAAAGCCTAGCTCAGTTCTACAGTCTGCTGGGAGAGATGAGAATTTAACTTCAGTGGTAATTCTTGGTGAGGTGCTGTCATCTGACTTAGTGCATTTTCAAACATCAATTGCAAAAGCAACTCACATAACCAGTTCTGCTCAAGCAGAATTCTTGAAGAGAACTGATATAAAAGATTAATCATTCAAACCTCCATTGCAAATGCACTTCCAGCTTCCCCAAGATTACTCATTCTGACAGCTTCTAAGTTTTAAAACATTTAACTGGATAAAAACTATACAAAAGCTCTCAGTGAAGCAATCCAGCCTGAGCATATACCAATATTGCTTCTCCATCAGAAGACTAATACACATATTTTCAGCATTAAAACCAGGAAAAGCAACATCTTAGCTGGAGTGATTTTAATTCCTACATTGTCAAAATTACAGTATAATATGTTGTATATACACTTGTTGAACAAGTGAGTGCTGTCAGAAGAGTTTTTAAGGGCTTGAGAAAAGGCTCATGTGCTCAAAAAGCCTGTCTGACCATTGTTTTGGTGAGGGGTCACCTAAATCAGGCTGTGCTTTTAGATGCTGGTGAGGCTCAGTTAGTGACTTTACAGCACTACTCATGACTCAACGTCTACATGTCAAAATAATTTCACAAAAGCACCAAATCATTTAGGAAGGATTAGTTATTGTTACCCAAGAGGCACTGGAGACAATTGTTTTAGACTGCAATTTTTCCAGAAACTCACTAACGGTTGGATACCACACCACATAATAATTTAATAGTGACTGTTTTGTAACAAATGTCATACAACCATTCAAAGCATATGTAATGTAAAATAGTTTGGATGTAAAGGAAAAATATTCACAGTACCAGCAACAACCACAAAATGTTAATAAATTATTTACCCACTTATTAAGGAACAGGCACTACAATAAAATACACTCCTAAATTTCAGAGTACTGTATTTATTATGCCTCTTCAATTTTGTCATCAAAAATCTTTGGTGAACACTTCAGAAACATTAATTGTGTCAAGACAAGCTGTAGATAAAATCTGAATGGTTGAGTACAGTGACAAGTTCAAAAAGCTGTCTCAATTTCACCTTAACAGCCTAACTACAGCTAAGAACAGTCACATGACACGTGGATTTCCAGAATACTTTACCCTGAATTATGCAGCACAATCCTTCAAATCAGCATTTGCATTTCACACACAGCAGCTGCTTTTGAAGTTTTACTACATGGTCTCTTTCCATGCAAACATGACTATTTCCACAGTTGCCTGAACAAGGAAGTTATAACTGAAATACAGAGAAACCTCCAAACACATAAAAAGGCTACATTCAATCCAAAAGTCCCAGATCAAGTCAGACAGATTGAAAGAAGCTGTTTTCTTGTCACTGAAAGAGCAGCTCATGAACTACTGACCACATAGCTGGATTTCACAAGATTTTCCCCATTGGAAAGGCAAATCATTTGATTCAGTAGCCAAGAGCTTGGGTTCATCTGTAGTAGAACCAGTTCTCTGAAATGTTGCTTTCGACTATGTTGGAAAAAAGTGAGTTTCATTTAGATTTTTATTCTCTTATGGCACATTAAGGAAGGCTCTTCATGCCTCATGTGCTCAGGGTAATGGTGAAGTAGAACACATTCTTCTGAACAGCACTGTTATAACAGAAGTAAAATTTCAATGAAGAGCCTTTTCTGGTGCTGAAATTGTGTGCAACTCAACCAAACAGGCTGCACAGTCCTATATACAGACCATAAACTTAACTGGCTTCTTCATTCACCAATAATCCTAACACAGAATGAAACAAATACCTTTTGTATTTTCTTTGGGTCTTTCTGTAAGTTTTCTCCAGGAGGTACTTTTCCAAACAATTTCCATCGCACATCATTTTGTTTTTCAAATCTTGCACTCTGCTTTCTGGTAAACAAATTCCTAAAAAGAAAGAAAAGAAAGTTTTATTAAGAAAAAGGCTTGATTAATTATAATAAAAAAAAGGATGAACATTTGCTAACCTTATGTATCCTAATCATATATTCCAACTCCTCTTGTGGTTGTGGTGAGGTTCCCAGCTTCAAAGAGTACATCACGCACTATTATCACCATACCAGGCAATGGACTTTGTTAAATTATAACTTTTAGTAGATTACAACAAACAAAAAAAAAAAGTTTATTTTCCAACTTCCTAAATGTGGACACCTTTTTTAGTGTTCCTGGAGATCATTCAGCCTCACACTTTTAAAAAAAGACTAAGACACTAAAGCTCTTGCTGCACATTCTTTACCCACCTGTTACAATATATTACTACCAAAAATCACAAAAACTTTGGGGACATAGTACCCTTTTACTGTATTTGATCTGCTTTCATAAAAGATTATTTTTCTAAATAAGCTTAGAAGCAACTATCAAAACACATTAATTCTGAAGTCTCTCTGAAATGTCTAATATTTACTAGCTTAAACACTGTAGGAACAGTTATAAAGCTAGACATAAAGCCACTGAAAATTGGATTCCTTTTATTGACATTGTTAGTTTTTAATCATAAAGTGATTTGCCAAACTTGCATCTTCACACCACAACTACTTTTTTCCAAAACTGGACACACAGTACAGGCCAGTCTTCATGCTTTTGATAGCACTTGGCTCCTCCAAGAGCACAGATATTCTACCCCCCATGGCATACTTGCATTATTAAAGTAACAAATTTTCTTTTGTTAAGTTTATCACATATTCAAATATGTCCAGGTTAGTTCTGTTGTTTACCCACTTCAAGGCAGGTTTTTCTGGAAACTTATTATCAGTTTTTGCTCCCCCCTCATTGAAAAGAAAAAAAAAATCCACTGAGACAAAAGCATTTTTGCTACTGCAATCAGCAGGCAGCTCCAGTATCCTCAAGACACATAAGCTTCCATTCTGACATTAGTGCTTTTCCCTACAGTTAGCACCTTAATGCCCTGTGTATTGGCCCATCAAGTACAGACTGTTTCTTACATAAAAAGTGTGATAGTTTGGGAAATAAAACTATATTTAGCTTCACATTCTAGAAGAGCTGAATACATGTCTGCAACAGGAACAACCTAGGCACTAAAAAGTTGCTTTTTCCTGGTCACTTTCTATCAGATGCCATGAACAATACCATAGCAATACCAACAGAGATAACATTGCTGGAATACAAGAGATACATTTCATATGTGAAAAACAATTGAGATCATAACATCAAAGTGTGCTGAAATATATTCTAAGGTTAATAGTATGCACTGCCATCCTTAAATATCCATTTATTTATACAAATTATCACATGCATCTGTATCACAAGGGTACAGTTACCTTGAAATTCAAACCAAGAACAGATTATCATATTAAAAGATAAGAACAAAGTGTTTATGTACAGAAACCATGCAAGTCAATTACAACTGATGCCAAAGCTAAGCAGTAACTGCACTTCCCCCAAACCCCTTTAGCTATGAAGAGATTGTAAGGTAACTGAAGCCTGAGAGGATGGATCTGTATCATTTGAGACAGCTACCTGGGAAATAAAACATAAAAACAGACAGACAAGAGATTAATTAATAAATACATATCTAGTCCATTTAAAATGGAGAAATATCAAGCAAGTTCTAAAATATATCTAAGAATAAAAAGGAAAGCATGACAGAAATGACAATAAAATCTACTCCATGTAATAGAATACACAATGCAAGACAGGCTGGCTGTTCTTGCAAAAGGTTTTTTTTCAGGTTTGTTACTACTTCAGAAGCAAGCAAATTCCAGACTCCAAATCATCTTCAGAGAAAACAAGAATTTCTAGCATCAGGACCACGGGAAGAGCCCTGTAAGGAGGCACATCTCTGTGACAGCTCTGTGCACATTCAAAGCCTTCTGCAAGCAAAAGCTTTTCACCACACTTCATTAGCACTGCAATAACACAAAAATTAAAGGCAATTTTATCTCCGTCTCTATCCACATTAGAGGTTCCTAGCACAAGTGTATATACAAGCAACAACTCCTCCAATCTCCTCTGAGGGATTTTAAGAACAGCAGTTGGTCTTTACCCTCAGAGCAAAATAAAGATGAATTGGAATGATAAATTGTAACAACTCTCTGCTGCAAGTGCCTGCATAAGATGAACTAAATCTGAAAAGCCAGTCTCCCACACTTCCTCTCAATTCAATTCCACAATCCCAACGATCTACTTTCCCTTCAGAGGCAGCATCATAATAAATAATCTGTCCTACAGCTTATCTAGCAGATGGCACAGCACTTGTTCAGCTCACTCTTCTCTGTCCCTACATTCTAGGGCACCAGGCATCTCTTCCTCCCTTTGTGCTATGCCAAGGATTTCCAGTTCACTTTTTATATATATATATTGAACTGAAGGCAGCAGGCATGGTCAATATACAAATTTCATTCTGTACTGTCCTTTTCCTCAAGCCTCTGTCTGGGCCCAAGTCCCAGTGTGTGGTTCATGTCCACACTCTTTACAAACTCCAAGAAGTCTCGAAATCCCCCAAAGGCTTAACATTGTCAGCAGCCACAAGTCAGCACAATCAGACGTAGAACAGCAAACTACAATCTGTTCTTGCTTGGACTGAGGACACACAGCATGAAACCCTGATCTGCCCCAGCCTGAAACACACCAAAGGTAATATATGACAGGATGGCATGGAAGAGGCAGAAGGGATCCCACCTAATTTGCACCTATTCTGAGAAAACTTCAGGGAAAAAAATCCAACCCAACAACAAACAAACAAACAAAATCGAATCAAAAAAAACCCCACCCAACCAACCAATCAACCAGGACTATCGGATGTTCTCTGGTTCAATTTCTACAGTTCTGTAATAAATCAGGACAACACCACAGGGTGCTGATAAAGCCACTACTTGAGATTCCTGAACTGAAAGTAAACCCTTAAAATATGCAACTGCCTTAGGAGGAAGTTTCTGCCATATATATGTCAGAGCAAATAACTCATAGCAAAACCCTTCATTTTTCTGCTGCTACAGCACAAAAAGGAATTATTTTCCTCCTGTTCTTATACAGCTCTCTTGGATTTTCAAGAAAAGCACTAAGCCATTTCACTTCTGAGCAAATTCACTAAGAAAAATTCCACACTAAAGGTAACTTAAGGAGATCTTACTAACAAAAAATGCATGCTAACAAGAAGCAAAACTTCTCTACTTGAAAAAACAAAACCCTGAACAAACAGATCTTTACTCCAAAGATGAGCCCAGAAATTCTAGTGTAAAAGATGTCAAAGCTTCATTACAAGAGTTTTAAGATAACAAAAATAAATTTGAGATCTTGAATGTAAAAAAGGTCTGACATGCCTTGAAAGAAAAGATTACATGCTCATCGTTAGTTCAGTCTCACTGTCCTCTTCACAACTATCAGAACACATCATGATGATTTACAATAGGGATATTAACAAGAACATCTGACATGATGTGTGATGTCTGCAGTCTCATTAATGTGGAGTCATTAAAGTGTCATGGGTTACATCCCCACTCCCGTTGTAGCTGCTCAGTATTTCACACTAAGTGTCTGCAGCTGCTTATTTTACAAAAGCCAAGCACAGAAGTTAAACTGAGATCAAATTTCAATTAGAAAACTGCTTTTGCACAGTCTCCTAAAAGCAGTATTTGGCACCAAACAGCTGCTTAACCCTGTTATTTTAATTGAGCTGTGGAGAGGGATTACCAACCTGAAGAGAATTCTAACTCTGGAGTTACTTTTTACACACAAAGAACATCCTGTGGTAGAGGACAGAGATGGAACAATCTTTTCCTTGAACATACAGATATTGCATCATCACTCTATCCTGATCTACCCAGCTGCCTTTTCTGTGGGGAAAAAAGGAAGTTAATACCAAGAGGCAAGTTTAGCAGTGTCAGGAAAACCTTATTTTTTAATAAAACTTAAAAAACAATTCCATTTTGGTTCTCTAAGCACTGCTAAAATAAACTTACAAAATAGCTGCTAATATATGTACTGCACATGTGTATGTTACCACTACTTATGTAGCCTTGTGTAGTGTCATGATCAGGCTGAAGTCTCAACCAAGTTTAAAAAAATGTGCTTCTGAAGATGTTAGAACCACATCAATAACAAGTAATGAAGTCAAACCTATCCATATTGCATATGCTAGAGAATTTTCAAGCTTTTGCTTTTAAAAAAAATCCAGCATCACCACTGAAGCAGGAAGTTTATCTGGTTCTGTCCAATTCTCTTTCCAAAAAGACAGGAGGTCTGCAACACAACTGCCAGCAATTACTGCCCCGTGAGGAGCTGAGAGCAGCAGCTCCACAAGCATCCAGCTCTTCTTTTTTTCCACATTTCAGCTGTGCTTTGTCCCAAGCAAGGTTAGTCACTTACGTGAAGTCACCTCCTAAGAGGTCATTCCTTTCCACCACATCCCCCCTGTTCAGTATGCAAACCTATTCACTAAAGCAGCAGAGACAGCACTGCCATGGTTTCTGTTCCCAGCTTACTCCAAGTCTTGAAGTCAGGTGCAAAGCTCCTTCCTGAAAAGTCTCAAACTCTTCTCAAGCCAACAGGCTCAACACCGAGCCCATTCAGGTATCTCTGAAGTTTGGTACCACCAGAGTCAAGGAGCTGCTTCTCTGGCACCTGTCACTGAAACAACAGAAAAAAGGATGGACCCCACAGGAGCAGTCAGAGGGTGGAGCTGAGCAAGGCAGGCACACACACACCCCCCTGGACTTCCAGGCAACATATTCTTTTACCAGAATGCCCAAGACATATCAGTTTATTGAAACAAAAGGGTAGGGAAGCTTAGGATTTAGGAGTTTTTACAACTAGAGCATTTGGGTTATTCAGAAAATCTGAATTTCAGCTTTACTGAGGTGACTATTTTGTCAGGGCTCCTTAGATGAAGTTCTGCAGTACCTGAACTACTGGCATGCAGCACACAATCACAACTGCAAGCAAGAGAAAACTGAGATGGCATATGCTGCTCTGTGGTAGACTAAAACTGACCTAGCATACAGATTACATTTGTTAACATTCCATTCGTTACTCTTAAAAAGACAGTTGGTGTACAGAAACATGTATGAAAATTGTCTAGAAACTGACCCAGCTCATGCAAACTGATGCAATTTCTTGTCTACTTTTAAACAACACTAATTTGCAAATGCAAGTAAATTTTTGTTACAAGTTTTAAAAATACACACATCATCTCCTGCTCTCAAGATGCATGCTCCAAATTTTAATTAGTCTTTCAATTAAGGTTATTTTCAGAAGACAAAACAAGTGGAATAGTCATGCAAATTAACTACTGGAAGGACTTACCAGTCTCATGAGCAGAACAGATGCAAAATAAGGACAGTGGAGAAAGTTCAAAAGGTTCAGTTTTGTAGAACAATTTTATCTTGAAAGACAATTTTTTGAATTAGTATCAGACTCGCATGTGTTCTTAAGAAGCAAGAAAGAAACAGAGGCAAGTCAAAGTCCATTTCAGCTGCTTCTGAAGGAAGACCCTGTGTTGGGGAAGATGAATCAGGGAAACCTTATAAATATGATTGCTTAGCAAAAGATTCTGAAAATATGAAACCTATAGGCNCTATTTCGCCTATAGGTTTCATATTTTCAGAATCTTTTGCTAAGCAATCATATTTATAAGGTTTCCCTGATTCGTCTTCCCCAACAACCCTGAAATTCCCCTGATAACTCTAAACTACACAAGGAGAGAGCAGCAAGGTCTTGAGCCCCTCAGCCTATCCAAGGCTAAGTCCATGTATAGACTTTAGATAAGTAAGCAGATAATAATCATAAGAAGCAGGTAAACCCACACTGAGCACATAGGTGCTGTAAGAGATGTCTCCACAGACATTATTCCACAAGGCATCCAGAAAACTACATTGAAACAAGATATTTTAAATAATCTACAGCACCTATTAAGCAAAAAATATATTAAGATAAATTTTATTAAGTATTTGCTGCGTCGTCAGCAAAAATGTCCAGCCACCTTATCTGATGTGGTATTAATTCAATTAACACTATCTAGGAAATGTTCCCAACAACATTGTTTTCTTCTCATCCTCCAATGACCTTTTCTATTCTGTACTAATCATAACTTCTGCAACTTACCAATAAACAGAAGAAAGATTCTCACCTCTAGATGTTCCTAATTTGTTCACTTAAACAATTTCCAGAGACTGAGAAAATAAATCCTGAAAAACCAGCAACATATTCTATTTTGTTACCTGATTAGTGGAGGAACAAGACTGACACATAAATCACGATGACTGGAGGCAGTTGTCAGGAGACCCATCAAAGTCTCCTGAAATGCCCTAAATCTACATTCTCCAGAAGGAAAAGCCAACAATTGGTACCCATGACCCAGTAACACTGGTTTCTAGAAATAATTCACTAGAAGCAGTTCTTACATTCCCTCCTCTCAAACTCAGATCGTCTCTCAATCAACCTATACATCAAAATAACCAACAGACAGAACATCATCAAAAAAGTTCAAATACTTTGGCTACAGTGAAGAACATCCATACACAAGTCAGAAGTCATGCTTTGAATAAGATTTCAAGATTACATACAAAAGCAGGGTTTGCAGAATTTTGTCTCTGGAAGACTGCCAAAGGTCAGACTAAAGGAAGAACAATGCTTGGTTTATGGATAAACAAATCAACAGAAATAGAGCCAGAACAGCCTACAAGTTGACTTAACCAAGAAAGAGGTAACTAATCACAGAACTATGTTTTATAAACTCCTACCACATTTTATAAACAAAGTTTTCCAACCATTAACATTCCAATATGTAAGAATCAAAAACAATAACACTTTACAGTGTAACAGATACCTGCAGGTCTGGAAAAAAAAGACTTCTACAGTTGAGAGAAACAGTAATACAGCAAGTTAGCAGTATGGGATATCTGATACCTTGCAATAGGGTAACTTGGAAATTTCCCTAGATTTTTGGGAAAAAGAGCAGGGTTTAATAAACTGTTTATCAAAATTACAGCATTCTGCATTTATCTTTCTTCTTACAGGTTCCCCTCATTTTACAGGGGAACAAAGCAGTGCTGACTGCACTGAAGGATCCAAGACATGCAAAGATAAATTGGGCAGTAACCTTGCGAGTTTAGCTTTAGGACTGGTTGCAGCAAGCCAAGAACTATTTTGTGCATGGATAATGCACAGTGCTGGTCTACCAAGCAAATACTGAAGAATTCTCAGAAACTGGAGTTTCAGCAAGTAAGGACTGTCATCCAAAACCAACACTCAGGTCCAACTGTAACTGTAGAGTTACATTATCCCACACAAAAAGGGAAAAAGATGATTGCAATTAATTTAGACAGTTTCAGTTCAACACCTAGTGGAGAACAGGCTACATGACAAAGTTCAAAACTTCATTCTCTGAGTAAGACAGGAATTCTGAAAACAGTAATACAATTTTCAAACTTTATCAAAAGCAAAGGCTGTTACCTTCGTAGAATTCCAACTTTCCACCTGTGGAAGATTTGCTTTGAGAGAGAATGTTTATTTCAGAAAATTCTGCAGATTTCTTCTGTTTCACACAGAGCTGTGATAGTAAATACAGGTGGGGAGTAGACTTCTAGCCTGTCAGTTCCAGTAAACAGAATGGCTTTCAAATAAGAACTATCCAAAACCACACTGTGAAGACTGAAGCACCTTTCAGATGAGCACACCTGAATGCCTCATGGGCTGCTGAAGTACTGCTGCCAGCATCCTGTGTTAAACACATCCTCAGTGCCTGTGCTGCCTCCCACATCACTGAAGCATGAGCTTGTTTGCCCTCCTCTCTTTCCAGCCCTTTTAGCCACCTGTTATTGACAACAAATTGCTAGAAATGCACCCAGATAAAGTAGCAGGGAAGGATAAAACTGCCACTAGATTATTCTCTTCCACCCAACAGGGCAGTGATTCCTGTGGGGCCAGGCAAGTACAGCACTTGCGAGCCCAGCCCAGAGCAGGGCAGGGCAGCAGCCTGTGCTGGGTGGCCGTGCAGGTTCCCTCCATCAGAGCCTGGGTTTCTGCAATCCATCCCATCAGCTTCTGGACAACACCTGCAGCTCAGCTTGGCTTTGTTCTTTCGTGGTCAGAGGCAGTGAACTTATATCTGCTCCCACAGCACATGCAGCTCTTTCTGTTCCTCCTCCCACACACTTCAGTCCTGTTCTCACCCGTCTCCTCCTGAACAGCCAATACTCCAAGAGACTTCATTGAACAGAAACTTGCATGGAAGAGGAGACATCATACCTAATATCTCAGATCAGTCAATTCCAATTATTCTTATAATTTTTCTTCCCTCCTGTGGTCAGTGAATTCCCATTTTTAGAGACATGAAAGTGGCAAATCAACACTACAATGTTCCTTGACATTTTACCTTCCTTTTAACACCAAAATTAGAGAAGTACTATAAACTGTCCTCTCATTAAAAGCAACAAAAAGCCTTATGAAAGAGTCCTATCCATTAACATAGATGACTGACTTTTGCCATCAATGGACCTAATTCCTAAATTCAGAACTCCAAATTATGTGTGACCAGTAATCTCAAAACATGGGTGTACATATGTGATACAAACATATTAAATTCACATGATTTCAGACTTAACACTGAAAGCAGTAGCTACTATTTTGAAATTGAAGACCCTTTTCTTATCAGATTACAAGTAAGGTCACAGGTATGTGCTTCTATGTATGGTATAGGACACCAATCCTGCTCCAGAAGCTTTCTTCCAGAAATGCAGAGATTCTTTGCAAATAGTAAAATGTAATGTTCTTCTTAAAGCCTTTTATTTCATGTGTAGTCCTTATGCTCCTTAGAGCTTCCTGAGATCCCAATACTGAGAACAGTCAGATCAAAAACTTTTAAGGAGTAGCCTGAAAAGAAAGAAGATCCAGATTCTGGGGAAAACAGACAATATCCATGGCAGTGGACTAAGTAAAGACTTATGCTGCTTGTAAACCATTAAAATGAAACAAACTGCATATTATTTAACTGTACATAGTCCTAACCCCTTTATAGTCACTCTCCATGTAAGCACAAAAATCCTCATTCTCACTTTCCAAAATGAAAATTGAAAATTATAAATGAAAAGGACAGCTTCTGCAGTAAGATCACTAGAGTCCTGATTCAGCAAAGCTGCTTAAGATCCACACATTTAAAAAGTTCCAGCAGTGCATTACAAAAGTCCAAAGGTAAAACTCATTAACCCACACTACTCTGGGTCAATAAGGCAAAGGAACATACAAGCCACTGGCTCTTTAGTCTCCCACCCAGTTATTTGCTCACACTAGTTTTCAAACCAAGTTCCTGCATATATTCAAATGAAGGGAATTAATTCCAACTCATGCTTATGTGAAAGACCTCTGGGCTTTTAAAGCTGCTACAAGTGACACTTGAAAACAACCAACATGTCAGGTTTTTTAGTCAACAGTCAGCATTACAGCTGCTTTCAGAAGCAGTAATTCATTTTCATATGCCAACCTGGAGCCTAATGAGAGCACTGTACCTTAAGCACTTTCAATAGAAAAGCTGTGAGTAAGCAAGAAAGCAGCCTCTTTCTCTCTCTGGATCTTCCTGCCCACACCCAAAGATGCCTCCAGCAGCCTGAGGAAACAACCAGACCTTATGGATACTCAAACTGCTGAAGACACAAACTGAGCCAGAGAAGCAGTCCAGGAAACTTTCTTCACCACAGTGCTCAAGGAGGCAGGGCAGGAGCACTCCATTCCCAAGTGATCTTGAAGGTGCCAGGACTGAAGGAAATGAGCCAACAGGGTTCCCTTTTTCTTTGATCTCTTCTACAACTCATTTTGTAAATGTAGTCTCAAACTAAAACTTCATAACACACCACAGAACTGACATGGAACATGCAACCTTGTGCACAGTGCACACATGCATATAGTCTCAAAAGGAAAAACAAATGTACAGAGTGCCAAAAAAAACTTTGTATTCTAAGCAACTACTTCTCTAAGCATTTTCTTGATACTCTAAAAGACTTACCCTTAATTGATATGTAAGTAGCTTAAGCACATGTGACCAAGCGCTGGAGGCATCTAATTATTGTCAGTATTATCTCTACAGGCAGCCACAAATCTTAACTGACATGTCAAGGCCAAGTTTCCTCTGATAAGATCAGAGAAACTAACACATCCTCAGAGGCCAGATGGGGTTCAATATAAGCACAGGTGCCATTTCAAGAAACAAGGTTTCTCCCTTTTACCAAATATCAACAACCTGTGCAAAAAATTAAGCTGACTCATCTTTGCTCTCAGTGGTTCAAGCCTGTATCCTGTTACCCAGAGAAGCCCTCAAAGAGCTAAACCTGCAGATTAAGGTTGAGCCTCTGCACTGCAGCCTTACCCCATGACCATCAGGCTGCTGGAAGGCTGTGTACAAAGCACTCAGGTCTCATTATTCCATGTTGTATACACATGTGCCAGCCACTGATCAAAGCCAAGGCAATTTGACTTTCTCCTGCCATGGCTCACCCTTGGCTCTCTAAAGTGAAGTTTACACACTCAGCCTGCAAGACTGAATCACAGCTTCCAGCACAGAGTGCAGTGCTAAGAACTCACTCCTCTCTGGGACTGTTTGTACCCACCACTGCAGCACTTGGAACAAACTGCTTTAGGAAGCTCCCTCTCAGCAAGCTGGTCTTCAACAAGACTATTCAAAATATCTCCTCTTCATCTCACAGTGCACACAAACTCCCGTGCAGAGCACAGGGTGAGCTGGGTAGAAAGGCCCCTAGAAACCAGGAACTTTCAAACAAAATACTGCGAGGCCCAGGTTCATTCACTTCACTACTGGTTTAAGTCCTGGGAGTCCAAGGAATCCAAGGAACTCCAGGAAACAGCGAGTTTTCAAACCCGTGGATGGCAGATTACAAACACCAACAAAAACTAGCAACAGCATGTTTTGAACCTTAACAATGCTGACAGCATAAATATAAATATAAATAGTACTCCCTGTGGCACAGAACAACCTCTGAGGCTCCCTGCTAGTTCAATACCTGTGAAACTCACCAACAGGTCTCATGACATGAGGCAGATACATAAAATATGGGGGTGTGGTGTGCGAGTACAGACAGAAAGTAGGCAACTCTTGTTTCCAAAACAGAGCAGAAAGTGAATGCCAAAGAGAAGGATATTCAAGGTCAGGTTACAGACTGAGCACCTGGAACTTCAAAGCTGATCACCTAGTTTGAACTTAATCCTCATATTCTTGCAATGACATCACCCAGTGACCAAGATTATCTGTTCCCCATTTAAAAGGCAGTAATGACAGCCTTCATTTCCTGGCATTCAATATACCTGCAAAGATTCAGGTTAAAAAGCTCAGTCTAGTGAGTACTACAGTTTCTGCAACACTGGTAAAACCACCACAGACTACACTAGAACAGAATTTGGACAGATGGCTTTGCTTTGTTGGACAAGAAAAGTTGAGAAGCTGTTAAACATCCTACTCTGAATGGGGTCTAAATGTGCCTGTTCCACCGTGCTCCCTCCAGGCCAGAGGACAGCACTTATTTGAGTTAGCAGTTGTGCTACCAGAATGGGTAACAAAGTTTACACTTTGAAGTGCTGAGAAGCCTCCTGCTTCGCAATTAAGTCTGGTTCCATGGCAACAAACAGACAAGGGTCCACAAAAGCATCAGCACCTCAAACATGACTGATGACTGGAGTTCTGCTGCACAGCACTTTAACCTAAGAATAAAAATCAACAAAGGCTTCAGCCAGCTTAGATGATCTAAACAAATTGATTTTCTTAAGCTTTGCAAATAAGGCAGCCTTTCAAAGAATGATTTTTGCCAATTCTTGATGTATTTTATTAGCCTACTTGTCTCATGCAAAAAATACCCCACCATTGCATGAGGAAAAAGATATTAGCTGAAGCCCTGTGTAAAACAGGTTATTTACAGCCAACTCCACTTGATGCCTAAAATTTCTTTCCAGAACAATTTATCTAAAATATATCAAATTTCAGATGATACAATTTAAAAGTAAGAGACATTGTGAAGGCCTTACACAACTTAAAAAAAAAGAACCCACCAGCAAAACAGCTCAGCCCCCAAAAGTAGATTAGTCCTCTTCCTCATTCCCCACTTCCCTGGGGTATCTACATTTAGAACCTTATCATTCCTACAAAGGCCACATTTAGAAACTGCTTTGGGTAGTCAATGCTATCATTTCAACAAGTGGGTGACATAATGTCAGATGTTTTCATTCCATACAAAAATTAAAGAAAAGGATATTAAAAAAAAAGTAACTGAAATTTGGAAAGATCAGAGTAGTCACACCAAGTGCTTGTGGAGTATTTGTATTTTAAACTTCATACCCTTGAAATGATCAATAAAATTTCTCATCACTATTAAACTACTTATGAATCCTCAGATGTCAAAGTTCTTTAATACAGGTATGGATCCTACCTATATTTATCTATTTATGTGACAGAAGATTAAAGACCTCAGCCAAAATCACAAAAAATATCACTGGAGAAGCCACTGCTCAGAAGAAAAAAGACCTTGTTCAGAAATCCTTTTACTGTAATATAGAAGGGATCTTCCAAGATTTAAGATGCTTCCATACACCATAAGCATAATATAGAGTAAGATACAGTGCCTTAGTCTCCAACAACGTTTGCCTATTTACTCATAACAAAAAAAAAATGTTAATACCAATCTAAATTAAAACACCAAGCTATTGTATCTTTCCCTTCCTCCTATGATCTTACATAATCCATTAAAATACATTTTATGGGAACATTACCTGGCAAAAAAGTTTGTGAAAGGTCCCAGTATTTTCCGTTTACTGTCCACGTCTGTCTCGTGACAACAGTGCTGCTGGCTCTGGTCACTGCTGTCTCGAGAGGAATTCAGGGTAACATCCGAGAAGTGCGCCTCGTCAGTCTCCAGATTCACAATGGCACTTGAACTGCTCGTGACCACAAAGTCCAAAATGTCTTCATTGCTCACTGATAGAGTTGTCGACAGTTCTGTGCTAAGACTAGACACACTACAAACAGAGATATCATCGCTTCGGTTGAGAGTTTTTGAGGTTGGACTGTAAAGCTTGATGGTGTCATAGCCAGTTCTGGGGAAGGTGGAGGATTTCCGCAGGGCGTGGTCGCGCTCGGCGGCCAGCGAGTGCGGAGGCACGTACGGCGGCAGCGTGCACGCGCTCTGAAAAGCCCTGTCAGGCACCAGCTCGGCCTCTGATGGCTTTCTCTTCACATTCAGCACACTGCAGTGAACAGGCTCTGGATTTCCTATTTCTAGAGTTGGAATACCAGAATCCACTGATTTAAGGCTATGACAATCTTCTAAAGCACTGGACAGCAGGCCAGGTCCATACTCAGGCAATGAGACATCTCTCGGGGTCCCAGAGTTCAAGTTTTGAAGGCCCTGGATAGTGCTGCCCCCTCTTGCATCCAGAATTCCCACGAAGGTCAAACCATTTAAAGAGCTGGATAAATTTGCATCAGTTGTCTTGGCCCAGCTGGTAACTGGTTAAAAAGAAAGAAAAGATTACGAGTTTGCAGGAAGGCTGTGGTTTGTTCTTTACTATTTGTTCGTATGATTGGGTTTTTTTCATGGTTGTTTCTTGGTTTGTTTTCTTAATGCACTCAGTCCTGTCCTAATTTAGGCTTTTAACTAAAAATTATTTGTCATCTCTTGCACATGATTACTATCCCTTCCCCAGCACGTACAACCAGGACAATGGCAACTTAATTTAGGCTTCTAGAAAATGTCAAGCACGAAAAGCTTTCCATAAGCAGTTTGTGTGCCCATGGTTGCTTCTTACACATCTTACACCTGAGAGTGAAATTACATACTATAAAACCTGCAGTATTTTAATGTTCCCTGTCAATATTGAGGCAAATATATGAAATTTATTTTTATACAATCATAAATTCATATTTACTGATGTCAGAGGGCTACAAAACTTGTTTCCATACACTTAGACCAGATTCGGAAGCGTTCACTTAAACAGAATTTCTCAGCATTCTTCTGGAAACCATAAAACTGAAAATAAATTTGTCACAGAAGAGAATGTATAATCATGCATCCAATACAAACAATGTATCACTGTTGCATTAAGCAAGAAATGCAAAATGTGAGCAGCTATAAAGCTATTCATATAGTCAATGTTTTGACAATATACACCATGCACTCCATCAGTGCACATCCAGTAACAATGACATTTGCAAATACATTGTATTTCCTGCACTCAGGGACTGTGATCCTTCATCTTTGCAATGTCCATCCATGCTGCCTCCCCAGGGCTGCCAGCAGGTCAGTTAATCCACTCAGTGCCCCACTTCCAGTCTGAATCTAAATGACCTGCAGAGCAAGGGCTGTCAAATAGGAGCTACAGGTTGGATGCACTGAACTCAATGACAACTTTCATCCACCTGGAACACCATCAGGAATATTGCCCTGGCTTCCAGAACTGCTACTGACCCTTTAAACATTATGCAGTCATTAATCTGACATTACACAGATCTTCTCTTTCCATATAAGTAGTTACATGGTCTACAGCTCTTCTGAAGTTTGCAACGCAATTACTCTGCAGCAGTTGGCAGAACAAATATGCACATATTGCTTCAATTTCTTCTCTCTGAAACACTCTGGGGTAAGTGTGAATGAGTGAACACTCCTTCCATCTCGCAAACAGACTGCCTTCTAGAGACAGATTTTTCTTCTGTTCCTGAAGCCTGGCCCCCTGCTTCTGGACTCCTATTCTCTCTCAAGTAGAGCACTTAATTAAAGGTGCCAGTTGTTCTCCAGAAGGTCCTCTCCACATTCTATTTTTTCAAAGAAATACACGTGTACCCCAAAAGAAAACCCAAACTCCTCAGTTTCAAACATCAGTGAAAACTGCTATCTCACAGCAGTTCTAAACCCCTGGTTAATGTCACCTGAGACCTGCCAAAAACCAGGGTTTGACACACAGTCCATTCTTAGATCTGAGGACATCAAAACAGTCTGGCATCATGATACCAACAAGCAGTGAATGAGAGAAAACTCATTTCAAACATGTCTCACTGCTCCAAACAGAATTTTTTTTCCCCACAAGTTTTCAGTCATCTGGAAAATTCAGGAATCCAACTGTACTTTGTATGCTACACTAAATCTTTAACTTACTATCCCAAATGGTATTTGCTAGCAAATATGAAACTCCAGTTCAATCCACTCTTAAGCACAGACAAAAGTCAAGGTGAAAGAACCCTGGATATTTCATCTTTTAGACTTCAGAACTTTTTAACAGCCCATCCAAATATGCTACCCATCCAAATCAATCAATGCACCAATTGCCTGATCCTCTGCCTAAGCAAGGTTTCAAGTGTATTGTTTTGATTAAAAAGCTTGTGAAGATGTGTGAACTCTTTTCTTAAAGAGTTGCTATAGCAACTTTTTTTTTCATACTACCATGGTTTGAAAAGTTTACATCCTCTGCAATTAGAGTGATGTCTTGAAATAGCTGGCACACCAACTGTGTACATTATGAATTCTCTACTCACTAAATTAAAATTGGAAGGGCCAGCAAAAAAACAAACAACTCTAAACAGCAATCCTTGAATGCAGGCAACAAATTATACTCAAGAAGCCAACAGCGATAGTTCAAGTGTACAAGTAAGACATAACATGGAGCATTAGATATAATCACTGTTGTATTTACTGGAATCTCCTGTTCTCGGACCTTCTTATTGAATTCACTTGTTTTTCTAACATAAGTCTGACTGTTTTCTTCTCCCTGTGTTCACCTTTATTCCTTCCTATACATGACGTTGCTCTTCAAATCCACAGCCCACCCAGCCCCAACGTTACTCTAAAGCATATATATATATAATATACACACTTCAGAACAGTGTAACCAAGAAGTTTGACTTATAAGAATTCAAACTTATAAAGCATCTAGAAAGTGCAGTCCAGAAAACAAAACACAGAAATGTAATCTGTCAGGAACAGCTTTGATGATGTTTGGGTAAACAGTACGAGCATGTTCCCATAATGAATTCCTTCCATGACTGCCTTTACTTCTGCTCAATGATTTTCCCAAGTAGCAGCCAGTCCTTAGCTTAATTGCATTGCTCTTCTCAACCAAGCTTACAAATGGTAAGCATTCAAGTGACCTTGGCAGAGGTAGTAACTACAGCAGCTCAAGAGGCCAACTACTGTAAACAAAAGAATTAAAAAAAAAAAAAGTGAAAATAAAATTCCACACCGGGTACTGAAGCTATTTTAACTTGATTTGGTATTTTTTCAAGCAATAAATTTAACAGGAAGAGATCCTTTAAACAGGCAACAAGGAAATGCAGAAGTATACAACACTACAGCTTGCTGGAGCAAATTATGCAACAGCAAGCTACAAAGGTTTTACACAGTTCAGCGAAACTGTGGGAGGCTTTGAAGTGTCCCTATCACAGGCTTTAAATGAAAACTTGAGATGCAATCAGCTGTCAAGAACACACATGGGAGCTCCTTGATTCATTTTGAGTGAAGTTGTTGTAGGGTTGTTTTTAAGGATGGAGTGATATTTATAATCTGTTTTAGCTGCCTCACTGATAAGTGCAAAATCTGTCAATTGATGTCAAATATTCTGTCATATACTCCAATGCTAACTTCTTTCCATAAAGCATTTATTAACATAACTATATTGAAACATTATCCTCTGTGTACAATAAACTATTGAGAAATAGGATGCAATTTTGCACAAGATTCATAAATCCCCATTGTTTATTTAAATATATTACGATCTAAATAAAATCAATATTTGTAAAGTCTTAACATCCTATGTCTTATAGAGAACATGATCTCATAAGAGGGAACACCCCACAAGAAATAACAAGGAAAAGGGAGATAGGAAAATACAGCCACGGTCACAAGTGGTGATGAGAGAGCAGCTAGATGTTATTTACTGATTAAAACTTCCAACTTAAGTGCTAAGGAGCACCTGATAAAGACAGTTCTGTACCCAGCTTCAAAATTAACATCAGGACACAACTATTCACACAAAGGGCAGCCAACCTGCACTACTGTGTCACAGAACACTGTGCATGCCAGAAATTTACAGGTAAGCCTGAGAATAAAAAATCACTGATGATTCCTAAACAAAAAGAAACTCAGAAAGGCTCTAAGCCACAAGTATCAGAACTTCATGAAAATATCAACATACATTAGTTCTGCTTTCAGACCCTCTCCTGGGTAAATACTTTTCTGCCAGGTGGAGTTTTGATCTGTCTCAGTAGGCTTGTCCATGTGGCCTCACATTCCCCAAATTCTGATCACAGCATGCAAGAAGGCATGTTCTGACAATAACCAGAGGCTTTAAAACAGATTTTGGCTTTGCATATCACTCAACCATACAGAGGGAACAAGTAATATTTGATTATAATTTCTAAGATCTACAATAAAATGGTTTTTTAACCCAGTTTGATATAAAAGCTAAAGATAACAGCAATGCCAAACCATTAGAGTAAAAAGAGTAAAACACAACCAGAAAGATGCCAACTCAAGGCCCATTATTCCAAGTTTGGAATAACTCCCAAACTGGGAGTTATGATGCAATTTAGGCAAACAACAAGAGTAAGACAACAATTTGCAGAACAGGCTTTATATTTTCTTGTCTTGCAGGAATGAGAAGAGGAATGATTGCATATACAGCTCAGTTCTCAGAGGTAACACCACACATTATCTCTTCAACACTTCTGCCAGCAATTTTCTCGTTTTTAAGAACAAGGAATTTCTTCCATTACAAAGTTGCAACTTTTTTTTTCTTCTTAAAGAATTTTTTTTTATTATTTACTGTTTATATTCTCCATGCATTTAACAATATTTTTGTTGCACGTACCAAGAAACACATTGCTGTTATAAAGGGCAGCTTTGGGTGACCTCGGTGCACAAGAGCATCAAACTCAGTTTTGTTTATTAAAGATTTCTTGTTTCCATTTGTTTAAGTGCACGTTCTAACAGCCAGAGCATTGCCAACAGTGAAGAACTCCTGAAGCTACAGAAAGTCTGCTTTTACACTAAACATGGGATACAGCAATTAAGGCTACCTATGTAAGCACTGCCGAAACTTTACCGGCAGAAACAAAAGAAACCAGTGGGTTTTGTTGTGGTTTCTTTTTAATTAGGATGACTGTTATCTAACGCTCAGCTGGGGACCTTTTAGAAGCGTGAGCTTTACAAATCTGGCTTCTGAGCGTAATCATAAGTAAGCCATGCACCGCTTTTCGACTGTTTTTGCTCCGTCGGGCAGGCAATACAAACAAGTTACAATGCTCTGCTAAAGCCTCTGCTCCAGAAGCGCTTTACAGGGCTTTTACCCTCCCCACACCATTATTACTGAAAACTCTGTGAACTACGTTAAATTAGTAGCAGCGTCAGGAGAACTTCAGCTACTGTGAGATGTAGTTTTGTTTGGTCTTTGGGAATTGCCTGAGAGACTTCCACTAGGAGAGGGGCAGCGAGATGAAGGTTCCTTCCTTCTTTACGGGCTGAACCCGACTCGCTCTGCTAAGGTTTCCGAGCGGCTTTTGTAAGCGGCCTTCGCTTACAAAACAACCCAAAGAAACTGAAACAACCAAAAAAAAAAAAAAAAAAAAAAAAAAAAAAAAAAAAAAAAAAAAAAAAAAAAAAACCCTTGAGGAAGCAGCGCTCACTCTTCTCTGCGGTCTTTAATCCACTCGGTGAACACTCCGAAGGCTCAGCCCACCTGCTCCTCAACTTTTTAATGTGGCCACGTCGGGAAGTCAGTAGCCGCAGCCAGCGCGGCCCCTCGGTGCTGAGGCTGCTCCCGCCTTCCCCGGGCTCTGCCCCTCAAACCAACAGGTACCAACACCCCCAGCCCTGGCAGGGCTGCGCCGCCGCCCGAGCAGGAAAAGCCCCGGGGAGCCCAGACACCTCACCGGGGTAACGCTGCTCTCCGTCGCCCTCGTCACGCTGGGCCATGCCCGACCCGCCCNAGTGGTTTATAAGTATGGGCTACGGAATGTGTGGAGGCATCATGTGCAGGTGTGTCCTTAGCTCACTGGAGCTTTGGCATTACGCTCTGTAATGCCAAAAGCGGAGGCTCTAGGGTGGCAATTGCGAGATTTGTATGCTTATCTTTCCGTTCTCTTCACCCTCCCTCTCAAAGTGCGCCCTTTTGCCGTTCACATGGTGGAGCTGTGCACACCCTGCTCTGCCCCCACACTGAAATTCCGAGTAGTCAGCACCTGACGGGAGCAGAGCTGTCGTGTTTCCTCATAATCTGTGAAACTCGGCAGTGCTTTTTCTTTTTCTGCAAAGGTCGTATGTTTCGCACCTAGAGTCGGTGATCATGTCTCTACGGTGGTGAGATAAAGCTGTCCCCCATCAGAACCGAGGATATAAGCACTCTCGTCACCTCACACCTTTCTTGTCTACACTGAGGCTGGAAGTGTGAGGGCAGCAAACACAGAAATATCTGAACTTGTGTTGGTGTCACTGGTTCGCTATCAAGCAGTGCAAACCCATGATTATTCAAGTTTTGATACGGGCAAGTTACACTTGAATGAATTGTGAGAGGCTGAGGTAAACCTGTGCAGAAGTACTTGCTACCATGACCCTGTTCACACCAATTCTATGCTATAAGAATTAGATCATTATGAAACTGCTCTGAAAAATCTACCATGAATCAAAAATTATACCTCTGCAGATAGTTTGTTTCTGTGACTGGATCAGTCCTTAGTCTGCTGTATTTCTAAGATGGGTATCAACATAAAATGATTTAAGATTGGCACTCATTTCTCATATCTTCTTTTGAAAATGACTACTATCTCTGTAAGACAGCTTCCATATTAAATGTAAATAAATTAAAGTAAATAAAAGCAAACCAATTTTGAGGCATTATAAACTTGTTTATATGCAGAAAAATTTTGGAGCATCTCCTGTCACTAATTCCTTTTTCTGTATTAAATTTTTTCTTCTATTTTTGAGAGTGGGAATCAATTCTTCTATTGGAACAACCAGAAGAGAGTATTGCCATCATGATGTGTCAGTTGTGTACCTAGGTCAGTTGTTTGGTTCCCAGGGTAAATAACAGAATGGAAACAGTCAGGAATTCTCTAATTCTGCAGAGTACCCACACAGGAAATGATGATTGTCCCAGCTTAATATAANTTCAGCGCGGCTGAGGCGGAGCAGCCACCCCTCGCCGGGCGCCCCCTCGGCGTGGCGCGGGGCCTCCCATGGCGCCGGCGGCGCACACCTGGCTGCGGGACAGGTGCCGGGCTCCT
>VXBB01009669.1:271084-341686 GCA_013399915.1 Illadopsis cleaveri
GTGTCACTGGTTCGCTATCAAGCAGTGCAAACCCATGATTATTCAAGTTTTGATACGGGCAAGTTACACTTGAATGAATTGTGAGAGGCTGAGGTAAACCTGTGCAGAAGTACTTGCTACCATGACCCTGTTCACACCAATTCTATGCTATAAGAATTAGATCATTATGAAACTGCTCTGAAAAATCTACCATGAATCAAAAATTATACCTCTGCAGATAGTTTGTTTCTGTGACTGGATCAGTCCTTAGTCTGCTGTATTTCTAAGATGAGTATCAACATAAAATGATTTAAGATTGGCACTAATTTCTCATATCTTCTTTTGAAAATGACTACTATCTCTGTAAGACAGCTTCCATATTAAATGTAAATAAATTAAAGTAAATAAAAGCAAACCAATTTTGAGGCATTATAAACTTGTTTATATGCAGAAAAATTTTGGAGCATCTCCTGTCACTAATTCCTTTTTCTGTATTAAATTTTTTTCTTCTGTTTTTGAGAGTGGGAATCAATTCTTCTATTGGAACAATCAGAAGAGAGTATTGCCATCATGATGTGTCATTGTACCTAGGTCAGTTGTTTGGTTCCCAGGGTAAATAACAGAATGGAAACAGTCAGGAATTCTCTAATTCTGCAGAGTACCCACACAGGAAATAATGATTCTCCCAGCTTAATATAATTTAGGCTGAAGAAACTATTAGAAAAACCTGCTGCAGAAGATCCTTCAGCAGTAGCAGAGCATATGGAAAGTCTCAGAAAATTGCAGCCTAGTAGGTATTAAAAAAACACTCCTCTGTTGCACATGAATGGCTGTTTAACTCATTGGAAAGGGGAAGTAACATTTCTGGTTGTCCTGAGCTATAACCAAAATGTGTTTTGCATTAGCAGTTAGTCCATTCATGCCCCCTCCATCCCAGATAAGGTAAATTTCTGTCTGCAAATGTGTATTATTACTCCTCTGTATGGGGAAAAGCTGAAGGGTTCACGTTGTGACCAAGTACAGTGTCACACCACTAGCTCTGCTGAAGTGTGGCATGTGCTAATTACTAGAAGGAAACAGAACAGGTACTACCAGGTACAGGAAGTATAAAAGCATAACTCAGTGCAAAGGGGACCTTTAGCACCTTTCTTTTGCAGTAGCTGTGCAAAATTTAAAGTCCACACAGAAGGGCACCAGAAATCAAGTCTTCCTGTTTAAACATGAGGGTTGTAAGTCAATCTTCAGAAGTGTGGTAAGTTAATTATGGCACTTAATCAGCATGGTTATTATCAGTCTTCTGCCACTGATTCAGGGTCAGGTAAACCTGTAGAACACTTGATTTCATAAACTTCTTGGGATAAAACCATGTTTTGTTTAAGAGTGTCTTGCCTGCAGCTGTTGTGTAGAAATGAAATGTTACATAAAGCAGCCTCAAACTGGCAATTGGTGTTCACCTCGTGGGCAAAAAAACCTTCTACATGTCTAATAATAGACTGGTGCTAGAGAATTTAATTTTTTTTAAAATATTCTGTTCAAAAGCTCTGTCATACAGACTCATATTCATGCCAGCAGTTCGATATCCCAGTTTCATGGTTATTCTGCAACAAAGCATGAAGAGTCTGTGCTCTGTTCTCAGTGATTTCTCCAAAATACACTACATATGATAAAAGTACACCAAATACCAGACCTTCCTCTGTTTCATTAGAGCCAATGAACAGAAATGCAAGTTTCTGTCATACTTCTTATGCCTGTAGATGTGGGAAAGCATTCCCTGCTTAGGCTTTCCGTTCTGTTTTGAAGCTTCAGCAATTTTGTAATTGATACAACTTCAAATTTATTTTTTTATGAGCTAGATGAGAACATCTAGATTGAATTTTCATTCATCATAAGCCAAGTGTGATGCAAGCAGCTTTCAGAGCCAGCCAAACTGAGCTTCATTTGAATCTGCTGTGCAGCTCTTCAAAGTCAGTAATTCTCTGTCATAAGCCAGAGGACAATTTAAATTTTTTCTTTAGTTTTTCAAATATTAACATGTTGCAAAGGTACAACAGTTGTGCATCACACAATGTGAGCTGACCAATAGCTCCTGCCTCCACGTGCCATCACTGTGATTTAAGGCAGTTCTAGCTCACCCAAGCCAGAGGGGAAGGGTACCAAGTGTGGCAGTGCTGGATACTCTGAGTTATTATCCATCATACCACGAGACAGAGAAGGTCTCTCTTGAAAGCAAATGTTAGCACAGACAGGAGACACTGCTCCTTTTCCTCCCTGCCTTCCAGAATTACCTATAGGCACAGTGAAATAACTCCTGCATGTTATATGGCACAAGGAAAGGGAACAACGAATAAATTCAGGTTTCTACTGACTCGTAGCAATGAAAAAGGTAGTAATTCAGTGAAAAATTCAATACCTCAGAAGCAAATGGTGATGCTTTTGAGAAATGATTTTGAGAAATATTGTGCTCTTCTACTTCAGATTCATCAGAAATTAATTTTGTTCACACAAAACTTTTTGCCTGTATTTGATAGCAGTGCATTTTCAGCATGGGCACCATCTGCATGGACATTCCTACTAGAGGTGGACTATCTGCACCATGCCATTTTAATAGGATTGGGATGAATCAGGAACAGCTGGAGGACGTGCCATTTGATTATCCCAAAAGGTTGCCTCTTCCTATAGGAACTGAGACCTGATAAAGGATGCGGAAGCTTGGTCTGTAGCTACCATCACTGTTAACCCTTCTGTTACCACTGGGTAAGCATAAACTGAGATGGTTCCCCCCCAAGAGATGGCAAGAAAATGAAGAGCAGGAGAGGCAGGGGAAGTGTTTGTGAGACTTTCCAGCATGTTTGAACTGATACCACTGGAACACGATGCGTGACAGGATTGTTTCTATCGCTGTCTACAAGCTGCTTAGGAAAGAAAACATGAGTAATGAGGTGTGAAGGAGTAAAACTATATCAACTAAAAATATTACTCTTTGTATAATATCTCAGAATTGCAGAATCCTGAGTGCTCATAAATAATTGCTAACAAAGCCTCCATGGTACCTCTGCTACAGATCTTCACTCATCACTAAATCATGCCAGAGAAGGAAATGGTTGTTATGCACAGCTGCATAATGAAAAGCTAGAGTTCTATAACAGATTTATTCTCTTAAGTAAGCAGAATTTAAATTACATTTCCAAAAGAAAACAGATTTATTCTGTAGTAGTTGCCAACATGGCAACATCTATTGGAACTCACTATGAAGAAAAAAAGAAGTACTGGACTAAAAATCAATTGTTGTCTAGACCTAGTAAGGATGAATGAAACTAAGTAACATTCAGTTTGGGCTGGTAACATCCCATTATTATATTTCCATGGATCTGCAGTGCTTCAAAGAATTTAATATTTTTGTACTGAATACAATTACAGGAAAATGGTGGAAAAATATTTAATGAATGACATGAATGACAACTTAGACTTCCTGAAGAAGACTTTGTTGTCAAATAGATGAGGGCTCCAGAGTCAAATGAAAGAACTCCATTGCAAAATGAGGACAATTAGAAGCCAAATATCAATCAAAAAATTATAAGTTATGAAATGTAAGGAAAAAAAGAAAAAGGCAAAATCCTACTAAAAGGGTATTAAACATAAAGGATGTTCTTAATATTCATTATTGTACAAATAAAGTAACTGCAAAAATGAAAAATTCAACACCAGTTTCTGTCCCGTATCTGTAAGGGATCAGGCTGGCCCAAAATAGCAGGTAGAGATTAATGAGGCAAATTATTCTTTGGACAATAGACCAACAACACACAAGTTGTACTTTTTTCAAACATGGAATCAGTAAAGGAAAAAAACTACACAGGTTTCTGTGGGTCATTACATAATTTCTGAGACATTTGTCTAGTATGTTCTTAAAAATCTCCAATGGTGGAAATGGCATCCCTTTTTTTAGGCGGTGTATTATGTATTTGCTTTCAGTGCTGCTACTGTACTGTACTGTTCTTTGCTTGAGCATTTCCATGCTACGAACAGGGAAGCAGAGATGAATGTGAAAATGTGCTCATCTATAGTTTTAACTGTTTTTAACAGGCATTTTAGAATTCAAGAATTCAACAGGTTTTAGAATTCGAGAATTTGAGAGTTCTCAGTTTTGAAAGAAGGAGAGTTGCTGCTTCTCCTGTGTGTCTGTTTCCTTGTAGTGAGTAAAAGAAGGCCTGTGCAGAAGCGATTGGCAGTTAACCCTTCATTAGCAAATCCTGAAATCTTTATGTGACAAGTGGTTGTAGCACTATTGAGTGGCTGGTACTTCTGTGAACAGAAGGGACCCTGCATCATTACTGAGGGACAGAGACTGAGTACTGCTTTTGCAGCCCCTCATTCTTGGATTAGCTGCAAATACAGTAATGACAGACACTGTCCTTCCAGAATCATTTGCCCTACAGGAAGGCTGCCAGGCAGAAGGCAGCATCCATGGCAGCTCTCACCTCAGCCTCTGTCCTCACTGTTTACAGGTGAAGTTGTTACACACTGATGAAGTAGGGCAGGGACACCAGTGTTTTGTCACTCAGTGGCTTTTTCTCAGCAGTGTGGTGGTCCACTGCCAGCTCTGTCAGCTGATTTTTCCTGTTCATCCCACTGTCATCCCATTTGAGCAGAGATAGACCATAAAATTTATAAGCATTTGCATGTAATACTACATTTTGAGAGGAACTTGAACAATGGAACAGAAATCTTACAGTAGGAAGCTAAAACGTATCAGTAAAGACTCCTTTGTCCCAAACCTCTGGAGTCTTTTTACTATTAGTTTCACAGGTAATAAAAGAAAATTATCTGAATTGCTATATGTGAAAGGTAATGACTAATTCATTGGGGATAATACTTAACTATGCTGGTCCTGGCAGGGAAGGAATGAGTTACTGTGAAGGAATCCTGATTTTCCAGAAGGTTCACTGCCTTCCCATGAATTTTCACATCAGACAGTCCCATGAAGGCACAGTGTGACATGCATTTATAGCCAGCCTGTCTTACCACTGATGGATGCCCTTGCTGCCTAGGACTATACAGTGGTAGTTTTTGCACGACAGAAGCATTGTTTACACTGGAAACTAATTCTTTACAATATGTGTATTTAATATTAATTCAGATACAGGAATTGAAAAGCCTGGCTGATGAAATGTAGTGCTTTTATCAAGCATCTTCTATAAATGCAATGAAAATATACTACTTCTGGTGTATTTAAGAAATAATTGAAAATAATGTATGCCTTTAAAAGTTTTAACTTTTAAAAAGAAGTATTCACCCAAGGAATATTCACCTTACAGAGGGACTCTTCCATTATTTCCAAGTGTGTGTTTCTCTGTTGTTTTCACTGAACTTCTAATTGAGCAGAGGTTGGAATCATTCTGCACAGAATCTCAGGTCACTTTGGCTGCAGACTTACAGCACCACAATGCACAAGGCTCCACCAAGTAGAATGGGAGCTGTTGGAGGTTTTTTTCTTTCTCTGAAAGGAGGTGCAGCCATGGAACTAGGAAAGTGCACTTTGTTGTTATAGATGCAGTTGTTCTGTAGGTAGAAGTGAGATACTGGTTACTTGATGGCTGAACACAAGTTGAAAGCAGAAATAGGAATCTCCTGGGTTAAGTCCCATATTACATGCAAGTTCTGTAACTTATGTGAGAGTGGGTCTGGGTTTGCTTCGGTTTGATTTTTTTTTAAAAGGTCTCATGTTTTCTAAACATGAATTTGTCATTATAAATTAATTTCTACAGAAATAAGGTGTGGACAAAGCTCATTTTGTCTTTTTTTTTTTTTTAAGAACATATGCAATGTGTTTAATTTTTCTACATCCTAAAAATAGTTTAAAAAATTACAGCAATGAAAAGGACTCCCAAATTAGGTATGTCATGCTATTTCTCCAGAATATTTAATGCTTAACTGCATGTTGTATCTAAGTTATGCACGTTAGCTGAAGAAAATGAAGACACACACACCATCCAATTGTCCTTTTATATTTTTATTCGGTGTTAAGTAACTCCACAAGAAAACAAAATCAGTTACTCTGGTGTACGTGAAATCAGAACAATACAACCACTTGAAGCAAAAAGTAGAAACAAATTTCAGCCCAGGAATGGAAAACTGATACTTCAATGCTATGGATATGCAATGCGCTTCATCCCACAGTGCGGTTCAGCGTATGCCAACCTTTAATGCCTTTAATGCTGTTGTTGTTGTTGTTGTTATTGTTGTTGGTGTGTGTTTCTATCCATATAGAAAAACTAAAAACCACACTTCAACTCTCACTGAAAGCCTTAGAGCTTTAGCCATTAAACTATGAAAACAAGTAAAGACAATTTGTTATTGCCCAAGCTCAATATAGGATTTTGTTTTCCCCAAAGGTGCTGGAATCATTGCATGCCACAGTGTAACTATGAGCAACACCTTTGTTACTTTTGAGCCCTTTCTTACCAACGAAGAAGCTCTAGCCAGAATTAACTGAGCTGAAGTTTGTGTTTGAAATATGTCCCCTTGGTCATTTTCCTGTTCACAAATGAAGTTCTATTCCATTCTTCACTGTAGTGATTTGAAGAATTTGTGTGTAAAGTTCTTTTTTCCTTTCATGTTACAGTTAACTAGTTTCAGTGCAGGTGCTAAACAACCTCTCAAGGAAGCTCCAGAAGGAAGTAAAATATGTAAAAATCTATTCAAAGTCTGCAAATAAATTAAGAAAAGAAACTGTAAAGTGTCAAAAGATTTGCTGTATGAATACAACCCCTAAAACATAGTCTAAGATGAGGACCAAAAGAAAGTCCTTGGATAAGGGCAACCAAGCCAGTTTTAGTAAGGATCTCACCAAACGTGTTGCACGAAGACTGGCACGGTTTCCCAACCACGTATTTAAATTCTTACACTGTCAATTGAATAAAGGCAACAAAACCCAGATACTCAGAAAGCACTTCTAGCGCAGAACATATTTCAAAGGCAGTTCAGCTCACATTTCAAACAGCTATGTTTCTTGTGAGGTTTATTGCCTGTCAAAAATAATGGTGAAGCTTTTCAAGTCAGTATTGGACTTTCTGCACTTCCTGGTGTTATAGACATGCTGCGATCGTGTAGACTAGTTAGTTGTTGTCATTTTTTAAACTAGGAGCTGGTAAAAACTTAGAATGTTTAGTTTTGCAAATATTGCTCCTCCTGGCTTATACATTTTGCATAATGTGTTAAAAGCAGAAGGAGTTGATAGTCTTGTACAGATGCAACTTGACAATGTATTGACTTTCTAAGTTAACAAAAGAAAATTTAAAAGCAAGTCACATAAAGCAACAATCACTACTGCAATCACACATGTATGTTTTAAGTCATCACCTTCCCTACCCCCACCCACCACACACGTAACTTGCCCCACACATTCTCTCAGAAACACAAAATGAACTACGAGATTTACTAAATTACAGCCACAACAGCAGCTAACTGCAGCAGCCACAGGATTTCTTTCAAGTGAAGCACTGACCCTTTGCATTTAAAACATTGAACACTCTGAGCATTTTAGAGAGTTTCAGTCATTCAGGCTCAAGTTCAGTTACAGGATGCTTTTGCAGGTTACATGAATGCCTTCATCTGCAACAAGACAACATTCTCATTACTCATTAACAAAATTCACAACAATCCACACATCACCCCAGTGGTTTATTATTTTTGGTGTTACTTTTTGAACTTCTGCCCCACATTGGCAAATTGCTAAAAAGGACAAAAAAAAAGAAAAAAAGGAAAAAACTCCACATTGCCTCCATACCTACAAAAAATCCTTGGCTTCTCCAGTTAGCAAAAATACAAACCATGGTATCCTCAGTGTTGGTTTGTGGGAGGGGGGAATCATAGGATAGAAAACACAGTTTCTGTAAGTCTCTAAAGCACAACCCTGTTGTTCCTACTTCAAAGTTATGAGATTTACTGAATGAAGACTGGACAAGTCATTCATGCTTTTCTCCTGCATTCAGAAAGGCACTGATAGATTACAGTGTTAAGTATTTATCTCCCAGTTCTTAAAGAACAAAGCCTAATGTGCAGAAAGCTGAAGTCTCTGAATAGCAGAAGTAGTTGTAGACACTGCGATGCTAAGAAGATCGTAATAGTGGTAGGGCTACAGTTATGAAAGAAAATAACTGCAATTAAGATGCAAAAAAGCAGTGGTACTACTAAGACAAGCACATGCACATCCATTCTTGATTTGACAACACAATCTAGTCTAGTTCAAATAGCCAAGAATTTAACAGTATTTTTTGGGAAAAAAAATCTTCAACAGGACAGCTGTGTCCTCATCTATAAAATAAGTAAGAAGAGAAAGATAAATACACATCTGAATCCATTAACTGAAGAGGAAACTCAAGTTGTTGTTTTAGAGCTACAGACCCTCAAGAAAGATAGTTTTCCATCTCATGTTACTTTTCAACCATCTGTTCTACTCTGCAGTTTTTACAGTTGAGTTCGAGAAAAAAGCTCCTCCTCACACGGATCAGCCCATTCGCTTCCACCTTCTGAAGCTGTGTCTTCAGAGCTGGAGCTATCACTGGAGTAGATCTTCTTCCTGAAGCCATTTGGTTTTGCCTCAGCATTTATATCATCTGCACATCTTGCTTCATAAACAGAAGAAACCTAAGGATTTAAACTGACAGTGTTGATGGGGAACAATAAAGAACATGCTTGCTTTTCTCTGGGCTGGGAGGCTATATGGTTTTGTAGTTGTCCAAGAGAGATGCCACGATTACAGGGCAAGTCCTCCTCTTTCCTGACTTAGTCCACTATGTAGAAAGGACTGCAGAACAGCAGGGAAAAAAGATGGGACTTTTATTATTTTTTCCTATTCCTTAATTTTAGAATTTGCACAAAATAGCAAGAGAATCAAAAATGAACTCAGGATGTATCTTTATCACAGTTCTTGTCAGAAAAATTACTGTAAAAGTTAACTCCAAAACTTGGTAGTAAGTATTAAATAGTAAGAAAACACAGCACAGATCTGACTAAACTTCAAGCAAATGTATTTTAAATATATTTCCATCTGAATGAGTAAAGCTATAGCAAGCATGTCACAATGTTAAACTAAGCGCTACCATCACTATGAAGTTTAAAGGTATATCAGTAAATACATGTGTACATGAAATTTTTTCCCTAGAGAAAAAAAATCTGGGGTTTTTTGCTTGTAATAAGGACAGTATTCAGCATATATTATCTTTATGCCTTTAGTTACTGGTCCTTTCTGCTCTCATAGTGCACTTCAGCTCACTCTACACTTACTGAAATTAGAAGGTGAAGGAAAAGAAGACTCATCTTTAACACTTGTGACAAGCAAATGCAAGCATTCCCAAAGGAAACTGGCTTTGCTTATCTACTAGAAGTAGAAAGTTTGTACAAAGGGTTGTACTTCCCAAAGCACAACACCCTGAGGAAGGATGCTCAAGATGGAGATTAAAAGCAAAGAAAGAGAAGAGAAGCTTTTGAAGGTTTTTGCAGGAATTTTGAGGGTAGACTGAGAACTGTGATGAAAGGAAGGATGCAGTAGCCCACCCTTATAAAATAAGTAAAAAACTTCCTCCCCAAAACCATTGACAAACTTACCATATTAAAATCTAAAAGATGTTCATCATCATTGGATACTTCCTTTACATCTGCAAGTTCTCCTACACCATTCTCTCCCTTGGCATTTGTATAGCACTCTTATATTGTTTTTGTGGGGGTGTTTCAGGTGCAAAGGAAGAAAAAACAGAATTGAGGAACACTGTTATTTACATTTACCATAAATTAAAGCATCCAGAGAAGTATTCACACTCTATGCCATGTAGCCTCTGTGCTTGTGGGGGTTTTTATGGTCTGACACCCATAAAGAAATCAGCATAATACCTCACGAAAGCTTCATCAAATCCTACCTGGATAACTAATAACTAAGTAAAAGAAGAAGCTACTTAGTTAATGAAAACACCTAAAATAGCAAAGAACAAAAAAGTACTGTTTTTAATGATAAAAGGCTCAGTACATTTTTCAATTCTGATATTGCATTGTGTTTCACTTCACACCTATTTCTATACAGATAGAGTATAGATTGAAACAGTAGCCTGATCCTCACTGAAACGCAAAACCCCAGTTGATGTGAATGGCGGTGATTTCTACTTACCAGAGTAAATGTATATATATAATATCAACAACTATCACGTAGACAGATACATATGGATCACATGCATCAACATCCACATATAAAAAGTACCCATACTGAAAACTGGATACAGAAAAAGGTTTGTGGAAGAATAACATCAGCTGTGAGGATGAAGTCTCGGTCTTGTTTAAAAACTGAGTCGCACAGAGCAAACCCTGGCTCTGTTGTCCCTGACAGACACCCTGGCTCTGCACCAGCAGCTCCTGGGCTCGGTCGCGTTCCCCCCGCGCCGGGGAACCGCTACCGCAGTGACGCGCGCTCGCCGCCAGGGGCCAGCACCGGCCTCGCCACGGGCACGGCCTCGGCACTGGGAACGGCCCCGGCACCGGGCACGGCCTCGGCACTGGGAACGGCCCCCGCACCGGGAATGGCACCGGGAACGGCACCGGGCACGGCCCCGCGGCTCTGCAGGGGGACCCCAAATCCCCCGCTTTGGGAAGACTGATAGCTCTCGCTAACGTGGCAGGCTCCGAGCGCCAATCTGCTCTTGCACTGTGCACAGTTCTATAGGTGGAAGTGAAGTAAAAGTTAAGATGTTCTTGATGGTGACCCAAACTGCCCTAAACACCAAAGTAAGGCTGTTTCACAACCAAGAACACTATTTAGTTGGTTGCACTTAAAGGTGTGCTTCAAAAATAATAACTGGCTAACCTACTTTCAGACTATTAAGGAACCAGGTCTACGATCAAAACTTTCTCACCCTGGGCCTGTACCAACAGAAAGCATCAGAGATCCTGTGAATTCAGGATACAGAATGGTCTTGTTTAGCTTCTTGCCTTCTCCCTAGAAAAGGTGAATTGGTATGCAGACAAAAAAGGCTGCCTGGATTCTTGCCGGTCCACTGAAAACCTGGGCTTGAGTCAGTTGTCAGATGTTACAGATTCCTGGGAGTGCTAGAAGCACACCTGCTTCTGATCACGAGCAGCCTGCCTACTAAGGCTGGACTTGCTCTCTGTACAGGACAGAAAAATTCCCAGACTGTCAGTATGAAAGAAGTGGCCAAATGGCAAATCCCTCTCCTTCCCAGTCTCAGAGAGATTCCACACATTCACTGAATAACTGGCATGTTATTTACACACACCCATAAAAGGTAATCATCATGTTTTCACATTCTTATAGACTTACCTACCTAGTAAGTATTTTTCAGGATGAAACATTAAAAAATGTAATAAAGTGTTTTCATAATCAGAGATTTTGTGTTTATTTAATTCCAGGTTTTGACATTAAGTAAATTTGTGTAAATGTTAAGATTATTTTAAAACCACTTTCTTTTAAAACCAATTTAGAATCATGCTACAGGTCTATTCTAAGTGCAACTGAAGCATCCCAGCTCTCTCTCAGATAACAGAATTTTTTGTGGAAGCTTCCTGGTAAAGATTTTATAAATACAGATAGTAAATCCAAATCATCTGCAGCAATTCCAATCCGTAACAAAAAGCATTTCAGTCTAACATGGGTGCAACAGCAAGTTATTTCTAACAGGCAGAGGTGCTTACCTTCACACTGTGATGCAGGAAAAAGGGGAGAATAGAGCGCCTTTTCCCACCAGCATTGCTTTTCCTGGCTGCCACTCATTCTCTGCAGATTAGTATTCAATATAGGAAAGTGTTTAGACAATAATCACACTTCATTTTGCCAAAAAATAATATACTTACATGTAAAGGAGGAAATTCTGGTATTACAATGAATTTTCCTAAGTCTTACAGGTCACACTGCTCAATTTGTAACAGTAATGGGAAATGACTGTCAAACTACAGTGGAATATCCATTCTCTGAACTCTTACAGCCAATATGAACTCCATGCTGGGGTTCAGACTTTGCCCATACAGAGTTACACAAATCCAGAAAAAAAATTAATTCCAGCCCTACACTTTATAATCTAGAGAGAACTACCCAAGAGATGGAAGTACAGAGAAATGTTAGGCAACATGACAAACAGTTCAGTGTAAACCAAAACAGAGAAGACAGTGAACAAAAGGTGGCAACATTTCATGTTTAAAGTTTGGGAGGATGAATTAGCAGTACCGTTACCTAATGGAAGAACACAAAATTAGAGAATTACATGTCAACACAAGGAAAAAGAGGTTATGAGGATGATCAATGGTTTGTCTTTATGCTAGAAGTAATCCATTCACTAAGACTGCCAAAATACTCTCCCTTTCCCGATATTTTAATGCTAGTTTTATTTTACCAGAGCCCTTTCCTTATGACATTGATGGACATGGCTAAAATAGCAAGGGCTTATCACAACAGACATGTCCCCAGTTTCATGGCTGCACCTGAGGTAACCCCGTTAGCCTTCAAAAGATTATGCTACCTTGTAACATCCTCTATAGATATTAGGATGATTCAAAAAACAAATGACAGTGCAACTGCCTACAACAAACATTACTAAATAACCTTCAACACTAGCTTTCTAGGCAGCTTTCTCCTTAGTAAACTTGAGAATGTTTAAACAAGGAAGATCAATGAGCATCGTTTTGTTCCTCCTTAACCTGCTGTAGAACTACACACCCATACAACTTAAACTTACAAACACTTATTCCATAAAGAGAAGCCCCTCTCAAACCAAAGGAGTGACTCAAGAGTGCTGTATTTAGAAACATGTCCTAGATTCAACTTACTTGAACTTATCCATGCTGCTTTCCTGTCATAAGACCCAGGAAGAGTCTTTTTGGAACCACCCTCCAAAAATTCAAACACTTAATTCCAGAAAAGGGAGTTCTTTGGAACTTAAACTATCAGTTGGTATCTTTTTTAACATTAAAAAAAAAGAAAAGGAAAAAAACCCCAGCAGATCAAGGGTATAAGCAGGACATAGTAAGAAATATGTGCATTTACAAATACATTCAATTATGGAAGCCTCACTCTGTGCTGATTAGAGATAGAGGCATCTGAACTCCACAGGCACAATGCATTATTAACTTCAAAGTCTCTCCCACTGCTGCTGTCACACCTGCACTTGGGATAAGCTGGATGAACCCCAGCAGGTACAGGCAAAGCCAGCTTGAGTCTGGCAGGGCACAAAAGGCTGCAGCAGCCTTGCTTCCCAGGCTGAGGCACCAGCAGAGCCCAGCACCTGCTCTGGGATGGCTCTGGGACTGAACTGGCACTGGCTGCTTCAGCCCCCCCATGCTTCCATCACAGCTCCAACACACAGCTGACAGCTCCCAGCTCAGTGCTGAATTTTTTTTTGGGAGGGGATAGAGGACACTTCTAATGCCCATTTTATACATCTGCAGAAGAAAAGTTTTTTTCCTACAGTTGCTTAAGTGTTTCCTAGAAATGCACAGTCTCACACTGCAAAATTTTTTGTGAATTAAAGAGACACTCCTGATCAGTAAATACAAAATACCAATTCAAGAATAGCACCATGAGTCTACCTTCCTTTGCTGGCAATCTTTCCCTTTTAATACAGGATTTTCAAGTTATGTCTCCTTCTCCTCCTCTATCACACATACTCATATACACTTTGTGTTTTATGAAAAGTTTTATTAAATTTTCCAGCTAACCATCTAAATAGCTATTATTTAGAATGGTTCTGATATTAAATATTGTAACTGGAAGTCTCTCCTCTCTGAAACTATTAATATTTATTTTACTTTATTCTTAAATTGAACTCATAGGCAGCAGTGCAAAACCAGCTGCAATGCTGTTTCACTCCCAGTTTTGCTGCATGTCAGAGAGAACACTGATGGGTGTTACAGCCTTTCTGGTGTTACAGCCAGGCATAGGGTCACTGAGGCTTCCCCCAGACTATTAGATACTAATTTGGAAACACCATCACTGACTAGTTGTACTGCTTCAGAACACATGCTGACAGGGATCACAGCTGACAAGGGTGACAAGAGGCTTCCGCAATGTGAACGGAATAAGCACTAAAGCCTCCGTATGGTCTGAATGCGTATTATCAGAAGTGATACAACTGACAGAAAAAAATCATATTGATCTGTAAGCACATATTTCTTTGAACCTGCTCTGCAACCCCTTACTATCAGGAAGAATACAACACATGAATATTTCAGAAGTCAAAGCAGCAATGAACCCATTGAGTCCCATTGCAAAAGATCAGGTCCTAATTTTAGTTCATCAGCCATCCAGTGAAAATACACTTAGCTCAAGAAGCTAGTCACAAATTAACAAAGGGAGCTGAATCTAGACTTTACATTATTAAAACCTATTTGGCAGTAACTTCATTGTTGAATTTCACTGAAAATATATGTGCAAGGGACTCTGTGAGATAATCTAACCTTTACTCTTGCACAAAGCTGGAATCAGCTACAATGCACTATTCTTACATTCAGTCTCATCAAGGCAGAATTTCCACTCTTTCCCTAAAAAAAAATTGAGCCTTACAGTATGCTCCTTGTCTGGTTAGAATTCTTATTCTTCAATTTCCCTTAGTGTGATTTAAAGTCATCATATCCATTTCTTTTGTGTTTACTGGAGCCTACAGAGAATATAGCTTTCCCCTTATCTCTAACTATGAACATGGCTTCTGCAAAACTTCTGCCTCTGCTCAGACTCTCTCTTATTTGAGAAAAAACACCCCCAGTTCCTTCACTCTGTTTTTGCAAGTAGTGACCTTCGTGTTTTCTGCTCAAGACATCTTTCCTGACACAAGGAGCCCGGTACTCTAGCAGAGCAACTCCACTTTTACAGGACAGTATTCCTGTTCATGGATCTCAATGTTGCTGTCTTTTGCACTGCATAGTTCCTGATTTACACTCCAATATGATCTATTTGAAGATGCTTTTCTGTTTCACATCACTTCCTCATCTGTCACTCCTCCCATAGTGTTTGTAAAGAGGGTTATTATTTTCTGTAGAAATTTTAGTTGCCCCTGTAAGATTGCATTTTATGTTTCAGATGCTGCTCAGATTTAAAAACGTTTTTATTCTAATCCTGTCTTCCAGTGTAACTGCAGACCTTCCCAGATTGTAATTATCAGGGATTTTCATAAACATGCCACACAGTAGAAAAAATAATCATCTGTTGTCCTCCAGTAAGCCACTGACTTATTTTGAGAGTGCAATCTTTCTCCTAAACGAATACTTGGAAACTTCCTGTTAATCACCCATTTGGGCCATTTACAATTTAACGTACAGTTTAGGCAATTTAAGAGGGTCATTGGTTCCATTTTCCCTGAGTTCCATTTTCCTCTTTAAAAACAAGATTTGCTTTTTATATCTTTTCTATCGTCCATATATTCTCAAAAAAGTATTCTAGTAAGCTTTTCTCAAATTAGTTGCTGCTCTTTATGATACTCAGGTGAATTCTGCTGTGACTAACTGAAAGAGTGTAATAATCTGTATTTTCATTAACAATGACAATACATGCACTAATCAATACCTTGGATATTACATTTTCATAGCTTTACAAGCTTGTTAGTTCTGTTTATAAAATATCTTCCTGTCATCTTTCTGTTTCTGATTTACTTCTAGAACTTTCAAGTATACCTGAAATACCAAATCTTTCATATTTGTTTTGTTTAAAGCTCGAGGGTTTTCCCTCACGATTTTTAAACTGTTATTGTCAACTCTATCTTTTTAAAGTCCTTTCATACAAGCCCTTCAATATCTCTGCAAAATAATGTTTTCTTAATTAGGAGGTTAGAGCTTAAGAGTCTTTGTAGGTGTTTTCATCACATGCCATGGTCAGCACTTACCAAGGACTATCTGGACCAGTCCTGTCTTAAGTGGCCCCCAAATTACTCATTATTTACAGTCAGTCCTTTGCTTTGTATGTGGATGACTCTACATGCTCTTTTTCCACTTGATTTCCCCGATTTTAAGGCACACAGCAGACACCTCCAAATTTTGTCTCCCTCCTATCACTACCTGGATTTATGACAGCTTACCTTCTACACTGCTGACCTCAGAACCAATGTCTATAAAGCACCTCTCTTCCCTTCCTCTCTTGACAGCCCTTTCTAAAGGGGTTGTTCACTTCCACTGCATCACTCCAGTCCAGCACAGAACCTTACCAAATCTCAAGGCCAATTCAGTCATGAGATACACAAACACAGTTTTAGTCAGTAAAATTTCCTCATCCTCAAAAACAGTGTCTTAGGCATGTTCAGACCCTAAAACCCCACAGGTCCTTTTAAGTATCTCAAGGACCCAACAGTATGAGCACCTGCTGGACTGGAGCCCATGTAAAATTTGTTGACAGGAGATGCAGTGTTGGTACATTCACAGGCCATTAACTGGTCCAGATTGTGTACTTACCCATGACTCCACAGCTAAATGGTAGGAGCATTTACTCAGAAGAAAAAAGATTGTACTTTGGGGGGCAAGGAAGCTGTGTTTGTGGGGTTTTATGTAGTTGTTTGGGTGGCATGTGCTGGTGGTTTTTTGTAGAGGTTGTTTGGTTTGGACTTTTTTGTTGTTGGTTTAATTTTACGTTTTTTTAATCTTATGGTTAGATATATAAATATCATTCATGTTTGAAAAAATTCTGCAGGAGCTATTTGCAAATTCCTGCTGCAAAATACACTGTAATTCTAAAAAAAGTGCTCCAATATAGAAGGTAAGAGGGAGGAAACTAAACCAGATTCTCCTACAGTCTTGTTTATAAATAGGAGGTATGCAGAGATGTGTGTTTCCACAGCACATATATAACTCAAGTTTAAGTGATGCAAAACAGAATGTGTTACTATTATACTGCAGTTTATATTAGTATTTTCACATCCATTATTTATGTAAAAATATTGGAGGTACCTCAGAACACAACTCAAACTTCACATAAGATGACTGAGTTAAATAATTATTTTAATTTCTGTCCAAAGTCAAGCACAGAAGCACAGAAAGTTTCATTAAAAAAAAAAAAACACAAACTTTACAAAATATTGATCTATACTAATCAGTCCAGACCATAGTGCCTGCTTTTCCCCCATGCATGTATGTGTGGGGTGTCCATGAAAAATGTATCTCCTAGACTGTCCTAATTCTAGGTATTTTATATTGATTTTGCTTAATGCTCATGAAAACAAATAATATCACTCTTAAAAAGAAAAAAAGTTCACACACATCTTTTACAGACATTTAAGCACAGTAAGAAATTTAAATAAATGCTCTTGAGCCAAAGAGCCAATTACCTTCAGACTCCAAATACTGGTGCTTAGAAAAGCCTGGAGTGTGTACACACCTTCTTGAGACACGGTAGATAGAGGGGGATGAGTTAACCCAGGCTGTCTGAGCTTAGGCGGTAATCAAGCTCCCCAAGCCCTCCACCAGAGCTTAATTGCAAACCAAACTGGAGTCTAGAATGCTGAGAGGGTTGTTAGCCCTTTGTGCTTCTCAGTGGTTTATCACTTTGAAGCTATGAAAATGCCTACAAAATCACATGCCCCGAGCAAGGGAAGCAGTAAGTTTTCCTCTTGCACTAAGGAACTTAAATAAAATTAAATTCCAGAGCTGTCTGAGCACTGTTCACTACCAAAAGACCTTTTACAAGCCTCAGAGCTACCACAAACTATAGTACCACTGTATATACCAGCCACTTACTAGCTTCTTGAATGGATAAGTGGTTCAAGTGAAGATGAGAATTAAGCAGCCTCACAGAGCACTACACATCCAGAAAGAAGATCCAAGAAGGGCTGGAAGGAACTTCAGGCTCTTGCTGTCACAAATAACTGTATAACCATTTGTTCACTCATTATGCCCTACTGCATGATGAACTTAGATTTCACTGACTCCTGCTAAAAGGCAATTCCAGAATCTGTTCTGACTTACAGTCTAAGTTTATTGATTTTTTTGATTACTCTTTCTGCAAGGCCTGGCACAAACATAGAGACTTCCCAGACTCCAGTAAAGATTTTTGAAGCCACTTCTTCTCTGTTAACAGAGCAGCAGGAACCAAGATATCTAGAAAGGGTCTGGAAAAGTCACAAACTTGATTCTCTTGTGCAAGCAGCAGATATCAACTTACTGATGCTGAGAAAAGAAGCAATTAATTTAAAGGAGGATGAGAGAAGAAACAAATAAGGAAGAAGGAAAATAAGGAAGTCTGATTTTGTTCAACAAAAAGGTGAACTTTAGCTTTAGCAAGAGCAAGGTTAGCTTGCCTATGTATGAGTTAGTGTTTCAAACTTATAATTGAGAAATGCGCAATTGCACAACAAAAGCTGGGTGCAACTCTTCAGTTGAAAATGGAAAACTTCCTCCAAATGTAAATACTACACCTGCTGAGAATGTGCAAGAGGAGGCCAAAGAGGAAAAGAAAATGTAAGATGTAAGGAAAAGAAAATGTAAGATGTAACTTAAACCTATCCAGACAGGATCTCTGAGGTGGCCACACATCTAATTTATTCTGATAGTTAAATATTTCTACTCAAGAATAGAGGGAGCTCAAAGCAAGAAAAACTCAGGGTATTTTTGGCTAGAAAGATTTTTATCTTGATTATTACTTAACTTATGGCTACAATTACCAGAAAGAAAACTCTGAGCTTAACCCACAGTTAGGCTGAGGCTTTCTTATAGTACTGTGATAATGACGGATATTTTGCATCCACACTTTATTTCTTTTTGGCTCTATGCTGACAAGAGGATGCTTTCATTTCCAGACAATTGAGCCTTTTTACAAGTCTTTCTTTGCTCAAGTTTACATCCAGTAGTTCAACTCCAAATTCTTCTACTTGGAAGAAACTATATTGAAAAGACTGGCTTCAGATCTTTTTCTTCAGAATTTCAAAACATGTTCGAATCAAAATCAGTAATATTTCATTACTCAAAATTTATGCACATTTTAACATTTTATATGTAAATCAGATAACCTAAAATCCTAAGGTAAACAGATTTTTAAAGTCACATGAGTGTACACATGCATATATTTCTAAAGGTATGCAAGATGACACCAAAATACCTGAAGATGGTTAATTTTTCACAGAATCACAGAACGACTGAGGTTCAAAAGCAACTCTGGAGGTTGTCACATCCAACTCCCCCTGCTCAAGCTGGGCCCAGTAGAGCAGGCTGCCCAGGACCTTGTCCAGATGTCTTTTGAAATCTCCAAGGATGGAGACTCTACAGCCTTCCTGGGCAACCAGTGCCAGCACTCGGTCACCCTCACAATAAGCAAGTTTATTCTTATGTTCAGATGGAACCTCCAGTTTCTCTACAAAACTGTATTTTCTAGAGATCTATACAATCACAAACATTTAAACTGAACTGTCACATGACAAACTGCTGGTTATCAGCTGCTAGCTGCAAATTCTGTAATTTTATATATCCACATACCTCTTCATGCTCTCCTGAAGAAACAGGATTATCCTCGTACGTGGGGAAATGACACCCTGCTTTACAACTGCAAAACCTGCCAGTCTCCTCACGTGGCTCCACTATTCTGCAGTTTATTTTAGAGCTCTCCACCACTCTCCCTTCTAGAGATTCTTTCATACTGCATTCTAAACAGGGATCTTGGTTTCCTACTGGCAACATCCCGGCTGACTCTTCTTGGGAATCCAGTGATGTCTGTGCACTCTTCTCCATTCCAGACTTTTTTAATCTGGGAAGGAATTTTCCAGATTCAAGCTCCGATTTTCCGTAATAATGCCCTTCTTTTTCTGCATCTTCTTCCAGAGGTTTGAGATCTGCTTGTGGATCCTCAAATACATCTACTTGAGGAGGGACAGCAATACCTCCCTCATCTTTTTCTGACTCAAATTCTGACTCGCTTCCACCACCTGGAGAAAGTTCAGATGCAGAAATTGGGCGAAAGTGAGTCCTCGGAGAAATCCGTATAGCCCTGTACTGCGTTCGATCAACACCACATATCCTGGGGTGTAAAACCTCACTGTCTGAATCAGAGCACAGAATTGACTTAGGTTTAAAACTAGGGCTGAAAGATGCAATTCCTTCTGGCTCAAATGAACACTCTACATGAAGAACTTGTGAAAATGGATTGTTCAGGTCAAAGGAAGAGAATGAGTATTCAAGCCCTGGTTCTTCGACTTGAAAGTTACCACAAGCTCCCAGTAAGTCTTCATGGAAGATAAAAGAAAAACCCTTATTTAATCCGTTATCTCCACTCTTTGATTGCTCATTCTGTTCAAATGATACAAATGGCCTCCATAATTGCCTGTGGCCAGGGGCAAAGCTATTACCTGGAGTCATAAAAACATCTGTACCAGCTATTGTCACCACATCGGAAGCTGCACACTGCAGTAAGCTTCCCTTTGAGTGACCAGGTGGCACCACTGCCCATTCTCCATCACTGTTAAATGTTTTGAGCTCCCCATATACACCACCAAGTATAAATGAGTTTTCTTTATCCTGGTTAGCATCCCAGGGTTTTGATGGTGTAGTATAGTCACCACCATCTACTTTTGATAAATCATTTGAGACAAAGGCTCTCTTCTCTACATTCTCCTTTTGACCTTCCCAAAGGTGATACTCTGATCTTTGCACTGCTTTATTGGGTTCCTGTAGGGTTTCAACTTTTGCTTCTGTATCCAAACAGCAGCAATAGTTATTTACATCAGTTGAAAACAATTCATCTTCTATTCCTTCTATTTCTACCATCGCTGCAGAATTTCTGTCTGTCATATTTGTCCAAATATCTTTAATAACCCCTGAGCTGTAGCCATCTCCATGTGGACTGCTTTCCCTACACCCTTGTGTAGTTTCATAGTCTTTACTTTCTGCTTTTTGTTCTAGCTGAATACCACAGACAGATTCTAGCTTAGATTTCTTTTTGAAAATCAAAGTGGGCATTTCTCCTAAACTTCTCGCTTGTTGCTGGCAGGTTTCTTCTGGCAGAAAATCTAGAATTTCTTCATCTACATAATTCGAAGACACTCTAGGAACTACATAATTAATATCTTCTGCATTAAATTGAGTGGATTCTTCATATGGAATATTTATAGTCTCATTGTCTGAACGTGTTTCTTCCGAGTGTGACCATGGACTACAGGTTCTCGTTGAAAGATTAGAACAGTGTTCATTTTCATCAAAGGCACTATTTTTGGTCCATATTAGCAATCTAGACTGTGTTTTCCCAAGAATATTAGCAGTGCTACTAGAATCTGCATTTTCATTTCCCAAGTTGAGTGTTTCAAAAGAAAATGGTAAAACAGAGTTACTGCATTGCACTTCAAACACTGAAAAACAAGAGTTTATACCAGACCCTTCATTAATATCTGAAAAGAGCTCTTGATTGCCAGCAAGCATGTGGGAATTAAGCATTGTGCTGTCTAGGATGGGGGAGAATCTGATCGGAGAATCTCCTCCAAAACTTTCCCCATCTGCATCACCAGAACTAGAAGATGAACAGCACTCCCAAAATTGAGCTAAATTACTAAGATCTTGCAAGAACCACCCTTCAGCACCAACAGAGCTGGTCGAATCAGTCCATATTGCACTTTCCCCTTGCAACTCCATTCCATCTAACACTATGCAACATTCTGCCTCAAAATCAGTTTTTTCTTTACTCTTCTGTCGAATCATATTTAAAATCCGACTCTCCCCTTGCATCGTATCTGAGGCACCAGGATCCAACATGGATTGATCAATATCCACTTCATAGAAGTGTGTTAGTTCTGACAGATGAACATCATCTAAATACTTGTCGTCCTCTGGTTGAGAACATATTGAGGTCCCAGCGAGGTCAATATCCTCATTTAGAACTGCAGGCATTTCTACAAAGTGACCATCGATGAAAGTACCTGCTGCGAGGTATGTTTTATGAGTATTATTGTTGCTAATACAAAGACCATGCACTGATTCAGACAACTCTTCTACAGCCTCTGATGTTACTCCACATATATCTTCTCTGTTGCGGTACGTAGTCTCCAGCTTGCTTTTTCTGCTAAGAGGAACAAAGTACTCCGTAATCGGCTCTGTATACCACAAGGGCTCTTCTTTATATTCCTTTTCATTTCTACTGTCTAAATACAAATCTTTTCCATCACTACCGCCAGCTTCTTTTCTTCCAATTTCTTTTAATGGCCTTTTACCTCTTTTGCACAGTTGTTTGATGGACCCGCTGCTGCTGCTGCTGCTGCTGCTTCCCCTGTGGACTTTTCTATCAACCTTTTCACCAGATTTCACTGCCAGCCTGCTCTGCCCATTACGCCCTTTTTTACTCCGAACCTCTCTTGTTTTGTGTCTTACTTTAATACATTTCATTGATGCCTTGTATTCACCTTGATTACCACTAGAACTTGAGCCAGCCTCACTGGATCCAGATGACCAGGAGCGCGGACGCATCTTTCCTTCAGACTTATGCCGGACTTGCTTTTTGTACAAAACAGGCTTCTCTTCAACAGTGTTGTTACTAAACTTGTTTTCTTTCTCATTTTTACTCTTCTTCTGCTGGGTTCTTTCCTGTACAGTGGCAGATCCTTTATTACTTCTGTCTTTAGTTACTTCACTTTCACTATTGCAGTCCTTTGGAGAAGATGTATCCGTGCTAGTTGGTGGAACGGTGGATGAAGATGAGGAGCTAGAGTAAGAGCAAACTTTGGATTTATTCCATACAGTCATAATTTCCTGCAGGCAAACTGGCTTTTCAGAAAGAGGAGGAAATGCTTCATAGTACCTGAAAGCAAAACAAAAGGGACATTTGGATTGTAGAGCTACAGATAAGCATTAAGATTGGAAAGCATTACTAAAACCACAGCAAAACACTACCAGTCTAATTGCTAAAAATCTAGTTTGCACTACATATGCACATGCCACTCATTGCACTATTTGAAGGATATCAAAGGGAAAATTAAAATGAGCTTTAAAAATGCTTATATTAATATATGTTTAGAAGTATACTGCACACAAGTAAAACAACTTCCTTTTCAGAGACTACTAAATATCACTATAGAGAGAAATTGTGGATGCTTACAACAATGACTCCAGGTTTATTAGATAATATGGCAATTCACTACAATCTTCTAAAATGTATGATTTAGATTATAAATGAAGAAATCCTTAATTTCAGTTAGTTCAGTCCTGAATTTCAGTTTTTAGAATTTTCATTTATGAAATGAGACACTGTCTCATTGATAGTAGTTTGATTATCCAGTTATTAAGAAAAAGCTATTAAAAAAAGATTAGTTTTGAATAATTTAAGATGTTTAACAGCTTTATGCAAGAGGTATGAGTAGTATGTGTTTAGTGGTAGAGAGATTCACACTGAATCACATATACTTCAATTAAAACTTATTAAAAATTTTTAGAAGTCAGTTAAATGAAATGCACATTAGCACAATCAGTTCCCTGAAGATGGATGGATCACCCATTTAGTAACATTTCTACTAGGCTGTTGCTGCTATTAAGAGATACAGAAGCAGTTGTATCTCCAAGAGAGGTCAATGACAAAACTCCTGGGTAGTTCAGTAACACTGGACTCAGGTACTTGTTAACTAAGAGATCACTTTGGTTATCAAGAGTTTAAAGGTTATAAAAGACTTTGTTTGCCATTTCTGCAATAGAAGACTGTGAGATCTGAATCCAGGAAATGGATTACTTCTCTCCTTGCAAATCTACATGTCAATTAATATTGTTTGAAAGTTTTTGTCTGGTTGACTTAGTCTTCAGGAAACTGAAATAAAGTATGGTTTGAGTTCTGTATATAGTCAAATGAAAGCAGTCTGGGCATTGACAGAAATTAAACATGGACAGAAATTAAACATGGTACCAAGTGATTATATTTAAATATACAAGATTAACAAAAGAAAATGGCATGAAAAGAAATTTATTTCTCAATATCCAGAAAACTCCAGATTCCACACTAAGTTAACTTCACTGTGTTAAAATATGGGAATAAAAAGAGAAAAGCATGTCAGATAATAGTAAGAAAAAAATGCATACATTTCTACTTGATCCTTTGCTGTGGGAGATAAATCAGTCTCAGGAGTCAAAGAGCCTTCTAACTTTTTGTGAATCTTCTCCTCTGTTTTGGAAGAAAATTCCAAATGCTTAACAGAAAAATTCAAAAAAGCCAGTGTACTTTGTAACAGTATTTAACAAAAAGCCCCAAGATGTATAACTGTAGTAGTAGTAAAATTTACATACAACACTGTAAATAACATTAGGAAATTATGAATTACCACCCAAGATTCAAGTTTTCACAGTTGTCCAGTCCTGCAAATCTGACCAAGCACAACTGGCCAGCATCTCCATGCAACTTCATGGCTAGCAATGCCCCACTGGGAGAAATCCTGCTGAATGTTTAATTGTTTTATATCCAAATCCTTATCTCATTCTTGCATTGCTACAGATATTACAGATACTAAAAAATATTTCTTAAAAATATCAACTATTTAACTAAATGTTTTTATCACTGGCCACATCTAACTTCTCATGTGTTTCACTAAAAGGAAATATCCTTGCAGTAATTGCTGAGCTTTGAGTGGATGTAAAGGCGTATTTCCTATGTGAGAGGGGACTCTGAAGATTTTCTAATTCTTTATATTAAAACCTTTAAAATAAAAAAGTGAGACATTCTGGATTTTTAATTTATTATTTTTCAAAATAAATCCTCAACATCACCATGGCTCAGGAAGAAATTCACAGCATTATGAAATACTAAGAGTTGACTAATGATTACTGTTTATAAAAAAAAAAAGGGAATGAAAACAGCTAAAACCATGCTTTAAGCAAGTAAATGTTTGTCTCTTATTTACAGCTACTTATACTACATAATAAGCATATTAATTTTACCCAAGTGTCCAAGGCTGCTGCTGTGTGCCTGAACAAACGTTTAAGTGCAATAAACTTTCACTGGAGACAGCACAACTTTACATTATGCTCTCTCCCTAGGCTTGACATCATAAAGTGCCCATTATCATTCCCCTACAACCCAGAAATTTTAAGTGGTGATGGTTATTGGGATGCTTTTCACACAAATAGTTTCCACATAATTATTTTGAGGCAAATCTGATCTTTGCAAGCATCAATATACAAAAGGAATAGAATCAAGCCTACTTTATTTTCATTACTTTTGGTAGGGAGAGGGATGCTGGATTTGGAATATTTACCAAAAAAGCAGGCACAGCTGGATATGAATAGTTGTAGCTTTTCATGAAGAAAACTCCATTTATGACTGACTACTTCTTAGGCAAATAAAGCATACCAGCACAAAATTGCTTAAATTATTTGAATGAAATTATTCAAATGTATTTTAAAATTGCACGGCCTGTACTAAACACTACTGAAATAACAGCCTACTCCCTCACACACACCCCCATCTCAGAATGTTGCAGAGTTGATAAATACAATACATGGCCTCAGAAGTTTAAACGTTTTTTCCTCACCTTGCTTACTCTGAAGGTCTTTCAGTTTGGAGCAAAGCTCCTCCACTAATGTTTCAATCCCAGAGCTCTGCACAACAAAACCACATGGGAAAAAAAGAAAAAAAAATAGAAAACATAACTTACTAAAAAGAACTTTAATGTCATAAAAATACGCCAACACAGTAAACATATCTCAGCAGATATACTGTTCTTTTTGCACAGTAACTACATACAAAAAAATCAACAAAAATATTACTAGTATAAATCCAATCCTATAAATACATTAGTTAGAGGTCAAAATGATTCCCTGGAACACGAAGATACATTCACACAGAGGTTTCAAACTACAGGTCACATTGTTGCACCATTGGATATTCAAGGCTTTGCAAACACAGCATGTCACATTTACTGCATGGTATTGCTGCAGATTTAGCCAGGAGTCTCAGGATAGAAGTTCAGTGACCCACTGATCACTAAGATGCATTTAAAAGGCCAGGCCTGATCCTTTTGACTGCACAATTTATACCTGTGGGAAAGGGACTGTTAAAAGGACACAGAAAATCAGGCATGAAGATGGAAAGGAGAACAGTAGGAAGGTGTGCCCACATATGTGGCAGACAGGGAGAGGAAATGCTTCCACAGTATCTGTATGCAAAACCCACCCCACAGTCTTGCCAATTTAAAATAACCAGCTTTTTTTTTTTTTTTTCTTCTTAAACATTGTGTGGTTAACAACACAGGACAGCAGAGGGAAAAATAATCACCTTCACATTCCTATAACCCTGTATTTTCCTCCTTTATTCCTCTACATAAATATTGAAATACTAAAAATAAACATACACACAAAACAGTCCAATATATTACCCACAGAGGAAAACCCCATGTCATTCCAATGGAATAAAATTTGAATTCCAGTCAGTGAAGTACTGAACATCAACCTAGAGCCTGAAATGACCATTCCTGTTGGAAGGAAACCTAGGCGAGCTGGGTACTGTGCGGATACTTGTATTGTCATTATTCGATGCTCGGGAATTGTGCTCGGGGATTGTGCTTCACACTTTCCATAACAGCAAACTGAGCTGGAATCACAGCTAAACACAGCAGTCTGGAACTATTGAGGAGGATACAAGAGGTCCCCTGCACATCACCATACAGCTGGGAGCGGTAATGAGGGAGGACCATGCAGCTTATTGTATCCTGTGCACAGTTTCCTCAATATCAACTCCATCATTGTTGGAAGCCTAGTTCATATTATACTTGGAGAAGCTTACACAAACCCCCAAGAAAATTATCTCATCTTCTGAATTTAACATAATCTTACTGTGCATATAGTTATGGGACATGTTTTGTGTTCAAATGTAACGCTGATCAAATATAAAGTTACAGAAATGCATGAAAAGAGTTTGACTTGCTGTGTCACCCTGGTGGTATAAAGATTTCATTTTTCCAAGATCTAAGAGTTTCTCGTCTCTCCTGATTGCTGTCCAGAAATTGCTGAGAAACGTGAATATATTTTGCTAAAGCACAAGCAAATATTATGAAAAAGAGAATACTAATTTATACAGTCAGACTAGTTTGTTTAATTCACTGTCAGAAAAACACACTTGAAAAATCATACAGTGAAACAATGATTTATATGCTAACTCTAATTATTTGCAGCCAAGTGAGAAAGAAAGCAATGTTCTATTCCTAATTGTATTGCTGTGCTGAAGTGCTAAATATAAACCTTTATGCCACATACTTAACTGAGGATGACTTAGCAATATCAAACTTCAGAAGGCATCTTCTGTATCCGTAAATTTACCACTATAAACTAAATCGTTTAGCAAGAACCAAGCAGGACAGTAATATGGACAAAGCTATGTAGTTGTAATAATTTGTCACTTTATGCCTATACTACTCTTGACTCCCCCCTCCTCCCTCAAAAAGGTCAACAGAGGAGGAGCTGGCTTTGGTTTTCCTTAGCTCCCCAAACTGTCTAATTGAACAGACACCTGTAGCAAACACTCCAAGGAATACAGATTCACTTCCTTAACATAACATCATGCTAAAAAAATGCCCCAAATCAGCAACAATATGCTTACCATTATACTGAAGAAGCGAAAACTTTTGGAATCAAGGCTTCATTTCCTCCTGTACCATGAAACTAATACTTGAGTCAGCTGACGGCTGTCCTGCCTGCTGCCCTGCCCGGAGCTGAAGGAGACAGCGCTCGCTTTAAAAAAAGGGGGGTGGGACCCACTGTGCAGAACACCAGGACTCTGAGACCCCCTGCTCAACTTCCTACTGCAGCACAGGAAAACGTGCTGCAGACTCAATGTAATGAATGCCATGGCAATTCTGTCATATATGACACTGGTGTTCTTCAGAATATGAAATTTAGTTACTTTATTGTTTACCTTAATGCCTTGTAGCTGTAACAACCCCATGGCCAGAAGTAACATGTTCCAGGCACTGGCTTGGTTCAATAGGACACAGCTAACAAAACCAGGTGATCTGCTTGAAGCACTTTGCTTATGTTCAAATTTAAAGACAGCCCCCAAACGGTACAAATACTGGAGCCTTATAAAATACTGGATACCTTATAAAAATTTTGAAATATGGAAGTTTTAGAGCCCAATTATTGCTTTTGTAATTCCATCATGAAAGGCTGAAATCTCAAGATTGTCTGGCCCAGATTTCTACCAACCTATTTCTCTCATTCAAATTACAAAGGACAGTGCATAATTTTTTAATTCATATTTTTCATTTTGCGTAACAGTATTTCCTGCACACCAAACACATTTTATTCAGTTCTACTGTTTTTAACATATTTCTCTTTCCTTCCCCTACTTTAAAGTATATCCACTTTCACCAAAAGTTGTTCTTTTTGGCTTTTTATCAGCTGGCTGCAGCAAGGAAAGGATTACATAAAGGATAGGTGTCATGTTACTGGCATGGCAGTGATGGTGCTAACAGATAAATTAAGCTTCTGAACTCACCCAGCATGAACAAGAACAGTCAATGACTGCTGGAGTTACAGGACTCCAATAACCACTGTCTTCCCTGCTGAACACCATGACCCTACTCAGAACCTAATTAATGCAGTTCTGCATAATGAAGAATAAGACCAATTAAAAAAAAAAAAAAGAAAAAAAGAAAAAAAAAGCCTGAAAAACAAAACAGCAAAGCTCACACACATTTTTATATATATTTGTAAATATGTTTGGTAGTTTTCACCTCTTTTTGAGGTTGAATTTTTTTTTCCTAAACTCACAAGCACATATATACATAAAATGTCAAATATTAAATCAAAGACCTTTTGAACACACTCTACTCTGGAAGTAGAGAAGTCAGAGATGACAAGTGGTAACCCATTAGCCTAAAGCAGTCCAATTTTTGCTTTCTTATGTACATTCACACCACTGAATAGCTGCAGAAAATGTTCTCAGAAGATATTAAATCTCTAAGTGTAGTTACTTCTGAAATGTTTTTATAAATTTAAAATATTCAGTTAAATTATGAACTGTGGAGAAACCCTGTATTATGTGCACCAAACTGAAATTCACTAAAAACTTGCCTACGTTAACAGTGGGCACTGGCTTCTATGTTTTCACAGTTTTGAGTAAGAAGCAGTGAAAGATTAGCTCCTCTCATATGCTCGATAAAACGCTTAAATTCTCAACTGATATTCATCTGTGCTAGCAGGTTACTTCTGAATGTTGCAACAAGCACAGCACAGTCACCATCCAGAAAATTTACCAAGTTTTTCCTGAATTTGATCACAAACAACACCACGATTATTTCACATAGGTATACTGTGGAACTGAGAAGGGGATTGTTCAACAGAATTTTTCATTTTCACTGAGCTTTCACCTACTCCCATAACCCAGCAATGATATAGGGTCATGGGTCCCATATTTCCAACAAAAAAATGCCATGCAAACGTATACTTTTTCTTGCAGGTCTGCACATCTGCAATAGCCAAGCCTTCTGGACAAAATAAAGGAAAACAAAATTCTGATAGCCAGTACTTAGAAGGAGATTTTCCACATCTGACAGACCATGAATATATACACAGAAACTGAAAAATTCTGTCAGATTGTATAACTGAAAGGGAAGTGTTGTTTTAGGGAGATGTTGTTTGGCTTTAGGTTTTTGGCAGGTTCAGGTGTTTTGCTTCTTGTCTAACGTAAGTTAAAAGCTTCCTCCAGGAGCTTTGAACTGTGCAGTGTAAATATTAACTAAATATGGCTTGTTACTTCAGGCCTGTAAGAAATGGGGAACGGTCCTTGCCCCTCTTCCATCTTTTTGAAAAGCAAAAGCACCACATTTCCTTTTACTTGATCATTTAAAATAATCACTCATTTGCTATTAGGGTTTTGAGAGCTTTCTAGCTTACACTTTCAAAACAAATCCTCATTTCCCTTTCCCAAACATACAGAATTTGTTTAGGTTGGAAAGTACCTCTGGAGATCATCTAGTTCAAACCCCTGCTTAAATAGGATAAACCAGAGAACACTGACACTCCTTTCACAAAATACAAATTCAAACAATCTAGAAATTAAAGTAAATCAATATATTCAGTTTCAAATCATTGATTTAACAGGCCATAGGGCTCTCTAGAGAAGATGGTATTCTGACTGTACCAGGACTATTTTCTTGGCATGTCTCCTGTCACCAAGTGCAGGATTAGAGAGCTTTTCTATATGAATCAGCTGTTAAGCCACGTGAACTGAGTAAGGCACAAAATGTGATTCACTGCAACCACACATCTATTTCTATATTTTGTAGGATGATGAGAGAAAGTTAGAAGACTAGGTTTTCATTTTTTAACATTCTGACACAGTATAATTCATCTGATTACAAGTACTCTCAAAAGAGGTGCTCAAGACAGACTGAAAAAAAGACTAAAAAAAAACTTGGCCCAAGATCAGCACTATGTGAATAAATGAATAAACAAATCAATCCATTAAAACAGCAGCTTCCCTGGGGTGTTCAACCCAGGTGGACTTCAAAGGAATAAAGTAAGGTTCCAGCTTGCATTACGGAATTTTTCTCCATCATAATAGGGTGGATGACAATAAGAAATATTTAAGAGTATGTACTTGTGGAACCTTTTTGACCCCTTAGAAGTAGGAACACAATTAAATCTTTATCTGTTTACTTGAACACGTAATGATTTACAACAAAGATATTGGATCAGTCAGAAAAACAGATTCTATTTATTAACTCCTCTTTTTGGAGCTCATGAATACTTGATTCAAAGTAATTTTCAATCAATGTGTGACTTCAGAATACCAATTTCCAAGCAAACTGACTTAATATCACAAAAATCCAAGCCATTTTAAGAAATAGGAGAGCAATAGCTCTCCAACAAGGAAATCATACTTCCTTGCAACTCCCTTAATTCTGTCCTTGGTATTAAAACAACATTAGGTAAGGTAAATTACATATCTAGCACATAGCTAGGATCAAGCTCAGATTTCAGAGCTATGATTCACCACTTACAACACCTTCTAAGAGAGAGAGAGATAATAAATAGCACATGTTATTTACTAATTCTAGATAAAAGAGATCATCTGCCAGCTCAAATTAACTTCAAATGAACAGCTATCCCTAAATGTAGGTTACTAGAGCAGCTAATCTGACTTCTGTTATTTAAAACTTAATTCTTTTAGATCCCTCCCATAGCAGGCTACACTGAAATAGAAGTTATCCCCCCAAGAAAGGATAATTCCTCACTAGAAACTATTCTTCCTGATTAATTCATCACTTATAAACAAACATGCTGACTTCACAGCCACAAGAGACTTGCTATCCCTGTAAGCAGTGCTGCTGTGAGATTTCACTTAATCACAGTACTTCAGCTTGCCCATGCTAAAACGTATCTGTATTATCAAAGAAATGGGACAAAGTTTTAAAGTGTGTTCCCACCAATTATGCAAAAGTTTTTTTCTGCATGAAGTGAAATGCAGAAAAGACACTTGAATTTTCCTCAGCAGGTGCTCTGCCAGATTCATCAAGTTTGCTTGTGTGTGTAATAAGAATTCATAATGGATCCCCAACTCAAATTTTTGGTGAAAATTTGAAAATATTGTTCTGTATTAAGGAAAATTATAATCTAGTAACACTGCTTTGTGATGGAACACAAGGCACTATTCAGGAGAACTCTGTAACCAACTCCTCTGGCATTTTCCTGGCTAATCCTTTGTGCTGCTCCTTCCTGCAAGAAATGCCAGGCCAACTTCATTTCTGCCCCAGGCTTATCAGAGAAGCTGCTGTGAGGACAGACCTGCCTTGCCCCAGTTTGCTCCCATTTTCATTGGAAGCACATACAAGGTGAAATAACTTTCAATCACACTGAACACCTACTTTCAGCCTCCAAGACAGTCATCTACACCACTGGAAATACTTAATGCTATTAAGTGACTTTTGTGTAGACTAAGCTCCCACACAGAATTTCTCCAGTTCAATATGTATCTTTTCTATATGGAGAAAACGCATACAAAAATTGGAATAATTAAAATTTTGTCAACTTCAATTAATGTTACTATTACAGACAGCAAAGCAGCTTCAGTAACATGACAAATCAAATATGTGGTACTATGAATACCTGTTTAATGCCATAGTCATAAAGGAAAAAGAAATTGATTTAGTGTAATTAATTTATTCTGTGATGGTTACCCTGGCAAGACAAATGACTTTCATTTCCTATATGGTATCTGAAGTTATTTTTAAAATTCTTTCTTAAATAATGCTGTGTGTTCTGGAAACTGCTAGTATATCCCTTTCAGTAAGGGCAATTGAACACATCCCGAAAGAAAGATAATATGCATTGACTTTGTGAAGTGTTTTGGCATTTTCCAGTAAAAGACTCTGAACAATCATCCTCAGACACACAGAAATGCTTACTAGTGAGCTAGTCAGGATATATGCTTCAAGAACCATTAAGGCTCTTTTGGAATCTTAACTTTATTTTTTTGCTTTAATAAATTCAAATTTTCAACTCGCGCTTTACCTTTCTGATTTGTTGATGGCTTTTACGTGACTTGATACATCCTTGCTTTACGTTAACACTCTCATTCATGTCACCTCCAGTTATACAAAAATGTGTAATTTAAATCACTCAGGAAACCACTTCATGTTTACAACCTGATTCCCTGGTATCACAGTGTAGTGGTCTGTATTACCTAATTAATATTGGCTTATGTTAGAGAAGTAGGAAACAGCAGTAATGAATCAGTGACTAAAAAATCAATGATTTCATATGGTTAAGATGCCAGTCTACTTAAGAGGAAAAGAAAGACTGTTCCCTTGCTACAAACTCCAGAAGCCCTTTTCCTCAGTTCTTGCCTATCCCTATTGCAAAGTGCAAGGCAGATTATGCAACAGTGCCTTGGTGTAAATGCAGATTATGCAACAGTGCCTTGGTGTAAATGGCACACAGATTCCGTAATCTCCAGAGGCAGAAACGGCTGGCCAGAGTAACTCATCAATAAAGACATGCTCAGATGTGCAATCATAACCAGTTGATTCATTTGGCCTGATTAGCATATTTCTTCAAAGAAGGTTTATATGCAGAACTGTAGTAACTGCATGGATGCTCCACCCCTGCAAATGTTGAAGGCCAGGTTGGATGGGGCTCCAAGCAAATTGGTCTACTGGGAGGTGTCCCTGCCCATGGCAGGAGGTTGGAACAAGATGATCTTTAAGGTTCCTTCCAACCCAAACCATTCTAGGATTCTTTGATTCTACCAAAGTTTGACAGTTCTGCACTTCAAGTAAGAAAGATGATAAACACTAAGAAAACTTCAACAAAATCTTATTTTAGACACATCTCAAGTTTGTGCTGAAAGCAAGGCACATTTGAGAATAAAATTATAATTTTAAATTTTTAACAAAACTGTTCACTAGAGCCACACTTGTTCCTCTACGTGGTCCCATATGATAACACAAGTACCAGAAGAGTTATATTCCCCTCTCATGACTCAAAGTAAGCAAAGCCAATGCTCTATGCCATTAGCATGCCCACACCTGACTGCATTTAAAAGAAATTACTGTTATGAAGCTTCACCAATTATGTTTCCATGTTACCCCCAAGCAGTAATTTCTTACAACAGTGGGATGGAAGGCACTGTGTGTTCTTGTCAAATATATTAGAGCAGTTGTCTTTCAAAATTCATCACAGAATCTATCAGCCAAGACTAGCTCCTGCTTTAACATGTTGCACGTGGTTTCATGTGGCAGCAGATTTTGAGAGCTTGGTTAGTTCAGATTAGACCACATTGCCTGAACACCATTGTGACAGGTCTTGGGAGATCAGCAGCACTGGACACTAGGAATGTCTCAGGATGGGCTGTGGAACAGCTTAGGTAGAGTGGCCCCCTACACTGGGAGAAGGAAAGGTCTTGGAGCACTGATTTCTTCAGTGCAGAAAGTAAGATCCACAGGAAGTTGTCTCCTTCGCTCATTCTTAAGATGTCCTCACACATTTCAGCAGAAGGACACAGTGACTGCTTTAACTGAAGCTCTGGCACCATCCTGGGGTGCAGCTTCATGTGTCACACTGCGAGCATTCGGTGAATGAACTGCACTCCACAGGATCCGCAATAGCACAGGTGGAGACCTGCTCGCTCTATTGAGCAGTGCAAATTTTAGCAGAAAAGTAGTCAGATATAAGCTAATTAAACTCGGATTTGTGACCAGTGGACAGGCATATACGTAATTTCAATATCATTACTAGGAAATACACCTGTTGAAAAGCCTTACATGTTTCAGTCTGTAAATAACTTCTAATTCCAACCTTGCTCACAGTATCCACCTTGTAAAAAGTAATACATGTGAATTTTTAAACTCGTATTTATTTAATAAATTTCTGAGTCTCAAAGATACTGCTTTCTGTCTTTTTGCAGTAACAAGACAAGTAATGAAAAGTTTCATTATTCAAAATATAAAATAATGGACTTTCAGAATTAGGAGGTTTAAAAAAAAGAAAAAAGATCTCCACTTACACATGAACAAACTGATCCGTGTTTCAGATAGGAAATACGAACAAAACCAACAAAACTAACCATCAAGTTATTTAATGTTGACAGATCAGTTGTTTTTACTTAAATTTGAGGCAGTAATATTTCCCAGTCCTAAACAATAGGGTTTTTTACCCAATGTTTCATTAGAATGGATATCCCTACTTGACCAGTTAATTGCAAACCAACATTTTAAAATTTCTTCCATACTTTAGCAGGATAAAAATTAAGACAAAATCTCTACTGAAGGTCAGTATTAACAATTTTTTAAAAATCCGAGCAATTCTTCAGCATGTCTTTAAACTGCTATCTATTCAAGTGTTTCAGAAAAAATAAACTTTAGAACTACAGTAAGAATAGCAATGGATTGCTACATCAAAGTACTTGTCTTAAAAGTGTTTCTCACCACCATTCTGTCTCCATTTTCTGGCAAGTTGCAATGCACTTATATTTCCTCTGCTCCTGACTGCATCAAGAGCATCTGCAGTCAAAGACTCATTCATACGAATATAGACGATTTGAGACACCAAAATGCTTGTCACACAAAAAATACTGTCTTTAGAACGTACATACATTAACAATTTGCATTCTTACATATACCAGAAGATGTCTGTCAAAATCAGGCCTCCCCTCACAAACACACTTAGACCACAACAGACTCTGCCATGGCAAAGACACAGTGAGGCAGAGCAGCTTCTCTGACCCGTCACTCTCCACAATGTAGGAAATGTGTTAGAAATAAACACTAAATTTAGGCTTCTTCAAGTCAGATGTTTGTTTTCAGCACTGTGAAATTAAAACTAGAACCTTGGATTTCTGCCTCAGATTAGTGTTTCACAGCATTACTCTTTTTAATAAGAGACGAAGAACTGAATTCAAGCAAAACTAAGCTACCAAATGAAGCAGACCCTAAGAATGAATACTGTGGCAATGCAAACATCAAAATCACTTTAACCATATCTCTGTAATTTCCTAGAGAGTTAGAAAAGGGTCAGGTTACTGACCCTCATTACCTTTTCATCCTCTGCACACTCTTCTCTCTAAAACAATCAGGCTGCAAAATCCTACTCTTCATTAAATTATCACCCTGTTTTAGCTCTTTTTTGTGTTTGTATGTGCCTGTGTATGTATATATGCCACGTGTGTATATATACTCTCTCTACAGACACACAGAGGGTAAACACTGTAATCACTTCACTTAAATACAATTTTATTTAAATATATTCAAGTCGAAATCCACTAAGACTTTTTTCCAATTACTCACAATAAAAGGGCCCAAACTTGCTTTTTTTGCTCAAATACTAAGCGTGAAAGAATAGGTTAGGCTGGAAGAGCAAGTGTTCCACCTCTGCATGAGCACATTGGCATTTCTGCGTCCACTGACTTTTAAAAAGAGATCACAGAAGGTAAGCAAAACTGTAAACAAGCTCCATAACTGCCCATATGGACTATTTATGAGGGAACTTGCAAAAAGAGAACATCCTAATGAACGTATCTACCTCATCATTTTTTTGTCTACAACAAAAAAAATCACAGGGAAACATTTTTCAGGTGATTCAGAAAACTGTTTTTAAAAATTCAAGTGGCACTGGGAAAAAAGTATTTCCTTTTATCTCAACAATTTTTATAAATACTCCTTACATACAACTGATCTACAATTTCAACTACAGTTCACAAAGTATTTTTATCTTTTTGTAGAGACATAACCATGAACATTGTACAGAGCAGCTTGAATGCTTCAGCAGAAATAGTATTTTAACATTATCTTTCACAGTCCAAAATCTAGTCATTATTCCCACCAGATCAGCACATAAACACAAAAACCCAACAACATGAGAAATGTGCTGGAAAAATCAGAAATAAAAGATATCTTACAGGTTACTTTAAAGTATTACTAGCATTTAAGCAGGATCACCTTTCCCTTTAATTCTTTCATGCAATGCATGTGTTAAACTACCTACAAAGCAGCTTTAAGTAAAAAGTTTTTTAAAAAGATTTCAAGATTCGATTCTGTTTGAAAATACATTCTAGAAATTGCGACCTGCAGTTTCATCAATGACAACAAATGTGGAAGCTTAATTGTCTGAGCAGGCAACAGAAGTCAAAATAGCTCTGAAATAACTCAAGTCTACAGGTTGCAGATTATAGGTTAATGTTGAACACTAAAAATTTGACAAGATGACAGGGTCAAAGGTGAAGTTATTTTTCAACCTTTCAGATTCCACGTATTTTTATTTCAAAACTGTAGTTGAAAAGTTTCTTCCCTTCTCTGTTATAAGTTATTAATAAATTCACCTCCTTCCTTTTGCTCTGCAACTAAATTTTTCTATATAACATAAATTTAGTTCTAAGTGATGATTCTTGACTTTCAGCTATGTGGAGATGCATTGAGAATGTAACTTCTGAAGTTAAGAATCAATCATCAGTATTCCTGTAGTCTATGTATGAGTCCTACATCTTATTGTTCATAAAATGAGTATACAATACAAACATATCCTCAGGAAAAACATTACTTCTTGCATTTATTTCTCTGTATTTGTTTCATATTCAAATTAACTACTATGGTAGTTACAGTGCTGACCTCAATATTCTGTAACCATGAGAGCAGAGCAAATTACCAGCAAAATTGTACTTTGCATCACTTTGTTAGGATAATAAGTAATGGGAAAATGGGAGTTCAACCATCTCCCAGCTAGTCAATAAGCAATTTCGTAACTGAAGAAATACTCAAGTAGCTTCACAGTGAGCTACAACTAACAAAATAAATGTGATGGTAAAACAAAAGAATGTGATGGCAATGCTGCTGAAGGTGGTGGGAATAACCACCAAATCATCCCCACTTCCTTGATTGTGCTTCCACAGCCTTGCTGGCACTAGTGTCTGCGCCTCAAATCTGACCAGGAAACTTCTCTGGGTTAACACTTCCTCTGCCCCAACCAGGTTAATCTCAGGAAACTGATTCACTTTCCCAAACCAGTTCTCCACATAACCACCCAAATGCTTGTGCAAGCTATGACTAGGAAGGTGTGTAGAGCAATAACGCAACCAGGCCGCAGAGGTGGGGTAGTTTCTTCTTACAGCTGTGACAGACCAGCCTATTTATAGTTCTGTAAACTAAAAACCAGTTTCTCATTTTTGTTGTCTGAAAAATCTCCCAGGAGAGCTTCCTTTGACTTGTGCTACAGATCATTCTTTCTTTTTAGACATTGCCCTCTATCTCTCCCTTTGTCCACTTTTCTGCACAAGTACACAATATCTGCTGCCTCTGCTATCTTCCTTCAACCTGCTCCCTTCACCTCTCCTCACCTGCTCTAGTCAGTGCACTTCGCTTCCACTCAGTCATGCAATCTGTAAAGTGAACATTTCCCACTATATATGGGCTCTTATTTAGGAATTCTGGATTATACAGGTACATGTGTAATCTGCATGCACAGAGCAAGATGGCTTTCTGCCCACATATTCCAGTCCCTTCTATTCACACACAACACAATGTCAACTTAGAATTTTTAGAATTACCTTTATGCAAAGCTTTGTGGTAATTTCAACATAAACAGGTGCATTGCAACTGCCCCTGACAAGAACTGGTGAGGGTTTACAGAAAGGAAAGTATGACACTGCATAGTACAGAATCTCTTGTGAAATCAGTCTAATATACGTGGTTTTCATGATTTCCTAAATAAAAATAAAGAATTCTTGGAGCACCCTTGGCGAACTAGCACTTTAGGAAGGCACAAATTAAAATATAAGCATCACAAGCCAAATATTTCTAGCACAAAGAAGGACATAAAGCTTTAAGAATATATTAAACAGTCCAAACTTACTTCATCAGAAGCAGAGCGAAGACACTGGACAGCAGCCTGTTTTTTCATTTCCTCTAGTGTTAGATCAGAGCACTTTTTCTTACTCTTTCCCCATTTCTTGTAAGCTCCCTTTTCCCAGCCCAGGAAGATGTCATTCTCCTAAAATCAAATAAAGAAATTACATTATTTAAATATATTAATATTTCAGTACTATAGCAGAACAGGACAACAAATAACATACTGTGCAAAATGAAACCAACCCCTTTCTATCTGCTAAAATCTACTTTTTGCCAAATTAAAGATTAGTTTGATTACATAAAACTTGCACTTACTATTCAGAAAAGCACATGCATCTTTCACAGGACATGGAGGCAACTCACACTCCACTGTAATATTTTCCAATTGCAAAGTATATCCACAAAGGCAATTTTATGGCCAACTTATGGTTGAATTTATTACTGTAATTTACACAAAAAATGTTAGTTTCACTGATCTCTGAAATAATAAGAATGAAAAAAGCAAGCAGTTCTGAATTAAGATCAAACTTAAGAGAAAGTTAAACACACCAGAAGAAGAAAATGCAGTGTTAGATCCTGAAGCCTTCAACTCAGTGTTAAAATGAACATGATTACAGCTAGAGATAGCATTACCTATCATAAAATAAACCTGAACTATTTCAGAAGAAAACTCAAATAACTGAGAAGTGGGGATGAGTAGCTGAGGTTGGCTTCTAATACATGGAAGAACGATGAAGAACAATAAAATCAAAGCAGAATGCTATTGTATGATATGCAATCATCTGAAGATATGTGGCATCCCTTTTATATGGCTTTGCAGAATTTACAAAATTTATTACCAGACTTGTTTGTTCTTCACTGTCTGTTCACGTACATATACATGATTTCCCATACTCATCTCATGAAAGAAATATTTTGGCTATCAGTAAAATAGTCTTTAACATCTTACAATGTATGCTTGTCTAAAATCATCTTGTTCAGAGAGATCCACAAACATCTGGTGCTTTTCAGCCTACCTGTTTCAACCCTTTCAATGTATCTGTTACTGCTTCCTAAGAAAACCAGGCTAAGGCCTACCCTCATTTAAAAGAATTCCTAATTCCCCATGGTTTCAAAACAAAATAAAAAAAGTTGTCTGTGCAATCAAAGAACAAGATGGGAAAAAATGGGAGCCAAGAGAGACCAGTCATCTTCAGAGGCAGCCACCAAAGGGCTGCCATTTGTGACTTCACATGAAGGATCACAGCAATTTGCTGGATTTACTGCTTAAAGTCTTATTTGAGCACCAAAACTGGAGAATTGTATTTAGTGCTGAAAGAACAAAAAGCTACCAGTCATTCTGTTTTTCCTAGCACTTGTGTAAGGTGCCAGTGATTCACTTATAACAAAAAATTTGAACAGGCTACTGTACTGTTATTAAAAGGACTAACAAAATAAATAATAGAAAAAATAAGAAAAAAAAAATCAGCAAATAGGTTTAAAAGACTGTGCATATCTACAATTAATTTTAAAAAAATTAATTTTTAAGTCTTTTCCAAAATTGCAGTTTATATATTTCTTTATACAACAAGGCTGTAGAGCACCCTAACTCTTCCCAATATTCATGTGAAAGAAAACAAACTGATGAGAACCACCTACCCTCCACCAGCTCCCCAAACCCCTCCAGCTCATTCACATGGGCACAAACCCATTCGTGTGGGTGAAACTCCAGGTACACCAGCAAATTAGCACCATGTTAACCTCATTTATTCTGATTTTACATGGCATGTTCACAAAGACAACATCTGCAGTAGGAAAACATCCCCAAAATGCTATGTATTACTATTTTTCTCTATGCTAACAAAGGTTTGCTTTGTACTGATACATCACAGCTTTACCAACTATCTGTCAGCAGAGCAGCAAGAACCTTCACACTCACAGAAATTTATAAAGCATTTAATTCAGTTCTTCACACATGTAATTTGAAAAATATCTGACACTTGTCTACAAACTTTGACAGTTTTCAACTTTTAAAAACTGAAAAATCTCTTTAAGATAAGAGATATGCACTTTTTTTAATGGGGGAAGGGAAGCTAAATGGAATTCTCTCTCAGGCCCCCACCCCAGAGCTGTGGTGTCATGGTCTCATCCCTCCTTCCAGAGTGAGTGAGTTGTTTGTGCACTTTGGGAACAACATGGCTTGTCTTTCAGGATGCAGTGATTCAGGACGTAGCTCTGATAGATTTCTTCTTGTCTTTCTACCTCTTTACAAAATACACACCAAAAAAAATTTTAGACACGTGGTTTTCAGTCACACCTGGCTGTCAAGTTTAAAACCTCGATTTGGATTTTTTTTTTCTGGAAAAATTTGTAAGTTTTATAGCCTCAGACTTTACAAGACTAGGAAAGACCATGGATTACGGCTGTCCCATGCAAAATTTTGCATTTTAAAATCCTCATCTAAACTCCAGTATTTATCAGCACTATATATGTATTTGATACAGCCTACGTTACTGCAGATCTTGCACCTTCTGTACACAAACAGATGTGGCCCTTAGTGCCACGGTTTAGTTGAGGTTAGGGTTGGGTTGGACTTGACGATCCTGGAGGTCTCCTCCAACCTAATGATTCTGATTCAAATCAAACACCACACCCATAAAACCCTATAGAACAGTGAAGAAAAAAAATCCTTAGGCATAATTTTTGTGTATCAGAACCATTCTGGATCAAAGACAAAAAGTTTTTACAAAGCCCAACATTACAGTAAAATGCCTGAGAAACAACAAAATGTAATACACTCTAGAGAGTAAGTTTGTCAAACAGTGAGACATAGAGCGATTTTATGATGACTAAATCTACAAAAAAAAAAAAAAAAAAAAAAAANGATAAATCAAAAAAAAAAAAAAAAAAAAAAAAAAAAAGAAGACAGACAGACAACCCAGTAGCTCCCAATGGTTTAAATTAGTTATATTATTCTTTTAAATTTTTTCCCCGCTCTTTTTCTCTCTGTCTTCAGCAGTTAGGACCCCATCAGTAGGTTTACTCCTTAGACTGAAAAGTATCAAGTCCTAACAAACAGGAAAGAAAGCAGCTCAGCAAAACATTCTGTATGCATGAAGACAGGTAAACTACTTCCTCCACGTGCAAAGAATAACCAAGGACTTCTGATCTCTTCACCTACTAGATGCCGTCATTTACCTTGTTTCCTAACAAAACTAGAAATCATTTAATGCAAGAGCTCCACACTGGTCACTTAACTTTCCACAAAAGCAATGCCACTCTGAACTTACAGATTTTGAAAGTGTGCATACACACAGAAGAAAAACTGGAATTCTGCTTATAGAGTTCAAATATTCAAATGAGACTACTATTACCTAAATTTTCAAGAGATGACCATTCAAGAAAGAGGTATCAACAGAAAACCAATGCCTCCTGGATACTGAAAAAACCCCAAGTTTGTATATCTAAATTGCTATTTAAACATCTACTCTTCAGAGTCCTACTATCCCCTACCTACTATGTAACTAGATAATTTTCATTAGAGATTTTCAATCATGAAGACACTGAAAGTGCAGTTTCCTGAGAAGAATAACTTAATAACTATAAATATGGCTAAAAAAAATTGATGAAGTATCTGTATTCTTCACACTAATGGTGCCTCAAGAAATCCAGTATTTTGAGTGCTTAATTCAGTTTTAAATTAGGGTAGAGGCACAAATTTTAGAAAGATTTTGAAATGGTTTATTCTCTTCAACTATGCAAAAGCAGTAATTCCACCACTTCCCTCTAAACTACCAAGAAACTGGAAAAGCAAAAGCAAAAAAGAAAAAAAAAAAACAACACAAAAAAACGCCAACAAGTTTGATAGTGATTCACCTTTCATTTGCTGTAAAGAGAAATATCTACTATCTGTAATCAAACAAATGTGACACCTTGCGATATGACTGAAATAAAAACATTATGAAGCTCATGGTTCACATAAATTGCAACATTAGAAAGGGAAACATAACCTGTTTTTAAAAAGGAAAATAAAAGAAGAATTGGGGAACTACAGGCCAGTCAGTGTCACTTCTGCACCTGGTAAGATCATGGCCCAGATCCTCCTGGAAACTGTACTAAAGCACATGGAAAATAGGGAGGTGACTCGTGACAGCCAACATGGCTTCACTAGGGGCAGATCATGCCTGACAAATTTGGTGCCTTCTGTGACAGGATAACAGTTTAGTGGGTAAGGGAAGAGTAAATGATGTAACTACCTGGACCTGTGCAAAGCTTGTCACATTGTCCTTGCCTCTGGAAAGACATGGATTTGACAGATGAATGCTCAATGGATAAGGAACTGGTTGGATGGTCACACTCAAAGAGCTGTAGTCAATTACTTAATGTCCAAGTGAAGGCCAGTGACAAGTGTTTCTCTGGGTCTGTATTGGTACTGATGTTGTTAAACACCTTTGTCAGAAACATGGACTGTGGGATCAAGTGCTCCCTCAGCAAGTCTGTCAATGACACCAAACTGTGTGGGGCAGTTGGCACACTGGGGGAAAGGGATGCCATCCAGAGGGACCTGGACAGGCTTGAGGGGTGGGCCTGTGTGAACTTCAGGAAGTTCAACAAGGCCAAGTGTGAGGTACTCCACCCAAGTTGAGGCAATTCCAAACACAAATCAAGGCTAGGCAGAGAAAGGATGAAGAGGAGCCCAGAGAAAAGGATTTAGGACTGTTGTTTGATGAGCAGTTGAACATGAGCTGGCAATGTGCAGTCACAGCCCAGAAGGACAGCTGTATCCTGGGCTGCATCCAAAGCAGCGTGGCCAGCAGGCAAAGGAAGGTGATCCTGGCCCTCTCACTCTCATGAGACCCCACCCTTAGTACTGCACCCCAGGTCTGTTCCCAACATGAGGGACATGGACCTGTAGAAGTGAGTCCACAGAAGCGCCACAAGAGGGCTGGAACACCTCTGCTACGAACACAGGCTGACAGAGTTCTCTAGGTTGTTCAGCTCAGAGAGGAAAAGGCTTCAGGGAGACCTCACAGATCCCTCCAGTACATGAAAGGCCAACAGGAGAGCTCAGGAGGGACTTCTGACAAGAGCAGGTAGTAACAGCATAAGGGGTGGATGTCTTTAAACTGACAGAGGGCAGGTTTAGATCAGATATTAGAAAGAAATTCCTTACTCTGAGGGTTATAAGACAATTGAAAGGTTACCCAGAGAAGTTGTGGCTGCCCCTTCCTGGAGGTTATTCAAAACCAAACTAGGGCCAAGACCATGGGGCTCTGAGCAACCCAGTCTTGTGGAAGGAATCCCTGCCCATGACAGGGGGCTAGGAACCAGGTGGTTTGGAAGATCCCTTCCAAACCAAATTATTCAACGGTTCCATGACAAATTATATCCAAAATTGAATATCACTGCCTCTTAGAGGATTTCATAATTGAGAAAACTGCAATAGAACCAAGTGTACTTAACCTTTATTTATTATTCAGCAATCTATAAAGACATTCAGTGATCTTGCCTGAAAAAATGCTTCCACTAAACTGAGATTCAGGAAAAACTCTCATAGATTGCTTAAGGCCACAGTGATGGATACCTTTTCATGATTAAATTTATTATAAATATTGAGAAAGGTCTGATGGCCCAGGATCAGCTTACACATTCCTTACAGGCTGTCTCAGACTGAGACAAAGATAAAGAGATAATACATAGGTGAGACAGTTCAGAAGAAAACACAAGAACATTGGCTCAAACTCAGCTAATATGCCCCAAAGGAAATGCAGATGAAGAGTGCATTTCAGAGAGCAGCATAAGTTTTCTCTATGGCAAAAAAACATTGGTAAACACAGAACAGAGGACTGGGAAATGTTCCTTAATGTTAGATAGAAATTCCCAGATCAGGGAATGAATTCATCTTAGACTTGTAGTGAAAAACCAGGGAACCATCTAGCCACTACAGTTACCTCTTTCCCAGATGTCACAACCAGAACATTATAACCCTGTGGAGCCTGATTGTAACAGAATAGCTGATAATGTAGCAGATCACAACATGCACAGCTATGACCTCAGGGTATTTGGGACTGATAGCAGGCAGGGAAATTCTACTTATCAAAACTAATCAATCCAAGTATAAAATTCTGTAATCTGAGTTTCTGTAAATTATAAACTTTTGCTTATAATCCTATCAGTTTGAAAGGGCAGTCTACGTGATGCTCACTAATTAGAAGTTACTTCTAGGCTAAAACTAAAGAGAAGAAATTTGTCACACCCACTCCAAAGAATGAGAGAACATGCAAATGCTACATCTGTTAAAATCTTATGTTTGTTGAGCAGACTGCTTTTAGACTTTTCCTATTAAAGTAAAAGCAGAAAAGAAGAAGATTCAGCAAGGCTATAGCTAGAGCTATAAAGACATCATTTCACTTACATGTCTGACTTACACTACAAGAAAGAAAGCCAGGAACTCAACAGAACTGTCACTGCACAGTCAAGGTGTCTGAAAAGGGCATGTCATGACTGGAGAAGTTACTTCATAGCATTTATGGTTGCTTTCTTGGATTTAGAGATACAGTTGTGTAGCAAACACCACAGACCACTGTAATCATCTGATTTCAGCGTATATAGGCAGTGCACATCCATGCTTGGAGAAATGAGGCATGTGTACTGTCATGCAATCGTTTATGCCCAAGGAACACGAAGGAAGTATCTCCATCATCCCCAGAAATGCAAACAGTACAACTGTATCAACACAGAGATGCTGCAAAGAAATCCTGACTGTTACGAAGATCCACCAACCTGGCACTTGAGCTTCCATCTCTGCTTTGTACTATGTAAGTCTTTGTGAGAATACATTAATAGTCACAACTTCATAAAAAAAGAACAAGCAGCTCAACATGATCGCTCACACCAATACAAACGCAGCAGAGAGAGTGGAAATAAAAGTTTCTCAGATAAGCACAGTCCTTGAGAATGAATGTTTTTCTTCTGCACTAACACACGAGCTGAAGCTGACTGCCCTGGAACCCATACAGTCTGTGTAAATACAAAACCCGTGTGAGCCTACTGCTGAGCTCCAATCCCTGCCACTACAATTCCCACCCCTAAAACGGAATAGAGAATACAAACTCATAGTCCATGATACTCCAAACCTGTCCCATGTCTAACAGACACCAGACAGAGAAATACAGAACAGATCAGTTACTGCACAATTAACAAGACAAATGCCAACTAAAAATCAATAAGTTTCCTGAGCCACATGCTTTTACAGTAAAGACATTTCAGGCATCTTTCATTGCTTAAGTGAAGAGGAATCCATATCTACCTAATTTTTCTCAAAAAACTAATATTGTACGCAAAAAAATTACTTCCCCAAAATTTGAATTATACAGTCCTCAGCTATAGTGCCCCCTTCTTAGAAAGGGATGGAGGGCAGGACCACGGCTAAGTTTTCCTCTATGAACTTTTAAACTTAGTTATCTGAGGTTTTAGAAAGTGGTTTAACTTTTGCATGAATAAGCTTTATGGGCATATTAATTTCAAGATATAGTACCATTTTCTAAATATGATTAATTTGTCCTTTCTTCCGTTTACATGTTTATGTATGGGAAGAAGAAGGGGGTTATTCCCATTGCTGTAAACACACACATTTGAGTAGACAAAGGACTTCAAATTAGTCATGTAAAAATGTACAGCTAAAAGTCTTGGTCTGACAGTTCCCCCTCCTACCTATTCTTTTCCTCATACACCGATTCCCACAACTTGAAATTTACATACTTATTTGGGGTACTGACTAAAAAACTATGGTCAGAAAATTTTAAAAATTGTTCCTACAGGACTCTTATACAGCTTAATAAGCAGTAACATAAATACAAACTAAACGGAAAATGTTTTGCATTCAAGAAATTCATTTCTACATGTTGCTGGTGAACTTGGAAATTTACTGACACTTGTGGACAGCAGTCACACAGTGTTACCCTACTGCAGCTGAACCCTGTCCTCATATTGTAGGACGTCCTCATAATGCATTATGAAAAAATGTGTTTGAGTGACCCAAATGTATTTCTTAGGGATGATAAAAGTATAGGTGTAATTATACTAGAAGCAGCATTGTTATTTTTGTCAAATAGGCAAACCAGCCAGATTAACATTTAACACATGGTTAGTGGAGTGCAGAGGACCAAATTCTCATTTATCCTCCTCTCTTTAGGTTATGGATGAGACATACAAAAACATAAGACATATACAAAACCCCACATCCACTTCCTCCCAAAATATGCATGGGAAAAACTAGTATCTACTACTAGAATATAAATCCAGACATCAGGTCCCTCTACTGGGTTAATATGGGATGGCAGGAGAACAAACAGCCCACATACCACTGGATCTGGGAACCTAGCAAGTGCATCCCAAGTTCAGTCACCAAAGTGTCCTGTGTCATTAGCACATAAAAGCCAAACATACACTAAAGTTGGCAATGATATCCCCATCCCAGGGCAGGGGAATAGGCCAAAATCATTTATGGACTTAAAACCACAAGGTAAAGCCCTAAAATACATCACATGTGGGCTAAGGTGTCTCTTCTGCTGCTCTCTTCTCTTAATACAAAAAACTACATTTTGGACTTTAAATATGTAAGTGAAAATTATGAAAAAGCAAGAATAAAAACTATGCCCAGAGTCACCAGAAGTGTAACTATCATTCTGAAGACTTTTCATGCCTCCATATAAAAGACTACCTGAATGGAACTACTTCAGATCAGTCTACAAATAATTAGTAACAAAAAAAGCCTCCCTGTTAAAAATTGAAAAATCAAAAACAAAAATCTCAGCCTGGTCACAGAAGTACATAGTTTGTGGTGCAATAGTCAATTAATTCTGAGAGTCAGGAAAATATAATCTTAAAAAAAAAAAGAAAAAGATTTTTACTTTTGAGGTTAAGAAAAAAATCTGTTAACTTCCAAAAACGAGTTGAAAGAAGTAGATCAAAAGCAACAGAAGACACTTGATACGGAAAGTATGCATAACAAATGCATTTCAATCTTCCTACTGCATGACCAAAGGCTTACAAACAAAGCCTTTATCTCACAGAGTGTCTAGCTGTTGGGGTTAGGTGTTGGGGTTTTTTAAATAAAGGCTCTATCCCTTCAAAAGGGAGAACAGTCTACAGGAACAAGCCTATAGCTCTAAACCATAAAGTTGTTATACTCAAAATCAGCTAGGCTTACAAATAGAATGTGAAAGATACAACATAGAACACTGATTTTAATACTGTACAAAGGAAGATCAATGAAATAATGTTTCATACAAAATATATTTTAAGTCAATGTCTTCTGCTTCACACAGATTATACTATCTTAATTCCATATTTACTGTATCACAAATAGGTTTGAGAGCACATACATCTACAAATATATTTTTAATTTGAATTTAAACAACAATTAAATCTTAAAAGCACCTAGTTAGTTTGTCACTAGGAAACTAAGAGCAAGGTATTCTGATTAAAAATCAGTCTAGTGTGCAGTCAAAAGACTGTCTCACAATGTTCAGATCTCCATCAATGGCAATTCTGTGGGTCCCCAAAAGTTAAAAACTTGACAGTAACTTCATTATTTTCTGTTTAATTTATCATTTATTCCAAAGTAAGTAAATTCAAGTATAAAATGCAAATGACGAAAGCATGTATACTTGGCAGAAACATTCTGCACTTTACTTACATTAAACAGTCTGTAAATCCACACAAATTATATGAGGTTTTTCTTAATGGACCAAATGACTAAAATGTCATCTGACTCAGCACAAAATACCAGTGATTTCCAAACGTTCTGAAGAGACCACTGATAGGCTTCAAATCTTAAAAAAAAACAAACCAAACTGAAACAAATCCCCTAACACACCTAAATGATGAATATCTTATATAGCATGGTTCAAGAGACTTCTTTCAGGCCATGTAGACATCTAATATACGCGTAAACCAGTTTGACAATTGTTCTCTAGAAAGACTGCATGGAAAAAAAAGGGGCAAGTCTACCACTGAAATCCTTACTTGTCTTCTGATATGACAAACCTCAACTAGCCACAAAATCCCCAAAACTATTTCTATGAACTGTATCACAGGAATCAAGGAAAATGTGCAAACCCAATTCATACCATCTTTGTATTCTCTACTCCATCAGTCAGTACTGGGAAAAAAAAAATCCCAAAGAATCTCCTACTTCCGCCCACTTAAACCTTCCCACCAGCAATATCACTGCTGCCAAAAAAACCTGAGGGTAGAGGGAAATTAAAAAAAGAAAAAAAGAGTACACAGTAAGAATGAAGGACTTAAGAACATTTACATCTTGAGCTCTTAGACTCACTTCCAAAAGTAACAAGTATGCTTGGATAAGAATTGTGCTCTAGGTGCCAACAATAACTAAGTTACCTTCAGTACTTGGGTATTTAAAAACCAACCATGCATTTAAAATGTGTATATTTAGAGAATTTTACAGTAATTCTTGATAGGTATGTATAACCACAGCAGTCCTGACGACCCTGGTACCACAGTACAATTTATCATAAACAAGATTCCTTTCTTGGAAATTCTCTATTCCTTTGAAATACAGTTGGGCAAAACATATTGGCTCATAAATTTTCCCAATATTTTACTAGCTATTTCAGCTTAAGCCAATGAGCCAGAATAGGAACTGCAAACATTCCAGTAAAATTTGGTTGCAGTGTATTAGGGTTTTACTTTCACCTATGTTTTCTGTGCTTGCAAAAATCTGCTATGAATTCTCCGGAAACTCATGACTTATCAATCTAACATTTTGTGATATTGAGCCTGAATTCATATAATGATACCCAACACAGACCATTCTAATTGGGCAAGGCATAGAAGAACACCAGTAACAAACCCAAACAAAACACAAAAACCCCAACCTCACATACATACAAAAAAAGGGGAAGGGGTACCAACATAACCCCCCCCACACACACATCCTTACTCTTATCTTCTATCCAGACATCAAACTAGCTCACTGTACAGGAACAGGTAACATTGGAGAAAGTCACACAAATCTGCCACACAAATCAGAGTAACACTGGAGAAACCCACAGAAGACTGCATCAGAATCAAGACCAAAATCCGCATATTAAATAGTACTAACAGAGCAGAAGGGAACATCCTGCTTATTCTCAAAAATAACCCTGAAGATCTAATCAATCAAGACTCCCATATTCTTTTGAAATTCTTATTTTAACTGTAAGCAGAATTAACTGATAACGTGACAACAGTGAGATCTTAAATAGCTGTGTATGCCTAGTACAGCTGGGAATGGTTTTTTTATTTATTTTTGACACAAAATCTTTTTGTACTTACCTGACAGAACCTCAGTCCAGACTTCAGAGTTCCATATCCCTGCTACACTTGATGACACCAGAACACTAAAAAGAAAGCACTGCAGGAGGCCCACTGAAGTAACTAAAACAATGCTAATGATACCATCAACATTTTGAGGTGGAAAGATCTTAATGACCATCTTAGCTACAGTGTGTAACATTTCTAATGAAGATGACACTATCGGTAAGATTAAGACTTCCTAAATTAGTCCTCCTCACTCCCACCCCCCAAAAAAGCAAACTGCAATGGATTGTTCCTATGCATAACCCCACTGTGAGACCACACATTTCTTGTAATCTGCTCTAAACAGAAGTCACTGCTGCATTTTGAGGAAAAAGGGATGGCTACTCCTTATCACCAAAAGTGAGAGTTCTAAAAGCAAAGAATCACAGAATCACATTAGAGCTCAGGCTGGAAGGGATCTCAAAAATTCAAGCAATCTATGCTTCCAAGAGAAGAGGACACTAGACAAGACTATCTAGCACCCTACTGCATCTCAAAAACCTCCAGCAACAGGGATTCTATCACATTCCTGAGGAGGTTGTTCCAGTGAATGACTGTTCCCTCTACAAGAAAAAAGAAAAAAAATTCTCATATCAAGATGAAGCTGCTGCCAGTGCAACATGTACCCATTGTCCCTGTCTTCTCCATGTGAATAGAGTGCTTCAGTCCTTTTTGTAGCTGTCCTCTAAGTTGGAGAGAAATCATTGCAATAAGCCCACTACTGAGAATAGTTCTTTCTGCGGAAATTCTCTTATCTTTCTTAAGAATTAAAGGAATTGGCAGAAAAAGTTCCTGAGATGCCAAGGACCAAATCTTCAGTGGGAATTTATCTGGGTTACTTCTCATGTAGGTATTTAATTCCTGTTCTCTTCCTTGACTTCTATTTGTAAACACTAATATTAAATTTTTCCCCTTTGTCTTAACGTTGTACCCATCACCAAAACTGGACTGAAATTGCTTATGTATAAATACATGTTTTAGAGTAAAGATTTTCTTGCTCTGAGTAACTTCACTAAACCAAAAGTAGTTCAAAATGTCAGACGATACAAAGAACCAGGAAGCAATAATTAAAATAAAAATAATTTTAAAATCAATAATAAATAACAAAACAAGCATGTGTTTAAAGATTTCCTCAATTTTCTATGTAAGAAATTTGTACTTGCAGGCTTTACAGACTAAGCTATTTGAAAAAGGAACTAGGGAGCGTTATGTTTTTTAACAGGTGCATCTAAGCATTACTACAGAATATAATGCCAAAACTAAATTGATATTAGGTCCCAAAACTTAGAAAATGGTTATTTGAAGTAGGGCGAACAACTGCAGTAAAAGTACATTATAAACAGGATCAAATTGGAGAAGGTGGAAAAAATATCTTCCAGCTTCAAAGCCCAATGCTGTTCAGAAGACATCCTGTACATGGGTACCACAGCACCCGCTCAGAAGCACAGGTTTTGGCTACCCTGTCAGCATGTGGTATTCTTCTCCCTTCGGCTCATTAGGTTCAGATAATCAACTTGGAAAAAGAACAGACACATTCCTTAAAGCTCTGCTATCAAACCCACAGAGCATCCAGTTAAGGTATCAAAACGAGAAATAAACTGAATGAGATTTTCATAATATAGTTACCCTGCTTCTTGCAAAGCCTGATAAAAAGAAAACTAATTTTGGCACTTCAGTAATTTGAAATATCACAGTAGCAACTTCAAAGTTATGACTGTGGTCTGAAATGGACTGAAAAGAAACACATCTTCATTTCCCCCAAGGCCACTGGCCTATCTCTAAAGCTCCTCAAGTTCTCATGTGGTTTCAATCGGTTTTGTTTTTAATGTCCTCATCCCACACACTCACACAGGTTTTGAAACCTTTTTCTGCCCCCCTCTAAAATACAGCTATTCAAGTCTGACCAAGACCTACATGTTAAGCTACATTACAGAAAGTGCTTACACTGGGTTTTTAAAATTATTATTATTATTAATCATGGGGTTGTTGCTGATGTCACATACTGCTGCCAAATACACTTTTGAACAAAAAGAAACAAAAAAACTTTTACAGATACAAGTTTTCTGGTTTGCACAAGGGAAGCATGAAGGCTTTTATGCACAGTAGTGGCTGCTTAGAGTTCAAAAACTGGCAGCTTCTGACATGAATTTTTTGTGCCTCAGTTACACTTACATCTATCTCACAGTAACTTGCTCTGCTCTTGCTGGATTTTTAAAAAGATAAACTAGGTGACAATGGAACTTCTGAAGCAGTTAGATAGCAATGTTTGAAGTATAACCAAAACAACAGTAATGAAAAAGGACTAATAATTAACTTATCAAATAACAGGTATTTGCTTTCCTTCCTTCCCACTGTCACCACAGCCACCTCCTAAGACAATGTCTATGTTTAACAGCATCATCAGCCTTTTCTGAAAGCACTGAAATTTCCCTGAGTCCTGAATTCGTAAAACTCCACTATTGGAAGTATTTCTATACAGGTTCGTGATGCAGAGAAATTAAAAAAAGAAAAAAAAAATCAAAAGAAATAAAAGAAAAAAGGCATCAAGACTGGACAATATGTTCTAGGGTCACAACTCTCTTGTATGCTTTTTATCAGCATTCAGCATTAACATTATTTTAGAAGAGATGAATAATGTATGTAAAATAATGTATTTCAAATACCTGAACACTAAAAAATATTTGAAGGGTATTTATTCTTTACTGATAATACCAGAGCATGAAATCCATGGGAAGTGATGAGGGGGGGTCTACAAACTACTGTGGGCAATTTGACACAGTTTACAAGAATTACATTCGTGTACTAGTACTAAATGAAGCTTATAATCACAAGTAGTGATGGTCTCCATTTAGGACACAGATATTCCAGTGTTAACAATTCTGATATCAATTGCAGCCATGTGAAAACACTGTTTAATGCAGTTGCCCATACAGCAACCTAACCACTTTAATCTCAGTTCACCCATCAAATCTGACTCCTGTGTGATTTATACCCTCCTTCCACCCACACACTTAAAGACAACCATCCCCCCAACTGAGGCATACCCAGGTATAATACACAAAACATAACTGGTACAAAAACTCACTTTCACTGGACAACATCTAAAATATGTAAATACCTGTTCCTGCAGGTCGTAGTCATAGCTATCATGCAGCAGAAGACTGAGGACATACCGAGTATAAATCATGGCATCAATGCCACACTTCTCTAGCTCTTGTCCCAGCCAGGTCTGCACTGGACCCAATGCATGTAGCAGAGACATTTCAGAAACAGATACAGGGCCTGGATAAGAGCTTGAGGAGCTTTCAGATGGCAAACCATCCACAACAACTGTACAGATAGGGCGCATGAATCTAGGTGGTTGGCATCCTTATAACGTGAAGCATTTTCTGTAGTTGATTTTCCGTCGATATCTGGAGGTGATTTTCACTCCAGTAAATAGGAGAGAGGCTTGACTTCTAGGACAATCATTTATATTTCCTGTCTGTTAGCCGACTAGAGACGAACATCACTCTTCAGGCATGACCAGTGAATAAACTAAATCCTAATAGCAAACACATATGTAGATGTGTTTTTCTACCTTAATTTCACATTGAGGCCAGATGCAAGTCCCCAGCAGGACCTATAAAGAGGAAAAAATGATAAGTTGTGACAATATGTATCCATACATCAATAATACTAAACAGTGAAAAAAAAGCACCCGAAGTAGAAAGCAGTCATTTACATACTGCTTACTCCAAACATATTGTACATCTGCTCAGTGTCATTTTGAAGAGTGACAGGAATTATTACAAGTTTAAAGGTGACTTTTAGAAAAGGTACTTTTTACTGTAGGAAGAGAGACTCTTTCATCAAAGACTTCACAATTAATTTGTCGACTGAAATATACGTCTGACCTAGCTTTATGGCAAAGTTGAGATTTTATTACTTTCACTATCAGCTGAAAAAAATCCACTTTCATTAAAAAAATCTATTTTAGTTTGAATAAAGACTGCATATTTTGCATCACTAGAAGACAATATAATCCTACTGTTTTGCAGCGATACCCATTTCTGGAATAGAAATGTTTTGTTCATAAAACGCTGAATTAATGAAATTCATCTGATCAGAAGTTTCATAAATCCTACTACTAAATAGTTTCTACTACCTTGAGGTTCTGGGTTTTTTTGGTGGTGGTGGTTTTTGGGTTGTTTTTTCTTAGTTTCAGTTATTTGCCTTGTTCCAGAACAGTAAAACATTTTATCATCCAAAATCTGTCCTTATAAAAATGCAAATTCCTGGAATAACTTCAAAAATTTGAGCAGAACATAATTTATCTGCGCCAAAAATTAACATTTAACCCTCTTTCCACAAAGCATACACCTGTCCTACCTGAGAGCTTAAACTCTAAACCATGTCCTAAAATAGACAAACTATCCTAAGACTTATACCACCCACAATCACAAATCAATCTCGATAAGCAAGGGGCAGAAGGTGCAAGTACCACACGTCAGCATTCTGCTCTTGAACGCAGAAAATGTCAGCCCAAAAAAGGCATTTTTGGATTGGTCTACTTATCAACCACATGCCAATCTGGCATTCGTGTAGGCCTTCTTTCTCCTCTCCAGCTTCTTAGCATGAGAAAACAAAACTCAAATCCAACAGGAAATATCCCTTCACTAAAAGGAAACAAAACAGACTCAAGTGACTAAGCAAAATGTACTGTTTTGTTTCAACCCCAGTGCAAGATAGCCAGCACACAATAGACATCACCTAATACAGCTACCTGAACTAGATACTGGGAGCAGCATTTCATGTGGGCAGCATGTGCTATGTGGCCAAACAAAACTGAAAGTTGATACATGTCAACACAACAAAAGATGATCATTTCTAGGAGCCTTCTTTACACCACCACCCAGGTACAACTGTATATTCCAGATTTTTCTGAGTCAATTGTAACATCACCAAAAAGAAACCCATTATGATCAGCTGCTACCGAGTTCATGAAACCCCTTCTCTCTCCTAAAGTGACCTTTCTGCTCTGGTTGCAGCATTAATTTTGAGAAAGGGGATAACACAACATTATTCAATCTTGCTCAGCAACATGTTTCAATTAGTCAGAATCTTTTAAGTAAGCACAAATAACAGTAGGTAGAAACATGCTGCAAGGCACTGGAGGTTACTGCTTCATCACATAATTAGAGAATAGAAAGTATAAGAAAAGTCTAGTATTGTGACCCAAGGTAGTCCAAATCCAAGTGCCACAGGTTCAAACTCTTAAGAAGTCCATACTATCTTAATTATTGAAGAACAACATTCCAGAAAATCTGTTTAGTTCTGCTGGCTCACCAGAGCACAGCATGTGATGAATGCTCTCCCCAAGTCAATGCCACAGTCCCTGTCAGCCCCCCAAACCCTGTATTTCATAGGTACAGGAAAACTGACACTCTTAATTGATCTTTTTTGAAACATGGTGCAGAACTACCTAAAAGTTCAAGGGAACGGGAGCCTCAATCCATCTCACTGCTACCAGTTTGATGCCAGAGCTGGCAAAAGATGCTCAGAGCCTGGAAAGGAATCATGTCAGCAGGAGAGCACCTGTGGAGCAGCACAAAGGAACTTCTGCCACTCCAGCCAGTAAGTCAGCTCCACTGGGAGCCCAGCTAAAATACCTCTATGGAAATGTGCGTAGAAAAGACAGTAAGAAAAAGAAGTTAAAGACATGCATGTGCCTGCATGGCTATCATCTTACTGGCATCACTAAGACATGGTGGGATGACTCCTACAATTGGAGTGTTGGAATGGAAGAATACACAGTGTTTAGGAAGGAGAGGCACAGGAGACAAGGAGTGGATGTTACCCTCCATGTCAGTGATTGCCTGGAGTGCACGGAGCTCTGCCTTGGAATGAAAGAGGAGCCAACTGAAAGGTTATGGGTCAGGATGAAAGGGAGGGCAGGGACAGGTCACATTATACTGGGGGTCTGCTACAGGCTCCCCACCCAGGAAGACTGAGCTATGAAGTCCACTATAGACAGATAGGAGCAGCCTCACATTCACAAGCCCTGGTCCTCATGAGAGGACCCCCCACATCTATTAGAGGGACAACACAGCAGAGCATAAGCAATCCAGGACCAGGAGGTGCCTGGAATGTGATGATGGTGATACCTTCCTTCCCAAGTTAGAGAAGCCAACAAGGAGAGGTGCTATGCTGGGTCTCCTTCTCACCAAAATGTTGGGGTTGCCGGGGAACGTGAAGCTCAAGGGCAGCCTAGGCTGCGGTGACCATGAAATGGTGGAATTCAAGATCCTTAGGGCAGCAAGGGTGCACAGCAAGCTCCCTGTCCTGGACTTCAGGAGAGCACAGTCTGGCCTTCTCAGGGATCTGCTTGGTAGAGGGGCCCAAGAAAACTGGTTAATACTGAAGGATCATCTCCTTCAGGATCAGGAGTGATGTATGTCTACCAAAGGAAGCCAGGCAAAACATCAGCCACCTGCATGGTTGAACAAGGAACTCCTGGATGAACACAAGCAGAAAAATGAAGCCGACAGAGGGTGGAAGCAAGGACAGATAACTTGGTAGTAATACAGAGAAATTGTCCAAGCAGCCAGGAATCATGTTAGGAAAGCTAAAGCTGTGATAGAATTAAATCTGGCCATGGACATTGACATTGATGAAGAAAAAGCTTCTATAGGTACATCAGTGATAAAAGGACCTCTATATCAAAGGAGACCCAGGACACAGACAAGGCTGAGGTATTTAGTGACTTCTTTATCCTGGTCTTCACCAGAAAATGCTCCAGACACACTGCCCCACTTGCTGGAGGCAAACGTGGGGACTGGGAGAATGAAGAACTGCCTGCTGCAGCACAAGGTCAGATTTGTGACCATCTTAAGGAACCTGAAGGCACATGAGTCCATGGAACCTGATGAAATGCATCCCCTGGTACTGAGGGAACTTAAAATGTGCTTGGAAGAAAAACGGGGACAGACTTTTTATGAGGGTCTGCAGTGACAGGGTTTTAAACTAAAAACCAGTAGATTTAGATTGGACATTGGGAAGATATTTTTTACATTGAAGGGGTGAGACACTGAACAACTTGTCCAGAGAAGTTGTGCATTATCTATTCCAAGTGTCCAAGGTCAGGCTGGGAAGGGCTTTGAGCAATCTTATCTAATGAAGGATGTCCCTGCCCACAGAAGTGAGCATTGATGATCTTGAAAGATTCCTTTCAACTCAAACTATTCTGATTCTATATGGCAAAGCTTCTGGATACTGAGTCACTTCAATCAAAACCTTGACATATTGCTTAGCTCCTTAGCTAAGTGAGGACTGAGGTTATGCTTCAGCTTTTCCCTGAATGAGATGAAAATGGGGCCTCTCTTTTCTATCTTAGCACTTATTTGAGACATTTGAGAAATTCCGTTCTTGAGATTTAGGCTGACAAAATCTGATTGACTTCAGCTGACCAGTTAAGTGTGTCTTGCTTTTATTAGATGGGGAGGAGAGGGAAACAACAGCAAGAGAGACAGATTGTAAGAGCAAGTATGAAATCAGACAAAAAAATTTTTGTAATTTGTTTTGCACTACAGCTTTTTTGAATATCATATTCTACTACCTCTTTTAACATTCAGTTACATGATATAAAACCTGGAAATCTCAACAAATTTATTGAATATTATTTAAGAGTTCTCATTTTACTCTCAAGTACTTTCTTGCACAGATGGTCTTAAACTTTTCCATTATGTTTTAGATTTAACAAAATTTCATACAGAGCGTTTTTCCATCCCAGTACTAGAGAGACTTTCCATATCAAATTGATAAGTCACTCAAAGAGCAAACATTTCTGCTGACAGATGTGAAGCTTGATTTTAGAGATAACACTTTCTGACAAGTAAGTTATTATCCCTCTTAAATCTATTTCACACTGTCTCACTAAAAATAATTTTTCCATGCTCACAAGGCCAGGGCTAATATGAACAGAGGGAGCACATTACAGCCTAAATAATTAGTGGAAGGCTAGTTATTTTAACTAAGTCAGAAAGAATTCTCCATTTCCAGCTATAAAATATGACAGATGGACATGCCTTGTTATAAAAATTACCAAATAAAAATTTAAACATTTGTACCAATACTTTGTGAAAACTACTTTTTGTTTACAAAGTAAAAAATATGTGTTAAAATTATTTCAAAATAATTTCTCCTTACTCCACTTCTTAGTATATATTTTCCTTTTAAGCAACCTTCAGTTTTTGCAATAGTAATCAATGACCTTAACAAGGTCACACTAGATAAACTGTCAGCAGCTTAACCACTAGAGGCACAAGAGCCAATTTATGAAGTGCCTTCTAAAGGAGTGAGAACACAATACTGTATAAACACACCGATTTTTCAACTTAGGCTGTCTTAGAATACATGTATTTCTCAAAATTCTATTCAGTGTGACAGACACTAAATACTCTTTTGATCTACAACAGACAGCAGAAGAAAATAACTAAGCCTTAGTCTCCTGAGATCCAGCTATGGCAAAGCAACAACTTTAAATAACCTATAGCAAGCAACAGAAAGGAGGATCAATAATACAGAAAGTGACACTGGAGCTCTCCAGGTTTGTCCTCTACAACACAGTTGCTCTTTCATGGTAAATAACCTCTTTTGAAGACTAAGTAATCTAGTCTTCCCTGTAAAATAACTGGAATAGTGATACTGTCATACAACAAATACACAGAACACTTTTTTTAGAAGTGTCCTGGTATTACAATAATGAAAGTAACACAAACAAGCACACCAAGAAAGTGCTAATGCATGGATTACCAACAGAAAGATTAACTAACAGTTCATGCCAAGCAAGACAATTCCATGTCTTTAACTTTTTTTTTTCATACTCTTCTTTCATATTGCCAGAAAACAGTAACCAAAGCTACACCACCATACCCACTGAATTAATCTAAAGTAACCTAATCTCTATTTTATCAGCACCAAGAGGCCTCTGAAAATGGTATATCCATGCAGCAAGGTCCCAAACCAACATTTTTTGTAAATTAAAAAACCCAAAACAATAAAATAATTTAACAAAGTTTCAAGTTTTCTTAAATATCAACTTTTAAAATAGTAGAAGATATTCGAATAAGAGAGTAGAAACTATACCCCTTACATTTGTCCTAACAGGTAAACTAATGGTTCACAGACAATGTCTTGGAGATCACAAAACTTGAAAAGGAAGCAAATTGTCTGCAGGCTTAAAATTCACTACACTGGGGTATATACCATCACCAGGAAAAAAAAAGTTACTGGATCACATACCGAAAGAGCTTGAAAACTAATAAGCTGTTTATCTGCACATCTGCAAGTGAGTCTCTAAAAACTCAGATTTACTCTTTACATATTTTGATACATTACTACAGAGAAGCCAATCTCTTGGATAATCTATAGATGCTACTTCTCCTTCCTTCAGTTCCCAAAAGGGAAAACATCTGTGTTTCCAGTGTTTTGTGCTGCCTACTGCTGCATGTTAACAATTAGACCAAACACATTCTCACACAATAGTTAAGTCAAAACTGCTGTTTTAACAAAGTTTCCTCTATTATTCTTTGAAATACAACAGTGCATTACACAGTTTAAATTAACAGCTCTCATTTCAATTTTTTTTCTTCACTTTGACAGTGTATTACACTTATTCAATGAACAGAGAAAAAAAAGGAGATTATATGTATATTTAAAAAAAAATGTGTATAGAAGTGTCCACATTTTTTAACCACCACAATGTTTTTCGAACTAATGGTATTTTTCCCAGAATGGTTTTATTAAAAGCAAGCAATACATCCTCTGTCTGGCAACTGCAGGTAGAGAAAAAATATGGAAATCCTAATTAGTATTAAAAAAGTAAAAATTTTATGAAGTTTGGTCAAAAACATACTAAAATCACATACACAGTGCAGTAAATTTCAGTCCCCTTTAGAAAACTGATAGTCAAAAGCATGACCACATTGTACGATGGCAACAGAATTCCAAATTGTTCTTATATATTATAGAAGAATCTGCAATTTTACCCTGATTTTTTTGTTTGTTTCTTTTCATGAAAATGCTGAACAAATCCTTAACAGACAAACCAAGCAGCTACACACTGGGAAATGCACTGTCAAAGCCCAAAACCAAAGCCTATTTAAAGTCCAGCAAACAATGGAATCTGTGTGTTTAATAAATTTCACATTGTATTTAAAAGACATGGGAATTCAGAAGTAAGAGAAGTTGTTATTTTTTAACCACATTCCTTGATAATCTAAGAAATGCTGTGTAGTCTTCAGAGCAGGGACAGTTTTTTTATGCACTAGTGATGTTGGATGTTATTGCACAACAAACAGCAAGAGCAGCAGCCTGATTCATGACCAAGGCACTGAAACTCTACAGAAATATTGTCCTGCCATGAGAAACAGAGATTAAACACCTGCCTGGAACTGCAGCACTAAAACTGGTCAGAAGCATAAAAGCAGCTCTGTGAATCAACTTTAAATATACACAGAACCATCTTTTTTAAGAAGCATTACCAAGAAGTGCAAGAGTGATACAGTCTTATTTGTAATGGGTTTATGTTTTACAAGGGACTGATGTCTAACGAGGTTGGGTTTATGGTTGTAAGGCAATTCAAGTCAAAGAACCCATAGGGGAGACAGAAACCAGTGTGTGGCTGTTACTGCAGGATTTTTTTCCTTGCAAATCTGCAATCTTATTTTCATAACACTACCCAAATGAAAATCTGAAGCTGCTAATCCTGTATAAAAGCTTAATGGAATTACTCAAAGGATTCAAGAGCTACCATGTAAGCCTCAGTTACTCAGGTTAGCAAAGAGAAAGAACAGATATACTCAAGATGACACCAGGGGAAGTCACCAGCACAGTTCTGATAGATTCTGCTCTGGGACCTGCATTACCTGGTAAATTCCTAAGTGGCCTGGAAGATGAGATGGGTGACACAGTTTAGAAACTATCAAAGGACAGCAAGTCATCAGGGATAGTGACTACAGAGCAACTGAAAAAATACAGAAGGACATTATGAAACTGGACTGGGCCATAAAAAGGTAATCAAAATTCAGCACAGACAAACTTGAAATGAGGCAGAGGCGCAATAACCACCTGATGCTATTCATGCATAAATCAATGAGTTGTGAGCTATTACTCCTTGTCTCTCTGTGGACAGAGATTGACTGTTCAACATCTGGTTTTTGTTACTAGAAAGTATTCATGAGTTAGTAAGATCTACATACAAAACTTCACACAACATCTAGTAGAACTCCTTGCAAAAGATATCAAAGACTCAAAAAAAACCCACCAAAAAACCAAACAAACAAAAAAAACCCACCCCAAACTAGATGGCCTTCAATGGAAATTGAGTTAGGGAGATGCCTTGAGAGTTTTCAACTAGACAAACCAAATCAAGGTCAGGAAATCCCCTAGGCTGAAAATAGTGTATAGCTGAGGGAGTATTTAGGAAAGGTATCACTCTCCCTGTTCCTTTTTTTGTCCCTAACTGCTCCTTTAAAGATGATGTTGCAGACAAGTACAGGGTTTGTCAAAGCCTTTGTCTGAACCAGTACAGCTGTTCTTATAAAACATTTATGTTTACCATCATACAAGAGCAACACTTCAAAAACAGTTGCTCAAGGAGTGCAACAAGCTGATCCACTCACAGGGCTGCACATTATTAACACACATGAACTTTGTTAGAAGATGTCAAAACATCAATCCTGTCAGGGAGCAAAAACTGAGCTATGGGAAACAACTGTTAATGGACAGCACAACTAGCTGGTGAGACACTTGCACTGGGGGGTTGATTGCATATCAAAGACCCCAAATTCTTGTCATCTGTATTCTTCACTTCTGAAAAACAAATATGTATGTAAGCTGGAAAATGTAAAACTTTTAAGCTAAGAAAATAAGGCAAGACAGAACGGGGAAAAGCATGACCTAACAGCAAAACCTGCAGACACTGTGTACACCCCAAAACTTTATCATTTCATAGAATTGCAAGGTTTGAATGTGCCTTCATAAACAAAACTCTTTTGGAAAGGTTCTCATTACATACAACAGGCTTGTAAAGAATGATCTCTGCAGAGTGGAGACTTATGAAATGGTCCTTCAGTATATCTAATACACCTCAAAAAAATTCATTAATAAGCCTAATAGTTGGCAAGTTTTGCAGATCATGCGTCAGTGGGAGTCTTGATAATTTGGGAAGCAAATTTTATCTTCAAGATGGAAGTATTTTTATTTCATAGCATCGCTCAAGAAACTGTTTCAGGAGGTCAACTCAGTATTAAAGTTGCATTAAAAAAACCCCAAAAGCAAGCACTTCATTATGTAGCACATAGATACCACTTCTATTTCAATAAACAGAATGGAGCCCAGAGCATTTCTGACAAAATAAAACATGACGAAACAATCTCTGGTACCACAGATTATGCAATTGCATCAGATAAGTTTAAGTACAGAACATCTGTAACCTGCAACCACCTCAAACCAAAGAATTACCTCTCCAAAAATGTTCCTATTTAAGAAGGACTTAAAACCTTAAAACTGTTAAAAATATTGATTGATCAGATTTAAGAAATGGGAAGATATCTGTAAATTGCCTGAATCTAGAGAAGTGAAATGCTGCCTCACTACTATCAAATGCTCAGTTGCCATTAAAAATGGCAACAATTACATTATTTAAGAATTTGTCCAAAGGATTACCAATAGAGTACTAATAATTCCATTCTATCCTTAAAAAACAACAAACACAAACTGACATGAGAAATTTTTTTCCAATTTAGTTTGCTACTGTCTCTAATGGTGTTTGAACAAAATTTTACTTTGTTTAAACGTGACTATTTTTTTTTTTAATCTCAGCTGAAAAAGTAAAAATGTACAATGGTGTTTGAACAAAATTTTACTTTGTTTAAACGTGACTACTTTTTTTTTTTAAGTCTTAGCTGAAAAAGTAAAAATGTACACACATAGCATAACTCAGATGTATGGTAACTGTTTAGAAGTTTAAAAATACAAATCAGCATCGAATGACAAAGAATTTAGGTAAACATTTTTCACATTAAAAATTAATTAAAACAATGTCATACAAAAACTTAAAAGAATTACTACTGCTGCCAGCACAAGTAACAGTTTGCAAAAACCAGAAGTGATGGTTTTTATAGCAGTAGTAACTAACTTTCAAGAGAACAACAGCAGCAGCATTTTGACAGAGAAACCTGTGTGGATGAGTTGAAGGTGAGCTAGTGTAACAGGAACTGCACTACCACTGCACATTGCCACCAAGAGAGGACAAGACATTCCATTACTTCTCTCATCCTCCCCTGCATGTTCCCACCCTCTTGTCCTTGTACCTAACACATCCACTGTGTGGTTGCAGAGACGAACTGTATAAAATTTTTGTTCCAAATAAAAAGATTTCATTTTTGGTAATGCAGTCTTCAAAAAATACAAATCAGTGATCAACTCGCTCTCTCGCCACAGAATTTCTACATGTGGCATAAGAGAGGAAGTGGTGTTTCCCCTTTCAGCAGCACCTCACTATTAGATCCACTTAAGAATAACAAGAAAACATTAAAAATTAGAATGCAGGAGCTACATTTTAGCTAATTCAAATCCATGTCTTTCAGACAACGATTGCTCTTAGGAACATGAAGTGTGGAAGCCAATCCAAGTACTTCAACAGGTATGATATTTACTTCCAATATTTTTACAGAAATTCACTAGGCACCCATGCAACCATACCCTGTACTTGTAACATTCTGCAGATTTGGTCTCAAACAGTAGCCTGGTGATGACAAAGAAAGTACTGGTTCCTTCAGATCTGCTGAGAGAGGCAGGTGTTGCACTGCAACTAACCAAGAATAGGATGGATCACCCAAATGTGGAGAACGCAGGAGAATGTGTGGTAGTGCAGAAGGCAGCATGTGTAGACTTCAGAAACACTGAGGCATTGCCTCACCTCATACTTTACCCTCCAACCATCAGTGTAATTTCAGTACCTCTAACATCAGCTGTCAGACCTTTCTGCTACATTTCTTTTACCCTGAAGACAGTGATATGATTTAAGTTTTTCAGTTTAAACTTGCAGATCTTATCAGTGTACCAGAGCAATGCCAGAAACACACATCGTGCTCTCCCTTGTTTACCTCAAGTCTGTTACACAGGAATTGCCTGGATGGGCTGCTACTGGGCCTGAGAGATCCTGGGGAGAAATACTTTCCTAGATGCAACTTCAAGGAGGAGATAGCTACAGCCTTTTCTGTTCAGTCCCATGAGAATCTTCACATGGACACTATTTATCAAAAGCAGTATCTTTTACTATGTACACAAGCAACAGACCACACATCATTGGTTACCATCACCATACTTCAATAACACTTCCTCAGATGTAGCAAAACATAAATGGAGTTAACAGACAACAAAACCAAACAGAACTGTGATTACACAGGTACACAGATTTTGAGTTCACCAAAACATTTATCTTCAGAATTTTTTGGCAGGTAAACTCTGTAAGCTTTCTACTGCTTGTGTCTCACTATATTTACTGGCCTTAGTATCACCTAGAATATATGTAGGACTTAAAAACAAAATACAGGATGCAGTCAAGTAACGTAAAGACTGTAATGTAATATGCTCTTGACTTTTTGATCATTCTCTTTCCTGCCCTCTTGATGTCCTTTATTTACTCAACTTTTCAAGCAGTTCAAACTATCTGCTACCAACAGGTACCTGTGGCCTATGTTTGAACCCCATTCCCAAGTGGGATGCTAATGCTTGGAGGCCCATGCACCAAGTTACACATGTGTGCACTAAAACAGACATGTCCCCAGCTCTGAACACCCCAGTGAGTAGACACAGGACCCACCCATGTATCCCAACATGTGCTGCAGGCTCGTCCCAGGCACAGGCAGACACCAGGTGGAATCATCCCCCAGGCCACCAGTGGGACCACCCTGATAAAATATTCAGTGGTCTCCATATCAGCCAGAATCCAATGGGCACTCATGTAGTGCAACCACACAAGATTAATTTCAATTAATATACGATTTACTCTTAGGCATACACTGTATCTTTCAGTCGAGCAAGGAAGAGAATGAATTATGACTGCCAAAGGTCCAACCACCAGTGTTCATTTAAAGGCTACAATATTTGTCCTGCTATTTATACTTCCAAGGTTAATCATCCAGCTGCATATAAACACCTAACTAGTTAAAGACCACACTATATATTTTACTCTGGTTTATTAATTTCTTTAATTTGTATGAAGGTCTTTTCTGAATACTTACTATTGATGTTTTCTATACTTGGTCTTCAGCTCAGGGAGTTAATTACTATCTTGCTGAAAAGCTTTAAATAGCCTCATAAAGAGTTTGCAAACAAATATAACTTCACCTAACTATACAGCCTTTTCAACAGTTATTTTAATTTAAAAAAGAGTTACTATAAATTAAGTTGGAAGTCATATATAGACAATGTTTTCATTAATAGGTGTGTAAAAATTTGCAAGATGTGTCAGCCACAGGAGGCTCAGTAAACACAAAGAGTTCTGAGAAGTTGAATTTGCAAGCTCTACAACTTAACCAGCAAAGATACTGACCTCACAGCACATAAAATATGGTAGACCTACAAAGGAAATAGTTTCAAATACTCATCCCCTGCCACTTTACCACCTCTAATTTTTATTCCAAAATATTATTAAATGAACTTTTATCTATTTATGAAATTGAGATCCAAAGTAGGATACTCTGCAATTTTGAAGAGAACAGCACATCAACATGAAATAATTTATATTTTAGCATTTGAATGAATTTGCATAGGCATTTATTGTTCAGTTTATGTTGTAAGGCTGCCAGGATGTCTTTTTCCATAAAAACAGTGATGGTATTTGTTACCATATCTCCACTTTTATGGTTAAGTATATTGTTTAAAAATACTGCTTATTTAAAAAAAAAAAATTACTAACCGAATAGGTAGGACAGTTTAATATTGCTCTTAAAATAATACATTTACTGCTTGATACTTCAAATGAGAGCTGAAAAGATCATTTACTAAAATGCAACCAGAAAACCTCTTACAAAAACAGCAGGTCAGCATTACATTAATTCTCTTCAAGGAAGTTACTGTACTGTTAACCAAGGCATTTCTTTCATAATTCAAGAACAAAGTTACTAAAAACTGGAACTCTGAGGTTTCTCTGAAGTCACTAAGATATTCAGTTCAGAGAGGATGGTGAAAAAATCATCTACATATGATAAACGATATCTGAACTTACAGAGACATTTTAAAACTTTTGTGTCACCTCAGACAATTAAACATGACTTCCATCAAAATTGCTACAAAAACATCAATAAACCAGCAATCAATAAAGGTAATTCAGTTTCACTGTCAAATGCAAGAGTTGAATATGCACAGGAGTGAACTTCTACTCCAGAAAACAGAACCTGAAGAGGAATTCACTGAACAGCAGTCTTTAGCTAATTAGTAACAGTAATTAGCTCAAAATCTTCAGAGAGCAGAATCAAATATAATGAAACAGTAAAAGTTTTTCCTGTACTTTTAAAAGTAAAGATATGAACCCAACAAATAACTGGAAGCTGGCCCCATGTCTTTCAGGATATTCCAGTGTCCTAAATACAACGCAATGTTTTAAAGTTGCACATCCACTCAGCCACAGCCTTCAAATTGGTTTCAAGTTCATAATAACACATTACAGTGTCACAAGGATCTAGTGAGAATTAATTACTCATCCAGTGACAGCAATATGCATTACTAATTTCTTCATTAGTGATTCTTCAAGCAGACCTTTTCCTTTAGGCTAATAAAATACTTTTGTTTTCTTAAAAAGTACATACAACATATGCTAAATTAACAAAATAACTTCTTGAATCAATCTGTATATGTTTCAGCATGTTTTCCAATTTTACTGTTGATGATTATCTCAGTCTAAGTCCTGACTACACTAACACTACCTGGAATAACCCTGCAGAGAATACGGACCTTGCAACTCCGCTCTGCTGCTCTGATGTTAAAGCTGTACCATCTTATGACAGGTTGCTTTACTTTTTCTGGCCTTCAGCTACTCCCAGTCTCTTATTCCCTTATCTCTCTGTACTTCCTTTCAGAGTCTATATATGCAAAATCTCATTGGCAGTGCAACCATGTCTCCCTTCAGAACTCTTCTACAACCAAGCTAGTCCATCTAACCACACCGCAAAAACAAACTCACACAATTTAACAACCGAAAAAGGGGATAACAGCTACTTCTTTCCATACGGCACCTTAAACACAAGCACATGAAAATGAAATTTCACTTGAATTCACTCAGTGGTACAGCTGATAGAAAACTGCATGCAGGCCTCTTTTCTCAATCCTAGCCCAGCATTCTATCCAGCAAACCTTGTTCCTTTGGTAAATTTAATAGCAACTAGAGGAAGATTTTTAAAAGATGGAAACACCCCACAAAAATATTCAGATTTCATCCCTGTTAAAATTTATTTTTATTTATTAACAAACTTTTTTGCACAGAGTATATATTTTCACATGTAATTCTTTCTAGAATAAGGCCTAAAGCTACAGACACAAGTAACATTTGCATGGACTGCATATTTGAAATTTCTTCCTCAATACAGCAAAACCCAGAAATTTTAACATTCCCCAAATTATATTAAAAATGAAAATCACTACAGCAAGTCTGAGCACAGACTTAGCAGGATATAATTAAACTATTACATGTAATATCAGAACTGAAAAAATGAATTTAAATACATCATAAGTTAAATTTTCACATTATTATAATTAAACTATTACATGTAATATCAGAACTGAAAAAATGAATTTAAATACATCATAAGTTAAATTTTCACATTATTATAATTAAACTATTACATGTAATATCACAAGAGTGAAAATTTAATTTAAATACTTCATTATTTAAATTTCCACACTACTGCCTCAGAAATAAATCTCTTGGAAAGACAGGTTGCATATGTCCTCTTTGGTACCAAAGTTATGAACAGAATTTAGATGCAGAAACAAGACAATGTATAGTATTATGCAGGTAGATCCAAACATCCTGCACATGATATTATAAAGGAAGTAGATGATTAAAAATTTAAAATACTCAGTAGCTTCTAATAAAGCTACAGAAATAGCTGCTAGTAAGATGTCTGTGAAAGAATAATCTTTGTACTGAATGTTTAAGCTACTCAACCCCTCCTCCCATCCCCAACCACCTTTGTGGGGCCAATAAAATACACATTCAATCTCTTAACATCCATTAAAAATGTACCAAACCAACTTTCAGGAAAGTAGGGCAAGATTTTTTTGGTAAAAATATTATAACTAGCTCATCTAGATCTTTTTCTACTAAAACATTCTGACAGTCCTGCAGTTACATGGTACTTCTGACTAGAAAACTCTGGTAAATTACTTCCAAATTAACAAAAAAAATCACTTCCCTTCCAATCAGACAATTTTCCTTTTGTCTGTGTATTGAAATGTAACTAAGCACACCAATACCCATTTGAACATTTTTATTTTGCATCATGTGATTGACTTTAGTTGGAAAAAATTCCTGGGGTGGGACTATGGGGATGGACAATGCAACTCATTTCTGCAAACACATTTACAAATTATCCAATCAGCCTGTCACTTTTCTTGTACAAAAACAAAGGATTCCAATCTCTGTTCCACAAGACAGAAGAATATCCTAAAAACAATAAACAGAACATATTAAATAGCTTCTGCAAGATAATTTGTATTCCAAGCTCCATTAGCAATGCAGATAATGGGAATATTTCCTGCTACCTCTCCAACTCTACAGGAATTCTAAGTCTTACCACCTTCACCACTTTCTGCTTTACCAGACATTGCTGCCTATCCTATTATAGCACTAAATTGTTACTTTTAGTTATTAGCTATTGCTTAAAGAAGCAGCAAACTGAGACACAATTTTTGCTAGGATTCTAGCTAAGTATATAAAGAGTCTATTCTGACTCTACAACACTATGCCTAAAACCCAGTAAAATCCCTCAAGAAAATTCACCTGTGCAACCTCTTGGTTGTTTCATTCCCTATTTGCCTAGAAACAAGATGTTTGAGATGGACAAATACTGAAGTTTTGAGCAGTATCTAGATCTTCCTCTGTCCCTATTCCTGTGAGAATGCACAGCAAAGGAGAAAAAGAAAATGCTGACATCATTTTGCCCCTATGGAATTTCTCTTACTTGGAAGAATAACATACAGCAACAACAAAAGCAGTGGGGAATGCTGGAATATGCCTATGAAATAGGCATAATAAGGTAAGAGAAGTTCAAGGTCTCCATTTTTTCTTCTTGGGTCACATACAGATCTCTTTGACTCTTACTTTCCTTCCAATTCCACTGCTCATGAGCAGAAAAGCTGGAGGGTCACATACCAAATCCAAATTTGCAGAATCTGTGCATTCAAAGGATCTTAATTCCAAAGGTGCCCCAAACAGACGGATAAAGTCCTGTAACTGTATATGTGTTAATATCTGTCAAACAGAACATGGTGGGGATATATCCTGCTGAGGCTTTTAATGGTCTGTCTCAGGATTTCCCCTATAATTGTCAAGTCTTTGAAAATAAATAACATGAACATACCACTCATTTTATTCAAGTCACCTATTTTATTCAAGTCATTTATTCATCCCCTCCTGTATCTCAACAATGACAAGAAAAGATGCTGATACCTATATGACATGCTTTATTGACTGGAAGAGAATGATTGTACTCTACCATTTTAGCATATCCATACTAACAAGAAACAGCAGATGGAGGATTAGTACAAAATAAAATCCGTACAGTTACATGTCAAGTAACAATCAAGTTCCGTGTTATTTACTTTTATAAGGCATAGTTTTGTCTTAAATAATATAGAAAAATGTCAATTACAGACTCCCATGGATTGTGAGGAGCTTGCAATACCCAGGCTTTAAGCACCGCAGTGAAGTACTCTGTTTTACACAATTATCTACTGAATCATCACCAGTTCACTTCTGACAGCTAAGAAACCAATGTCGATCAGCAATTCCTACTTCATTCCAGTAACACAGAAGAAATACATGGTGTACAACAGAAACCATAAACATTTAAAAGGGTTTGAATGAGGAAAAGCAACTACACATTGCACAGAGGCCTCTGATCCCATGCTTATAAATTACAGCCCAAATCACGTATACACAGAAAACATCAGAATACAGGAATATGTTTTATTTGAAAGGAAGGACAAGCACATCATACTATTTTCACCCTTCAGATCAGTATCAGGTACTGCAATGAGTAATTAAAACAAAGGCAAGAGAGAAAAAAAGCACTGCGCTTTCGCTTTTCTCAAAGTTCCGTAAGACGACTCAATACGTGTATACTTTTAATCGAAACGGCACGAGGAGAAGATGGAAACGAGTCTGCTGGAGCGAAGTGTCAGTTTGTGTCACTTCTGCATTCAGCTGTAACCTTCGCCAAACCTTGTCCCCCACCCCGCCCATCGCCCGCGAGAGGCCGCGGCCGGCGGTCCCGCCCCAGCGGCGCCCGGCTCCCGGCGCCCATAGGATGCGGATCCCGTCAGTCTCCCATCAGCCCAGCTCCGCCTCCTCAAACAGCAGCAGCCCTAGCTAGCCTTCCTATCCGCCTTTTGCCTTCAATAGGCCCTAAAGGACAATGCTGCTGGAAAGAAAGAAAAAAAAAAAAGCGCGAGCCCCGCCAGATCGGCCCCCGGGGGCAGCGCTGCAACGCCGCGGCTCAGCCGGGGCGGTTTCCATCGGCCCCAGCCCGGGCCCAGCTCCCCCTCCCCGGTGCGCGGCCGCTGCTGCGCTCTGAACGTTCGCACAGGATGAAAGGTCACGGCGTGAGCACCGGCCGGGCCCGGCAGCGGCACAATCCCGTCACCTCAACCTCGGGGTCAGGCGGGGCAGACGAGTCGCTGCCCGGATCGGGATCTCCCTACTCTGACCTGAACCGCCCATCCTCCGCTTTCCCATCTGCTGGCGCCGGGTGACACCGGC
>VXBB01009669.1:342032-385927 GCA_013399915.1 Illadopsis cleaveri
ACGTGGGGGGAAGGAGGGAGGGAGGGGCCCGGGCCGGCCGCTCCGTCACCCGGCAACGGGACTCAGCGCCCCGGCGGACCGCGCCGCCGGCTCCGCCCCGTATCCCTCCGCCCAGAGGGCGGCCCGGATCCCTGCTCCCAGAGCCGTGGGGCTGCGCCGGGCGGGTGGGAAGGGGTTTGCGAGCATAGCGCCGGTGGGCGGGGTGCGAGGGACGGCGCGATCGGTCCGCTCCGTCCCGTACCCATCCTTCTCCCTATCTCTGTCGTCGCCCGTAGGGCCCGCGCGCCGGAGAGCCGCCTTCTGTCAGGGCCGCGGCGCAGGAAGGGCGGGGGGAGGAGGGGAAGTGTCCTTTGCCCTGGTTGTACAGCCTCCCGCCCGCTCGGAGAGCGCCGCGCTGTCCGCCGGGCGCCTGAGGAGGGAGGTGGCGGGCGAGGCGCTGGGAAGGCACCGGGCATCGGCGGGAGCGGCGCTAGGGGAGAGCCGGCGGCCGGGACCACCCGCGCCCCTCGGGAGGGCTATGCCGCCGGGGAGGGGAACAGCCGGGCAGGGCCGGCGCAGGAATGCGAGGGCGGGAGCGGGGGATAATGATGGAGCGTAGCGGTGTTTGTCATGTGAGGTCCTTTTGAAATGCTGAGCGACTCCGAGGGCAAGGTTAGCAAATAAAAGTTTATTTTACTGCGCAATGAAAACCCGTCTGGAAGGGAAGTCGTCTGTTGGAAGATTGTCACCACTGAAAGTCGGGTTTAGTAGGTGAACTCCTCAGGAGCCGCAGAGATTTTGTTCCAATTGATTAAATGCCAGTTTAATCACAACTGTTTACACAACCGTGGAGTAATGAAAGGGCAACATTTTTAGCATAGTAGATGGGTGAAAATGGGCCACTGTAAGGCTGAAAATATGACAAGACACACCAAAGTACTCATTAAGCTTCTTAACTGAGAAAATAATGATGCCCTTTTCAGGTAGTATACACTACCACCCCACATTTCTCAAATACATGAATACATATGGGCCCAAGGAAAGTCAATATTATGTGAGATGTCAAAGTAAGTCTTCTGTCTATGTAATCCTGAGGTTTTCTTCCTTTTGTTCACTGCTCAACGTGTGGCTCCTAGAGTTCCAAAATGCACTATGTCATCCATGCTGGCTCACACTGCTTCTTTTGTGCACAACATCTTCAGTCACTGGAACCAAGATTGCCTTTGAAAACGTGATCCCCCAGTACCGGATGTAGTCCCATTTAGGCCTTTCAGCAAGTTGTGTATGTAAAAAATAACATCTCATAAGAAGCATGAATGCAAACGCTGTCTCCCAGCCTGTATACTCATTTCCTGATACAGAGCAACATTATTCTTATTTTTGTTTTAGGTAGGGTTTGCCAATTTTGAACATCCTTAGCGCCTAATTTAGTCATAAATCTGATTTAGGCTAGCCAAAAGCTAAGTATGCAGGATTGTGTAGCTACATGAACTACCAGCATTCTCTTAAATGCTGCTGAGGCAGTAATTGATGTCATATGAACATACAGTTAATCAGTTACTTTCTCCAAACCTAGCAGGAGTATTTTGGGGAAAATCTAAAGAAAAAGTAGTGCTTTAAACTGTATGATAAAAGGACAGGATTGTTCTCTGAACCATTTAATTACTGTTCCATTTATTTTCTTGTTATGAAAAACTGAAACTAAAAAGCTTTGGGGGGAAAATCCTGCTGACTGTTTTCTGCTGAGTCATTCCCCGGGTTTATCAGAAGCATTTCACCACCACTGTAACACAACTCGCGCCAATCACAATCAAATCTCCTTTTGTTCAGGAGCTCAGAATTTGAATTCCTCTTTTCAAGGTAGAATAAAATATACTAAAAATATGGGGCACCTGGGATTTGTCTGTAGTAACAATTGGCACCTATTTAAATCAATCTCTATACAGTCTTCTGCACGTATCCTCAATGTATTAGTAATGTATATCATCAATATGAATCCACTTACTCTATTTCACCCTTTCTAAACATTTTTTCTCTGAAAGCTCTGTAGAAGGAGCAGATGCTCCCAATGCTGGTGTTCTCCTAATGGAGCAAGTCAGAGCATGGAGGCCAATGACAGATTATTCTGAATATTCACGTAGTTGCTGTGTGACATTTCAAATTGACAGTTCTGGTTTTGTGGTCAGATCTCAGGAATCCTGACAGTGGAACTTTTTTGTTTGTTTGTTAGTTTTTGTTGGCTTTTATTTTCCTAACAACCAACTCAGTTCTGATCTCCATTTGGCAAGCATTTTAGAAACAGCTGGTACATGACCATATGCCGTGCTGGCACTGCTGTGAGCTTATTTCCCACTTGTCCTCCTGGTCAATCAGAGTTGCTCCATGTGCTGAAGGACAGCTGGTCCCTTGGCATGCAAAGCAGCTAATGAACTTTTCCTACAAAAAGCCGTAGGGATAGAGCACATGAGCTGCAATCAGTGGTTTTTCCTTTCTGAGGTGCTATCAAAGATGGAAGTTTTCTATGGGGACCTTGTTTATTGCCTCTGTGTGACAACCTGCACCCTGTGAGAGCAACTATGTGGGTGTGCATTGTAGGTGACAGCACTTGTTTGGAAAATGAAGGCTAAATGATCTGTGTTGAAAAGAATGCTAAACCACAACTGAGTGACTGATGGATTTGTGCCTTTAGCTGTCAGCCTCAGCAAATAGCACCATTTCCCTTTTTCATTGTGATCCCCGCTGAAAGGGTCTCCAATAAATTTGTAAAAATGTATCCATTTCATCATATAGTATTTTTTTCTTTAAGTAACCTCCTGAATGAGAAATTGCACAGCAGTTCAGTATTACATAGCCGACATTACAGCTTGTAATCATTTTATTGTCAGCCATTCCTCTTACTTCCTTAAAATGAGTCAGTTTATAATATTCCCTAAAATTTCCTTGTAGGTGCAATAAAAATCCCCTGATTTTCCCTGAGCAGGGATTATGTATCAGTTAGCTTTGAAAGTCATGATAAGCAATCATTAGACAATCATCTTGTTCACAGTTCATAAACTGTTCATATGAAATGCTTGATAAAAACAATCTGCCCATTCAGCATTTTAGAAATGAAGATATAGTACAATTCATGAGGGAACATATAGTTTAAGAACTTAAAAGATCATCTAAGCGTGCAGGATCTAAGTATACACATAAATTCATAATGTATTCTTAAAATCTAGGAAATGGATGGATGTTAATGTAAACTGAAACAGGGAATAGCCAACAGACTCATGATGAGTTTTATTTGAAATCTTAATGCACAGATTCAAAGTTATCTCTTTGAAACTACTTTTCTTAATTCCATGAAAGGTTGCCCAACTTTTTTACTTCTTTTCAGGGCCCATTTCAGGATTTGAGCAAAGACATTCACACCTCCCAGAAGTAATAACTCGGTTCAAATTACACATTCAAAAGGCATTCCTCAGCACTAGATCAGGTTTCAGATTCCTTTTTACTGATCCCTCTTTCCTAATAATATCCCTGTGCAGTGAAAAACCAAGCTGTACATACCCACAGGATCAGAGGACCACTTTGTTGTCAGCATCAAGGACCTCATCTACTGCAGTAAATGGAATGTGACATTAAATTTTAGTGGGGCTTTCATTAGGCCACAGTTCAACCCTTTTCCTTTCAGACTTCCCTCAAAAAGGTTTCAATATCTTTAACAGGAACACACTGGCGTGGTGAGCTTGGAAGATCTGAGTTACTTGAAATATCAATTACATAATTCAAAGTAAATTTATTTTCTGTTTAATGCAACCCGATCACTACAACCTCAAAACGTATTTTTGTTTTCTTTGAACACAAACTGCATGGAGGAAACTGTCACAGAAACTGCAGGTCAGGCAGTGCTGTTCTGTAACAACTGTCTGGGCTCAGTGTTGGTATTTCTTTAGGACTCTGCTTTTTTTTTAAATTATTCTGCCTCAGTGTTACTCTTACACTTTTTCATCCTGCAGCATTAACGATTGAGAAACCCTAATAATACCTTGAGAAACCTTTGAGCAGCCCAAAGTAATACATGAACATGACTCTGTCTCAACATGATACTGTCTGCATAAAACAGACCACCTGAAGTCTATCGTAAAAAGTACTCAGAGAAAAAGATAAAGAACCCTGATAATTGTCTGCAGCAGTTTGGACAAACAACCAAGCAGTAAGTACAAAAAGATTTTAAAAAATAAAAACGTTACACTACATAATGAATGTAAAGGTCCAAGTCCCTAGATACAGCCTATGAAACCATACACCAAGGAATAGCTTTCACTTGTGGCATAATGAAAGGACTACAGGAAGTACGGTGTTACAAAAATGAAATCATTTTCACAAGTGATGAAATAAAAAGCAAGTATTACATGCAATTGCATTTTAAGGACAGTTAGTCACCATTAAATATACCAGTGTCTCAAAATCTGATCTTTTTTTGTAATGCATATGTAGAAGAATTTGATGTCATAATGAGGTATGAATTTAATTGCATTATATTTGTTGCTACATCAGCTATTGTCAAGCAATTAAGTTAATTACATGTTAAGTTTTAAACTAGATGAAACACATTATAACATCTGTTTTTTCCTATATACTATGGCCATTCCAGAATTACCATGTTGGAAATGTCTGAGGTTTTGGCAGCACACTGTCTTACAAATAGTTCATGAATGAAATTAAACATCCTTGAGTAGCCTGCAGCTTCAGCATCCAATCCTTGCCTTGCTCATCAGAGATATAATGTTGTTCTACACTAATTCCACCTTTTTTTTTTTTTTTTTTTAAGGGTATTNGGTCTTGCTTTTTTTTTTTTTCTTTTTTTTTTTCCCCAGATATTGGTCATATTCTCAGTCAGTGAAACTGCTGAAAACAGAGTTGAATGCATTCTCAGCTGACGATCTGGCCACAGGTTTTGGAATGAATGTACTACCATCTTTATTAATGATCTACATAAAATGAAAGGTGAAAGAAACACTTGAAATTTTATTGAGTTCTTAAAGCAATTGCACTGAAGGTATTATTCTTTTCCTTAGCATTTTCTTAACAAGATATTCTGTTGCAGACCCTGGTCATAGAAAAGTGTTCCTTTGTGTATTAATGGCTTATTGTCCTGGCACTTTGACATTATGTTTTGACTGATCAAAAAGTTTTCTTACCTGATCCTGTAGTAAAAAACTGCAAGGCAAAAAGGTTGCATGTTTTCAGATGCCTATAAAAACAAAAACATACCTCAAATTTGGTTTGAAAGCTGAGACTTGAAAGTGAAGGAATCTGTATACCTGACTTACTGACTGTAATAAGATTATTATTGTTGCTTTTAATAATAAAAATGTTGATATTTTTATGTGTGTAAACTGTCTTATATGTGTGGGAGCAAAAGACAAAAGGGCCATTGCTGCTTTCTGATAGAACTGATGGGCTGGGAAGTGCTGCCATTAGAAATAATGAATTCCATAGATATCAAATGACTGTTAAGAGTGATTGATTAATACCAGTAGCCATTTCAAAGAGTTCATATACAGTAGGAGAAAAGGCCAAGTTTGACAAAAGCACCATTTAAAAACAGGTATTGAATCCCAACTAAATATACTACTTTGGGAAAAAAAAAAAAAAAAATTGGCAGTGCATGCAGAGCTCTAGTATCTGCATTTCCAAAGCTGTAGCTGCTCTAGGAAGAGATTTCTAGCTGGTGTGATTGACTACAGGGCTGTCAGCCTGAAATAGAAACCATTTGAGCAGCACGAGAGAAGGAGAGGGTATTTTTCTGTGAAGAAGAAGCTAATATTTCAATATTTTGCAACTAGACTGATATGCTCTCAAAAGTATATTTCATGATATTTTGGCTTGTAATTCTAACTGAATTAGATTAGATGCTCATTTAAAGAGCTACTCATTGGAACTTGTTAATGGGAAGAAAACTACCTCATTTTCTAAGGCCAGTTTATGAGTTTATGCTAAAAAAGTGTTTTCTCTCAAGAGAGCTATCACTGTTGAGATGAAAACTACTTGTTTTCTGGCTTCATTACGATTTTTTTTTTGTTGTTAAAATGGGGTTGTCTTTTGAATTTGATACTATTTCAATATTAACTATGAAGAAACAAAAAAGCAGACATAGCTTTAACTGGCTGAACAAAAATTTGCTGTCTTGGTGTTAAAACACCCCCACACATTTTGGCAGGTGAAGAGGTTGTGAAATAAAGGAACATTTAAATGCCTTAATCCAGCCAGCTTTTTCAGGTGTAGAGCATTCACTTGTAGGGGTCATTTCCCCTAAGAAAGTAATTTTTTTTCTCTGAGGCTGACTGCAGGCCATACTGTGTTCACATTACATAGGGAGGAGGCACTAAAGACTGAGCTAATTAGGCTATGCAGGGTGGTATATCAGAGGAGAATATTAGATGGCAGGATCGGGCCACAAGTACAGATCACAGATGGGAGTATAATCCTACAAGATGGAGTGCTTGAACATTACTTGTTAAAGGGGTAAAATTAATGCAGTAACATTAAATAAGAGAATAGTTTATTTCTCAGAATAAATATTTTCCTCCTAAATGTGAAGGTCAATATTCATGGCATTGCATAAGAATTGATAGCCAAGGGCATCGCTTTCTGGCTTATTGCAATGTTTTGATTTTATAGATTTTTATTTCTGGGAGCATACTTTCACAGATGTATGTGCTTCTGGACAGTGAACAGTATTTGACTTTGAACTTTTCCAGGTAGGAAATCATATCCTTGAAAAACAAGATGAAAATTCCATGCTTCATTGTTGTGCATGAAAGTGATTTCTGTATTTGGAATTGAAGTATTGCTGTGGCAAAAAATCTTAGGACAACATTTCTTCCATAGTCAATGAAAAACTCCAAGGCCCTGTAAGAAGGAATTCAGGGCACCTGTGTGAGGCACCAGCTTCTTTGCTCTGACTGCCTACGTCTGCCAGCTGATCCAGCACTCCCACATGCTGAAACGGAGCACTGCTTAGAGCTCATCAGTGCAAAACATTTTTGAAAACCATCTGAAGAGTCAGCAGGTTTGACTTTGCCAGAACGAACTCTTGACACCAAGACATTTTTACAAGTAAGTAGGAGCCATGTGAGACTTCCACTTCACATCCACATGACTGTTCTTTCTTCCCACTCCTTGAAGCCAGTGTGGCTCCATCCAGGTTTCTTATCAGGGATGGTTCTTGGCTTGTGCTACCTCCTGATCATGCTGGGCAGCTGCTGTTGGCCAGTTGTGCTAACAGTTAAGTACTGTATAGTCCTGTGTAAAGGTACCTGTTGATTTGGGCATTTGTCCTGGAAGACAGAAATGTTTTTCCTAGGTCTAGGACCTTTTCAGTCTTAACAGAGCTGAACCCACAGATTCGGATTTTCCCAAGGAATGAGCAAATGGTAGAATGCCCAAGGATACTGGCTACTCTGCATCCCTCTTGTTGCGGCTAAGTTATTGTTCAGAAAGGAAAGACAGAACCAAGAAGAATTTAAAACCAGACCCAAACTCCCTTTATCTTGTTGCTGAAGATCCTCCTTTGAAATGGCAAGTCTAAAAGTCTTGGGATTCAAACTCTGTTTCCATTTATATGTATGCAGTTTACCCAGTTCTGCAGTGCAAACTGTGAATACTGTCTCTATCTCATGAGCAAGTTACTGAGAGTTGAAAGGAGGGAGATGTGAACTTCATCCCAGGCTATTCTCTACAGTGCTGCTTAGAGCTGTCTTCTGTAAGAGCTCACTCCACATGCAGGCTAAGAGTGCTAATGTCAGCTGGGAGTACTAAATGGAATTTGAGCTAAATTCAGAGCTACTCATGGATGCTAGGTGTGAGAGTGGCCTCTCTGGGAATGAACTTCAGCATTTCTTTCCCAATTACAGCTTTAAGGGTTCAGTTTGGTATACTTTTAAGTATCTAGGGGGGGTGAGGTCTATATAGAAAATTTTGAAGGCTGGTGTGGAGACTTTAGTTAATTTTAAGCTCCTCTATGAATATTAGGTGACCTGAATGGCTCTCTTGGATTTTAGATGCTGTGCAGACTGGAGCTATTACAAAACTGACAGGAAGACCAATGAGCAGAAAGAGGCCCTTATAACTGAAACATGTTTTTTGTCCTCTCATCTTTAAGACATGCTCATTTGGAATAGTAAATAAGGCAGTTTCCCTGCTTACAATCACCCAATTTTAAATGAGGGAGTAAATTCCTGTAGGTTGGGTTCAACTCCTTAAGATATTTGATTCGTTTTCTGTGTTTGTGCAGTTTTTCTTCTGTGAACGAAATTATCCATATATATGAAACTACAGTCCATATTCCTTGTTTCATAGATTCACCACCAACTGCCTGATAATGTATCATGGAGTGAAAGTGAGGTATTCAGCTGCAATTTCTTTTCAGCAAACTCGTTAACTGACTTTTCTAGACAGTCACTGTTTGTCATTATTTGTGACAAGGGAGTTTTGGAAACTGTTACATGACCTAGTAGTAGAAAGTACTTCCAGTGTACTTTAAAAGTACTGCCTCATTTGTTTTACAAAGAAAATCCTAGCAATAGCTCAGCTGAAGTTTAATAACTGCCTGGTTTCACTGCTGCTGCTGGTCTCATCCAAAGTCAATGGTAAGTGCTTACATTTTTTTCTGTGATTGGTCTCAGATTTGGAGTGTGTGATTGTTTGCATTAACTATTCTGCTTTGTACAGAATTACGTACAGTTATGGTGCAGATATACAGATTACAACAAGCTCCCATGATTTGGTAATTTTTTTTTTTAACTGTAGATACAGAGAACATTTTAATTGCTTACCACCCCATTTCAGGGGTTCACGTGAATCATGTCTCACTGGGGGCAGGCAGGTTTTGAGTTTATGCAGTTGTATGTTAAATCAACATTCTTCTTTGCTTGTGATGTGGATTTATAGGGGATTTTCTTTTAATTCCATAATGATTAGATTCTCCAGTACACTGGTTTTATTTTTCAGGGAGGTAGATTTTGTAATGTCAGCTGAGATTATATTCCTTTGGCACACCTATCATTTGTGTACACATAAGGCACTGATGGTGCCCATTATTTTCAGCTAACAAGTAATCTTGTTCCCGCTTAACTTGAAATACATTGTTCACTGTATCCTAATTTTGGCTTTTACAGTTACTTGCTTAATTGCATTTGGATTACTCTGCGCCATATTTTAATACACCATATTTAAAATCTGCAAGATAAAACATCACCAGAAATAGATGCATAGAGATAGTCACAGTGGAAACATTATCTCAGCTATAGAGATTGACATGATTATCACCTGTCAAGAGTATGTCATCATTGGCACAGTGGACAGTATGGTGCTGCTCTGCTGGTAAAAGCTCTGTCTGTCCACTGATCTTACCAGGCTCTCAGACTAGCCAGGGCTGAACAGGGAGGTTGTACCAAAACATTTCTGCGCTCACTGGAACAGTGGCAGAACCCTCTACAGACAGGGTCTTGTGATAATATTACTGCAGCAGCAACCCATTCCTAGAAGGGGAAAAGATTTATGGAGGTTCATGCTCCTGCATGCTCCACTTTTTTAACCCTTGAGCTGCTGGACAAATATGCCAGTGTCTCCTTGCCAAGCGATGGCAAATCATTCCTTAATGTGGGATTCATGCACCTCCTGGGTTAGTAATTTCCTTTCATCTCCAGTCCTAGATTGTACAAGATGGTAATGGTGGTGTGACAGGAAATGTCTTGTGGGCTGTATTTGGCTGGAACAACACCCGTGGTAGTGTATAGTAGTTGCAGACAGTATCAGTTGCTGTTTGTAGTGGCTGAGTGTCGCGGTAAGAAGTTAATGTAATGCCAAGGAAAAAAAGAAGTTTCATAATTTCTCTCTTTGGGAAGGCTTTATCACACACAACTGTGAATGCTCCTTTCATCTTGCACTAGGGTTGTTTCTTTCACTTTCAGTCCCTTTTCTATGTCATAAGATAATCAAAAGAGCCGTTTGCACACCTGCAATATAAGGGACTTCACAAGAAAGCACCACAGAATAGTTCCATTTATATGATACTGGAAAACCTGCTTCTGAAGATTAAGCATTTGTTAAAATACTTAGGTTGCATTAAACAATGTGGTGTACTTTTGGTTCTGTCAGATCAGAATGCACCCTGTAAATCCTGTACCTGGAAGATCTCTGTGGAAGGACCATATGAGCTCTGCCACATTTCAACAGGATAGTGCATATATAGAATGTTCCAATAGTCTCCCAACTTCAGCATGCTGGCAGCCTAGCTGAGGACTTCTAGAAAGCACAGAATAACATTGATGCAGCCAATTTGCAGTTCAGAAAGATGTCAGATAAAGTGCTACACAGAGATTAATCTGTGTTTACTTGGTTAATGTACACAAAGTCCTTATTTCCCTAGAAAGAAGAAAATACTGAAGGTGTTGCAAAGTTTGTTGCAGAGGTACATAAAAGTAGAAGTAGAAATCCATAAATATACACACTACTATATATTCATGTCTATAAATTATACAGGTTTTTCAGCAAGGAGTGGTGAATGGTATGTCCCTGCATTTTTCAGTATAAGTGTACATCATTTCCATGCATGTTTCAAGAGATCTACTGAATTCTTGAAGGTGCATGATAAGGGAGTGAGGGTTGTGGAGGACTAAGATAACACCAGGAGTCACCTGCAGGGTATGGAAAGGGTGGAGCTACCAAACTTACTACGTCAGACCTCACAAAAATTGAATATTTAAGTTGTCTCAGTGTTATTTAATATATTTTCAAGTGTCTCATGATCTCATTGATTTCTTTTGGTGGATTGCCACAAAAAGATTTCTTTTGGTGTTTTCCAATCACAGGGAAGTAGTGGTTTACCATGATAAATATTCTTTCAGGAATGCATGTTATTAAACTGCCCCTTTAAGCACTGAAGTGTAGGCTGAGCCTTAACTGTGTGCTAAAGTCTTGATTTCACTGGGATTTAATCGCATGTTAAAGTGGTTTTCTGAGCTAGAGCCAGAAAGATAGACAGTTTACAACTAAAGGACAGGAAGAACATAACCTGTTTAGCTCCTAGACTGCTCTTGTCATCCATTCGTGCATGTTTACAAATCCATTTTTCATACAAATCTGGGCAGAATTAGCATTTGGTAAGAGAAGGGAGTACATCAGAGCCTGCCTCTGAACTTAATTGAACTGAGAATTGGAGAATTGCTTCAAACCTGTCACTTGCAAACGTTTCGGAATGACCAGAAGAGGCTGGGATGATAGCCAAAAGACTATTAGTAAAACAAAAGCTATTAACATATTTCACAATGTGCATCCTGGGAAACAGCTCAACAAAAAGTCATACTGATAAAGGCAGTAAGGTCTGGGTCACCAGTGTCCAGAATCATACCTTTAAATACTGGAGAGATTTACCAGGAATTGTGTAATGAACCATTTTCATACCAACAAAGTTTCTATATTACAGAAAATAATGTATTATTATAATGCATAGGTTTGATTACATATAGAGAGAATTTCTTGCACTTACCAAGAACACAGAAAATAAAAAAAAGTAAGGGAGTGGTCCGTTATGAAACAGATTCAATAATTTGACAAAGAATGTCAAATTCCATTATGAAATGGATTCAATAAATTGACAAAGAATGTCTAAATGCTTTAGATTATTTTCTGTTCTATAGCAACAAAAAAACCCCAAACAAATATTTCAAATATAAAATGTGTGATCAATGTGCTAAATTTAGCTAGTATATACAAAATAGAGACAACAGTAAAAACAAAATAGAGACAAAATAATTTCAATTATTTCAATTTCAATTAAGCAAGAGGGACCCTGACAAGCTCAAGAGGTGGGCACATGGCAATCTCATGAAATTCAGCATGGTCAAGTGCAAGGTCCTGCACCTGCTTTGAGGCAACCCCTGGGATCATTATGGGCTGGGGGATGAATGGTTTGAGAGAAGCCTTGTGGAGAAGAACTTGGGGGTGCTGGGATGAAAATTTGGACATGAGCTGGCAGTGTGTGCTTGGAGCTTAGAAAGTATCCTGGGCTGCATCCAGAGCAGTGTGGGCAGCAAGTCAAGGGAGCTGATTCTGCCCCTGTACTCTCCACTCTGGTGAGACTCCACCTTGAGTACTGATCCCACTTGGGATCCTCAGCAGAAGAACGCCATGGACCTGTTGTTTTGAAATTAAAGGAGGGGGGATTCAGACTAGTTGTATGGGAGGATTTTTTTATGATTAGGGTGGTGAAACACTGGGACAAGTTGCTCACCAAGGCAGTGGATGCCCCGTCCCTGGAAAAATTCAAGGTCAGGCTGGATGGGGCCCTGGGCGACCTGGTCCAGTGTAAGGTGTCCCTGCTCATTGCAGGAGGGTTGGACTAGACGAGCTTTAAGGGTCCCTTCCAACCCAAACTAGTCCATGACTGTATATAATTTCTCATCCTGAAAATATTTTGACTTGTGAATAATTTCCATATTCCAGTTTATAGAAAAGATGTGCCACATTACAGGTAATTATGCAAATCAAAACTTTTTTGTTGTTGTCAATATAATTGTAGTAAGTTTACTAGTAAGATACAATGGGAATACAAGGAACAATGGGCTCCAAATGCTTGCTTAGCTTGTTAGATCCCATATTTGTGTGCTATTTTCGCTTTCCTAACTTTCCTGACTTTCAGTATATCTGTCTCGTCAGCCACCCAGTGCATGATGCATTCAGTTCACTACTTTCATGGTTATAACTATATCTGGTTATAGTGTCAGGAACAAGGTTACTCAGTGATTCAACCTAATGGTAGTGTTTGGATCAATTTCTCTATAAATACATAGTGAGAGGAATCTTCAAAAAGAGGTAGCATTGCTGAGCAGATTTATTGACTCCATTTTGATACTCATAATTGGAAGTAGGAACAAAATGTGTTTTATTGAAATATTCTGTATGAAAATTTGCATTTTATTTAACATGAAGCTGAAAAAACACATTCAATAATTCGAAACTTTGAGCTTCACTTGAAATCTGAATTCAGATTTAGATCTAAAATTGGTAAATTATCTAATAAGCAAAACTGAAGTTTCAGTCTATAATGGGGCCTCTTGCACAAGAAAAGAAGGTATAGAAGCTAGAATTCCACTCAACAAATATAGAGCAGTTGTTTGCCGTTGTTATTTCTCAAATCGCTTTGCAAATTGACTTTCTCTCATTTTGTAAAGGAGAAAACTGAGACACACAGAGAGAAGGTGGTTTACCAGAGGTTTTACAGCAGGCCAGAGGCAGGGGCCCAAGCAGAAGCCCATTCTCTGCTGCCTGGTTCTGCCGTATGTCCACCATGGTGCTCATCAGTGATCACTGGGAAACAGAAATCTTCTTCAGAGAGTATTAACCAGCTTTTGCCACAGCATAGACCTTTTCTTTTTCACATATAGGCATTACTTTATCTGACTGGAGAAATGAAAATGAAAGAAAAAATGGAAGGAAAATCCCTTCCATTTTCAAGATAAGAAACTGGAACATTATAGTAAAAGTTATGGTGCCAGAAACATTTATCCCTCTGTGATCTTTTACTCTTTTCTTAAATGAGCAGCTTCTCTCCATCCAGCCATAGTGATTCCCTCTTCATTCCTATGCAAAGAATCAGTTTAGACTGATTCAAGTACTTTTACAGGCAGCCACCAAATGAATACATTGCATTTCACTGAGTTTGCAAATGCTGGTTAGGTCACAAGTTGCTCAGACAAAAACGTTCTATCGTAAACACTGGCTATTTTCACTTCTCCTCCTTCTCACATGCAAGAGAAGTGAGATTCATCCACTGACATTTATTTGTGAAATAAAGAGCCTTGTCTCTTCATACATCATATACCAAATTAACTATGTTATCTCAGCTGTGTGGATTTTACATCCCATTTAATTACACTGTTTAAAATGATGTATGCTTATACTGGTATGAAGGTGTTTTACACTGCCACTGGTTTTCCTTCTGCTAAGGAAAAAAATGCTATTCTTATACAGCTCCTAAACTGGAGATGTACAGCTTTAACTCTACTAATGTAGTTAGGTCAGTAGAACTCTCTATTGTAAACAAGGTCTATATTGCACGGCTGAGGCCAGATTACTCGGGTTTGCACAAGGTCTACCTACAGAATATGCACAACCAGTGTAACTAGTTGTGTTTTAATAAATACTAATAACCCGTGTCTAATTACGACAGTTCATCTCGACATTTCCTGCCTGCCTCTCACAGAATGACTAAGCGCTTCTCTCTCACCGCCGAGCCAATTGCTGGCTGCACACTATTATTAGGGGCAGTCCTGTATAATTTTCACAATTATAGTATATGTCATTTCATACTTGTGGGCTGCCAACAAGAGAGCTCTGTCCATCCAGAAGAAAAATATTGCCTGCAATCGCTTTCAAGGGCTGAGAGAGGCAAATGTTTACTCACAGGCGCAGCTTTTCTGACCGTGAATAGTCCCTGTGCTTTCAAAGGGATTAAGCCTGGTAGTAAGTATTTGCAGAATCAATGCCTTGATCAGCATGCTCAAATGGTTAATTTTTCTCTTTCCAAACATGTTTGAAGGATGCTGAAATAGTCTTATGATGGTACACGTGCAACCGGGTCCTGGTTTGGAATTGCATTTCAATTTTTAAAAAGCTTTGGCAAGCAAACCCCCATTGTTACATTTACTCCAAAGTGTGCTTTGTGATGAATGTAGTGGTCAGAATGTCACACAGACAAATACTTCAGTAGAAACATGCAAATAATCAGATGTGGAAGTAATCAAATTACAATGTTACAAAATCTCATTAAATAATGGAATCTAGAAACTGTGGGTTAGATTTATTACTGGAATGAACAGATACCCTTCATGGAAATTGTAGGTTAATTGAAAAAAAATTGTGGAATATGTGGATTTTATGGAAAGAAAATTTACATTAATATCTTTTGTGCCTTCTTTTCCATCTCCTCTTAAACATGCAACCAGCTCCTACTCTCTGTTTTTGCTCTGTGGTCTTGCTGTCATCTTTTCCTGTCTACACCCTTTCCGTAACTCAGTGCATCACTGTATCCAAGAAATCAGTTTTGCCTGCTACTACGAAATCTGTAGTGTTTTTGAGTGCTCCTCTCAGCCAAAAATCAATTCCTCAACTTTGGCTCTTCTTGTGTCACCTTACGATTAATCCTTTGTAGATCGCTAAGGAGTTTAGCCACAAAGAAGCTCACTTTCTCTCTTGTAAGAGGAAATGCCCTTGAAGGTGCCTTGAGCCCTTTGCAAGGAGCTTTGGGAAGATAAATAGCATGTCTGTGCTGTCCACATTGATCAGCTGCAAACTTTGCACCTACTTCTTATCTTCACTTGTCCACAAAGCCTTCCTGTCACTCTGCACATGCAAATGCAGCCTCAATAGCTGGCTCTGTAATTGAGAAATTCAGATGTAGTGATAGCTGCAACCATACCTCAGCTTCACTTCTTTGCAAGCGTGGTTGATGCCCCTCCACTCCAAAAAGTTGTTGAGACCCCCACACTGAAGATGTACTTGGTGTTCAGCACCTGAATTATGAACACAGTTCTATATTTTGGCAGTGTGATTAAAACCAGTCACGTTTCCAGGGAACTGGATTTGTAGATTTTGCAAAGAAGGTAGTTTATGCTACAGCAGTTGTGCATTGCATGAACTTAATGATGTTTTTGTTCTATGAACTGTAATAATTAAAATCTAATCCACAGTAGAATCAATACAAGTTGCCATTATTTTCACTAATATATGCACATAAATAAGAGTATAGGGAGAAGCTGTAAGTATATGTGATGAGGTTAATGCACCCTTTGATAATACTTTACCTGGTATTTTCATAGCTGAGTTACATTTAGGTACTGATAAACATAATTTAATGTTACTAAATTAAAATTAATAATCCGAACATGAAAACTGCTTACCAACAGTAGTTCAGTATAAAAATATTTTAAGAAGGGAAAAAGAGCACATATAGGTAAGCAATGTCATACTGCTGCACAAACATCCTATGAGGATGTCATAGGAGAAATGTTGTATGTAAATAAAACCAAGTAATCCTTCCACACTACTTAGCTTTCTGAATGTTTAAACTTCAAAATTGATCATGTTCTTGTTTTTTTGCAGATCAATGAGAGCAGGAGTCCAAGGACAAGCAACAAGATTGATTGATTCCCTTCCTTGACAGTTCAGGACCAGAACCACTAACAGATGCAGCAGAGAAGCTCACTGTACACATTTTTTATCCACATCATGTACATAAGTGTAGCGTGTTCATAAACTAATGGAGTAGGATATTGTTCACCTGAATGCTACTGAAAGCATTTGCACTCACAAAAAAATATATTGTTCTCCCTTTTAATAAAGCAACACATGACTTGCATAAACTGGGGCTGAAAATTTAGGATCATAAAATGCTAGAATATCCTGAATTGAAAGGGTCCCACACAAGGATCATCCAGTCCAACTCTTGGTCCTTCACAGCACTATCCCTAAGAGTCACACCATGTGCCTGAGAATGTTGTCCAGAAGCTTCTTGAACTCTGTCAGGTTTGGTGCTGTGACCACTTCCCTGGGGAGCCTGTTCCAGTGCCCAACCACACTCGGAATGACGAACCTTTTTCTAATATCCAACCTAAACCACCCCTGACACAACTTCAGGCCATTCCCTGGGGTTCTGTCACTGTGACCACAGAAAAGAGATCAGTGTCTGCTTCTCCTCTTCCCCTCATGAGGAAACTGTAACTGCAATGAGGTTTCCCCTAAGACTTCTCTTCTCCAGGCTGAACAGACCAAGTGAACTGAGCAACTCTTCACTCGGCTTCCCCTCAAGGCCCTTCAGCATCTTCACTGCCCTCCTTTGGACATTCTCTAATAGTTTAATGTCTTCCTTTTATTGTGGCACCCAAAACTTCCCCCAGCAGTCGAGGTGAGTGCAGTGCAGAGCAGAACTGGACAAGCCCCTCCCTTACTTGGCTGGCAATGCCATGCCTGATGCCCTCCAGGACAGGGATGTCCTTCCTGGCTGCCAGGACACTGCTGACCCTTGTTCGACTTTCTGTTGACCAGGACCCCTAGGTCCCTTTCCACGGTTCTGCTTTCCAGGCTCTCATTCCCCAGGCTGTCTGTATATTCAGAGCTGCCCCATCCCAGGTGCAGAATCCAGAACATTTTCTTGCTCTTTTCATATGGTTGGTGATTGTTCAGTCCTCTCATTTGTTGAGGTCTCTCTGCAGGGCCTCTCTGCCTTTGAGGGAGTCAACAGCTCTTCCCAATTCAGTGTCATCTGCAAACTTACTTAGTATACTAGGGGTATATAAGGGTCTGCACAGCAAAAACAACTTTAAAAGAGATCATTTGGAGCAACATTGAAACAGTAAGGCATGTCCCTCCTAACCAAGACTGTGACAAGCAGCAGCATACAATAGAAGACTAGACTAGGAGCCAACAGCCTGAGTTCAAATGCTTCTGTTCTTGATCTGCTCAGCTGAGTGAAGCGGTCAGTGTATCTCTCTGTTTCTCCTCCCACTGAAGTTCTTGGTTTCTCCTTTCTGTGTTTTTACCTTTTTGCCACCTTTGACTTTTATCTCTTTGGAGTGGGACCATCTTTCCCAGTGTTTCCATAAATTTTAGTAGAATGCATCTCTGGGCCTTTGTACAAGACTTTAGACACTGCCGCGATTATAATTTGGCAGGAAGGAAATTAATTTCTTTCTTAGGCAGGGAAATAATCCCAAATATATGTTAACATCTGAGACATGAGTTTCAACAAGTGCCTGTTTGCTTCTGTGGCATCTACTTCAGCATGCCATTGACTTCACAGGACGTCTGCTGGGGACTGGAGCTGTGCATGTGCTGCAGACACCTTTCCTTTGGCTGAAGTCTACGGAAAGCTAGACTGGCGTTAGCAGCTGCCTGAAGCACAGGTTACAGTAAAGTATATCATGTTCATATCATCCTTACATACCTTGGATTCCACTGTAAGCCTGAAGTCTGGGAGTGAGGAGAACTCTTTGCACCATAAATATGTTAGCTCGACATGATGAACTATGTGAATTTGTCCTTCAGTCAGGGGAAAAGAAGAAAGCACTTTTATTCCACAGTCATATTCTTGAGACTGCTATAGTGCAAATCAAGACAGGGTTTTTTTCTCTTGTCCTAGAAAACTTGGAGACATTTCTGTCTGTAACAGATACTACTGATATTCCCAATACATGTATATATCTGAGGCATGTTTAAGTATAAATCTTCATTCACAATCAAACTTAAATAATAATTCATGAGTGTGCTTACAGCTATGCCTGCAATAATAGTTCTTTATTATTTAATATGCATTTTGTAGAGCATTGGCAATTTTCTTGAGGGGGAATAGAAGAAAAATTGTAGAAACAAGAGATAATTATTGGAAACCCAGAGGAAAGAGAATTTTGACTTTTATGATGCTTGGACACTGTGGAGAGGAAATGGACAAAAGGCACAGAGAATCAAGGATGAGGATAAAAAGGGCATGATGCTTTTATGAGGGAAGGACTTGGCAGCAAAAGAAATGTTTCACCTTCCCTAATACCAAATTTTTCATATGGCCAAAATAGACATAAGGGGAAAAATAAAGCCAGAGGTAGTAATCCATCTGACTGAGAATGGATCCAAGAGATTCTTCTTTGTTGTTGTTGTTGAAGTTCAATAGATAATTGGAAGATACAGATTTTTAAAAATAATGAGCATTTTAAAGTAACTGTATCCACAACTACCAGAAGCAAGTTCAACATAAACTGAAATGGTCCACTGCTTTCCCTGATAAGGAAAAAGGGGCATAATATGATGTCTCTGATAGAAAATATGTCCTCTTTTCTCTCTCCTTTGCTGTCAAAGTCTAACAAACTTATTTGCATTCACTTCTCCCAAAATTTCTGATAATTTTGTCACTTGCAGACAAACCTCTTTGTCTTGAAACACATTGTCAGATCATCCAAAGAAAGTCTTAGCTGCACCATTTACTGCACAAAAATTGAGATTAAATAAACAAATTCTGAAAATAGGGCATTAGGGTGTTTGTTTGCTTTTGGAAATCATCGTTGTTTTTTATCTTACCAGAAAAATTGCCCTGCAAAGCGATTTCCGACCCTTCATTCAGCATGCTGCTTCGGCATCGTTCCCAATCCCTGTTAATCCTGGGCATAAAAACCACCCGAGGCTACTGCCTGTTGCTGCAGAGCACTACACTGTGGGTCAAAGGGACAACCCTTCTCACCCTTTTTTACTGCCCTCTCAAAAAAACAATTTTGAGATGTTGAAAACATTTGGAGTTAATAGAAGAGACCCTACCCCCACATGCAGAGTGTTTCCAGTGAGCAGCACGGGGCTGTGCAGGTTTCACCTGTGCATTAGCTCATCTGTGGGCAGTTCCAGCAAGGCTCAGAACATGAGGCCCCTCTAGCAGGGCTTGCAAAAGCTAATCCACAAAATGTTTCTGCTAATTGAGTCATGTGCTTGAACATGTGGAAATTAGAAACTAGCTGAACCTTTTTATCTAATTGCTAAATTGAGCTTTGTGTACTTCAACTGAAAGTAGTGGAGGGGACCTTCCCACTGCACAACATAGTTAGTGTGTGGGCTGAATGAGCAATTTAAAACAGGTATTTATGTAGTGCATTTCTCTGACAGAGTATATTGAATGTAACGCTCTTGTACATCTATATAGATATTTGTGCATTTTTCAGTTATGTTTGGGCATGAGTATCTTGAGGATATTTTTATACAAATGCAGGAGCACTTATACTGACAGAATGGAATGTTGGGAAAAAAGGAAATATTACTGGGGGTTTTTTTTTCTGTAAATACAAGTAATTTACAGAAAGATCCACTGTAAATGTTATCAGTTTGTGCTACTGTAACTATTAGCACCAAACTAAGTAGGAACATTGCAGTAGCTCCTGGGGGCACTAGTCATCAATCTGTAAGACTGTAAAGTCTGTAAGTCTTGCTGCAAGAGTATCAGTGGCTCTGGAAAAATGTGTTCTGCTGGGGAACGGGGGAGGCCGCCAGAGATAGCAGCTTGCTCTTTCTGCTTGATTAGACACCCAGACCCTGACGAGTACAGCTGGCCTTGTCAAATGCAACATGCCAAGGCCAAACATGGCTGAGCATGGAGAGCTGTTCTTAACTCATGAAGTATGGCCCTAGTCCTGCAAGGACTGCGAGCACAAGCTCTCTGAGCTGTACAGGAGTATATGAGTAATGCCCAAGTCATCTAGCAGTAGACGCAGAGCTGGATTAAACATTTAGGTGCCCACATGCGACTTTTTATCTGTTGACAAATCTCTAAAATTTGAGCAGGAATTAAGGACTAAATGTGGAAACTCTTTTATAACAAAAAAAAAACAAAACAAAAAAACCCACAAAAACACCCAAACAAACAAACAAAAGAAGCATTGCCACAGTCTGAAACAGAGCTACCCAGAGTCCTGCCAAGGCACCTGGTAGGGCTCAAGCTGGAAGATCAGCCCAAGCACAGAGGAAACTACACAGTGAAGCCCCACACATTTTCCCAGTGAGTTATCACTGTGCTGCAGCATTGTAACTGTAGACAAAAATACCACCCTGCAGTAAGCATGCGATGAGTGAAGCAACACAGTTATTGATGCAATCTTGGAAGTGCCAGCAGTGCCTGAGGTTTTCCTTTTGGTTTCTCTGTGCAGAATCCAGGTCTGAGAGATCCTGACATTTAATTCTGAAACTTCCCTTGTGATATTCATGTGCTTCCCTAAACTGGATATTGCACAAATTGAAACAAGCGTCTGTGCTTCACTGATCATTCTGTGGGAAAATGCGTCTGATAAAAAATTTACTTCCTTTTTCCCCCTCAATTCTTTCTGTTTGTACCAGGTTTTGCATAAACAAAATCCCAAACACCATATTCCCTTGAAAATATTTTCCCCCCATTCAGATCTTAAATTTCTACTCATGGCCTCTGATTCCTGTTCAAATGTTCTGTGAAGATTTAAGTATCTAAAGTGTTGAAGGTGATAAAGTCAGGCTACAAAACACCGACAGTTTTCGCAGCTGTTTTTGCAGCGCTAGCCTGCGTCCTTTCCGTGTTTACGAAAACATGCTTTATCCTGTTTTATTATGGCTAAACTCCTGCAGCTTGTGCACTTCAGGGAAATATTGCCCCGTGACCTGGCAGGAGTCCCCGTCGGCGATAACCCCGTCCCTGCCGGGGGCCCGGCTAATCACGCCTCCCCACGCTGCCGGCCCCCCCGCCCAGCGCCCTGCGCAACCACGACATCTGTATTTGCAATTTAACAGAGTTATTCTGAACAGCAGCTTGTTTCCAATGTCTCCTTACAGTGCTGCTGAAGTATGAAGCTTGTCACAGCTTTCCGTGGTTACTTTGCATTAGTGCAGAGCTGTTTCTGTAAATAAGCAGCCTGAAAATATTCGGTTACAAACTCCCATCCGTGCAGAGCTATGACCGGATTTACAGAAATGTGTGGAAAAAAAAGATTAACATTTTCAAAATTCCTTTACTGCAGCTGAAAATGAATCATCCATACATGAAAATTATGAAAACTCAAAAAATGGCACAATAACATACATCTAAAGAACTGGATAACAATTATATAAATACCAAGTCTCTACCAAGATCTAAAACATAATTACAGGCTCAATTTTCTGACAGATGAAAGAGACAATTTTACAGAAATTTGGTTCTGTCTGTGCCTCAAAGATACTGAATAAAACTTTTTTTTTTTTTTTTTTTTTCCTGTTTTCATNTGTCTTAGCAATACAGTTGCTACTTGGAGAATTATGGCAATAACATGATATTTCAACCTTGATGACTACTTAAAATACGGGTATGGTACTATAATTCAGGTTATTGCAAGTTTAAAGACAAATTTTCATATGATTTCCTGAAATTTTAACTCTTTCTTGGTTTATGTTATGTCTTTATGGTAAAGGCCTACTAAATTTTTTTGCTACCACTGCCTTGAGCCTTGTGACTTTGAGCCCTGTGTAAGGGAATTTATTTTGAAAGTAAAACTGGAGACAGTCATCTCATTTAAAATGTTTTCTTGAAGGCTTTATAAACAACTTTTAAGTGTTAGTTTCCTCCCTCATGAACAAGTGAGGGAGACAGAACAGGATTTCAATCTTCAAATAAATGTAATCCGTTCTCAGGACTTGTCACTAAACTTAGATTTCCCTGTGGATTTTCAGCCATCTAGATGCCCATTCTACCTGTCCCCTCCTCATGTGAATTAGTAGTGTGGTGATCACTAGAATTTTAATTTGATTATTGTATTTTATGCTGCATTTTGGTTCCTTTTGTGATAGATACAGCAAAAAATGTGTCAGTCCAGGTTTTGCATGAAGCAGCAATTAGCCATTCCCAGGTTGGCATTAAATGGCTGTGTGGGCTGGATTCCTGAAACACCTGAGAAGTGTGCTGGTGCCTGATGTTTAAAATGTATTTATGTATAGCTCTGCTGGGCATGACAAAGCTCACATGAACTAGAGGACTAAGTGCCATTTCTGAAGTTGTATGGATGCTGCCGAGTCTGAGGATGTAGTGTGACATCATGCAAAGGTACCCAAATTAGAGGCAAACAAGGTCACAACTAGAAAACAAGCCAGTGCTGCAACTGAGTTAACCCCCCATCCTCCTCGGACTAGTTGGCCCTGCTGAGAGTGAGTGCTCATTAGCGGGGGAGCAGCAGCAGCCTCCTACCCACTGCAAACCAAAGGTACTCTTTCGGGCAGGCAGATCTCCGCCATGCACAGACGCAGTAATTTGCACACAGGCTCCTGGTGCAGCATGGCGTGGCTGAAGGGGACAGTGCTGCGGGTCCCCGCTGGCTCTGGGTGACACTGAGGCTTCTCAGTGCCGGCCCTGCCTCAGTGCCTGCGCTGCCTCAGTCAGCAGAGGCACGCCTTGGTGGCGGGGAACGCCAGCCCCAGAGGGATTTAAGACCTGCTGCTGGCAGATCCTGAGCTGATAAACTCCATCAAGGCTGCCTGGCTTGGCTCCAGCCCTGACTGCAGGAGATCCAGGTGGGGGCAGGAGAGGTGTGGGACAAGGCAATGTGGCAGATGTCAGCAAGAGGCTCAGGGCAAGGAGGCAACAGGAAGGTGCAGAGGAGAGTGTGGAGACAGAGAGGGGACAGTGATGGAGCCTGAGTTTAGAAAGCAAAACCGTAGAGACTTTTCAGAGAAATTAAACCCGTTGGTGAATCTCCAGGAGTACCTGGTGGACTATGCATGGACTATCAGGTTTCATTTTCTTTGTTCATCAAAACCAAGACTTGGTTCTTTGGAAAATCTGTCCATGCTGCACTGGAATGGGGTTTTCTGCTCAGCAAAAATATGCTTTGATAATTCATTTGATCGGTTGGAGAAAGGCAGAAGGTAGTGAAACCTGAGAGATAAAAGAGAAAGGCAAACTGTTCAGGAACGGGGCTAATCTGACAGTCTGCCTGGAGAGTGGACTTTAACCAGTCCACTGGTCATCACCTTGACTTGCAGCTCTGTTTCTTCATTAGATGCTTTAAAAAAAAATAATTCCTTCTAAACCCCATTGTACTATATTAGGAAACACTTGGAAACTTTTCAACATAATTTTGTCCTATTTTGGAAGCACATAGTAACCATCCAACTACTAATAACATATTAGTTTGGGCTGATGCCTTAAGTTTTAGCTATCATGTTTTTCAGATTCTGTGCTGCCTAGGGGTGTAGTTCTGAGCCTCATATTAAGTGCCAGTAAGCTCTCTTCACAGAGTAGGTAGACAAAACAAATCCTTTTCCTGCTGAAGACCAAGGACAACGAGTACAAGTATTAGACCCAAAAGCATAAACAAGGGTGGACTGAAGAGAGAAACAAGAAGGACGAGGCCTCACAACCTGAAGCTGTAATTGGACAATTAAACCCCAGTGTGCAAATGGACCAAAACTGATGAAACTGTAAGACCTTGTGATGGTTGTCCATTTTGTGACCACTTGAAGTCCCGCTTGGGTGTAGCCCTGGTCAGGCTTTTGTGCTGCCTGAGGTCTACCCTTAAAGGCCCTTCAATAAATATCTATTTTATTCTCTAGCTCTGTTCAGTCTCTGTTCCAGGTCAGCCTGCCCAGGACATCAGGGCTTCCTTCAACTAAGGCATCTTTGTACTTCTTAACAGAGAACTTTTGAACACCGTAATATCCTTTTTTTCATGGTATCAGGCTAGAATTTGCATTTCCTTAAATTAACTAAGCTCTTCACTCCTTTGAAGTACATATCTATATTAATTTCACTCTGATGGGTCTTCGGTCTCTTATAGATTGTCCTTTAAATCTGGCCAGAATGATCCTCTGAAGGCTGAATTCCACAGTTGCCTCTTCGTGCCACATAACCTTTACCATTATATGGGCTTGCTGATATTCCTTAAAAGCTCTGTGATTTCTCAAAAGTTGCACTAAACTATTCAAACTCAGTGAATATGCCACTGCTAGAGGAGCAACCTTGAGACATTGAGCAGAATCTTAGTGTAAATGGGATGCTTGTGCCTGAAAATGTGTAGGACAACATGCTGCCCTGCATTTCATGTTTATCTCAGATGTGATAGAAGGATTTCCTTTTGCACTTTAATGGAAGTATATTTTTGGCCTTATACATTTTGACTGGCCTTGGTGCAGAAGAGATTGTGGGAAGTATTTATGAAATATAAAAACCTGTTCAATAATATTTCATTTGTTTTTAATACCTGCCTTTTATGACCTGTAAAAATCCTATATTTTTGTTTTATAAGTCACACTTTGTGTGTGTAGCACATTGCAAGACCACTCTGTCTGTACAGTTGGCTGTTTCCAAAGGAGAAAAATTACCACAGCAAGTCTTGGGCTGCCTTTACCCCTACACACTTTGTAACTCTAATCTTTGGTAAGTTCAGTGGGGTGAGAATAGGACTTCTATGCAAAAGATACTGCTTTGGCCAAGCATCTGTCCCACAGAGAAACAGGAATGCAGCTGGAAGATGTGTTTTGGAAAAGATTTGTGCATGTAATAAGATATGCACATAGGGCAGCATGTCAGCATGACTTTCCACCTGCTAAAGAAGCCTTTCCTGCCCTTTTGGGAATTTTCATATGAGTGGTAAATGTTTTGTAAGCTGAGGCCTAACAGGTCAAAGCAGTCCTTGGGTGATTTTTTTTTTCTGGTTTTGTAGGAAGCCTTCTGTCTGCTTGCTTATGTCCCTCTCAGTTCTCATTGGCTTCTGGAGCTGTGTATCAGATTTGATTGAAATTCGCCAGAATTGGGTTTGTTAACTGTCAATTGGATTATTCCAGTCTCACCATATTCCTGCAGTACCTGGAGTCTATGGCATTTAATTTGGCTTGAGACTTCCTCAGTTTCTTTCTTTGCACAGAAGTGAGCATTGAATGCAGGACCAGCTGCGATAGTGACTGTTCTGCAGAAAAGATGCTGGTATGTGCTGGGGAGACAAATGGGGAGATCTTTGTTAGAAGAAATGGAGTTGGTATGTGCCCACAGCTAAACCTGCTTAGAGCTGAAGTGCTCTTGTGCAGTATAAAGGCAGCACTTTGACTCTGGCCTTTGTAGTTCAGGAATTGTCTGGACAGCAGACACACAAGAGTCAAATCAGAGTGGAAACCTTGATGCTGGTCAGCCATTTATTCTTGCTAGCTTCTTAGAACACAGGTGGCTTTTTTCAGCTTAAAATGATGAGATTTATATAGATTCTTTGGCTTCATTTTTCAACCAGCAAAAGAGCAATATATTTACCTTGAAGGAAGAAAATATATTGGTTGTGAAAAACACTCACTGGGGAACCTTGGAAAAAGAAAATGCTGTTACTTCTTGTTCTTTTATTAAAAGTGGTAAAGCACAGGCTTCCTTGCTGCCCTGTCACCAAAAACAATGGGTTTATCTCTAATTTGAGGAGCTATACTTAATGCAGAATGTGCTCAGCTAATTCATCCAGCTACCAGCAAAGGAATTTCATGAGGTTTGAATGTTTTTGGAGTTGAACAGGTAATTTATTTGCATCTGTGTGATATATGTGTACTTTTGTTTAATTCTGACATATTAAATAATCTTCCTTGGAAAGTATGATTAATTGAAAGAGACATCAGGAATCAGGCTTTTAAAAAGATCTCCTGCAATGGAGCTATAACACAACTGTTTTCCCAAAATGGACCCCCAAAATTTTCAACCTAAGGGAATTGAGACTTAGATGTTTCAAAGATAGTCTGTTTTCACAGCCTTGCAAAACTTCTTCAGGGAGGCAGATGAAAATAAGCACTCCTCACAGTAAGGCAGATTATACTGTGAAAGCAAATGTGTTAGCGAGTACCAAGGAACTCACACGAGGGAGGAGAGAGCTGCAGGAAATGTTTCAATCACTGCCTGCACCTTATTACACACATAATAACCCAGCCAAGCACACAAAGCCCTCTGAAATCAACCTTCACATGATCTGTCATTTAAAAATTATTCCTTTATCAGACATACCTCCATCCCTGCTTACAGGGCAGCAAAGTTGAAGCATCCTCTGGAGCACAGATGTGTTGTTCTGTTGTATCCTGCAGGCACACATTGAGTACCTGCTCTGTGAGCAGCAGGGAGTGATGACAGGCTGCCCAGGGACCAGCAGCCTGCTGTGCAAACACAGCACGTCTCTTGCATTTTCAGCCCTGTCTCCCCCTTCCTCACCATATTTTTCTATGGGGTTCCAGCACTACCACAGTCAGTTAAGTCCAAATATTTTCTAGCTACCGGAGAATTATTTTAGATCTCCTGGTGACACTGGAAGCAATTTGATGAATTTCCTTTCATAGCAGCTGGCCAGCAGTTTGTTGTTGAGACAGAAAATGCCAGGAAATGACTCCTCTTTTTAATTTGCTGTGCAGCCTCAAGAATTGAAGCTTTCTGTCCTCCACTGAAGATGTTTCTCCCCTGGTCCCAGTCTCTCTCTTTCCTCCAGCAGCAGAAGCCACCACTGTACCCACTGGGAGCTTTGCCCCTTCCCCACTGCCCTCTGCCCCATGGGATTTTGTCTCTGGCCCCAAAAATGGGCATGAAGAGGACGTGACACACTTCCAACATTTCTCAGACAATTTTAAATAATGGTGACTGGGATCATTGTGAATTAACTTCAACCTGTGAGCAGTCCATAGTTTGGGTGCAGTTACCTGGGCAAGGACCACAAGCACCTTGTGTTCCAGATTATAATATTGTGCAAGTTCATCTGCTCACCTTCACTCCTCTGTGTGTGTGTGTGTGTGTTTGTGTTTCAGGGCAGAGGCATGGCAATGTGAAAAACCCCACAACCTGTAGTGGGGAGATGGGATGGTCAAATGAATTATTGGGATGGAGGGGGAAGCCAAAAGGTCAGTAAGCTGATTCACACACAAATCAGCAGAGTCCACTATCACCCAGCCAGATTACTGAATTATCCATCCTGAACCAGGACAGTTTCCAAATTCTACATTGCAGATTCAGCTTATCTAATTAAATGTGTTTCAGAGGCGTGCCTCACACCATGCCTTTATTTTGCAAAAAAAATGTAGGAAAAGGAGGTGGCTACCATGCACACAGCAAATCCTGATTCTGCTGTATTTGGGAAGGTTGTATAACACTGGCTGATAATTAGTTAATAGATATCTCTATTACATAGAAAAGCCAAGAATATATTCAGGGCAAGGTATTTGTCATCTCTGTTTGAGACTTGGCTGCAGATGCCATGTAAGATTGCAGTTATTTCTAGTTACCCCTTTCAGGGATCAGCTCCATGTTTCCCAAAGCCAGGCAGGGCCCCCCTAAGGCAGGATGTTCCTGGAAATTGCTTTAGCTCCTTTCTCATACACCCACCCTTCAACAGAAGCTATTATCTGAATATTTTGAGTCAAAAGGCTTTAAGAGCAGGTCACAACTGCTGTACATATTCTGTAGGGTTCTTACAGCTACAGTAAGTGCTCTCACCTGCCTTGGGCTATGCTCAGAAACATGTTAGAGTGGGAGGCTTTGACAGTCCTTCTCCCAGGGTTGGGAAGGCTTGGGCAGACCTCTCTCCTGCATTAGGCAGCTGAGTCTGCAAGCTGTATAATGACTTGCTCCTTACAGAATCCTCAGCAAAGCCCATGGATGTCCCTTGAACATATCCTGTGCCTCCATCAGCAGCAACCTGCAAAAATCCCCTCTTTTGTATTTCTGCATCACCCCTTTACACAGAAATTGAGCTGCTACAGCATATTCTGAGGAGAGAAATATTACATAGTTGTGTCATCTTAGGAGAAAAAGCACATTTTTTAAATATAAAAGCAGATTTATTACATGAGAAAAAAATCCAGTGTGCATTTTGTCACTATGTTTTAATTGCTTTTTGATCAAGAGGGAAAGTATTTTATTACAGCAGCAGCTGCCAAGTCAACTGCTCTGTCCCAGCCATCCCCAGGGAGGGGGCAGCACGTCACCTTGTTGTGGGCACATAGTCTGAGGGGAATGAGAGCTTTTTTAAGTCACATATCACCAGTTTTATTACAGCCCAGGTTTTCAGTGGTTATTTACAGGATGGTTTATGACCTGTTGTGACATTGCTCTGGATTTGCTCCAGTTTTTAGTAGGCTAGAACTCACATGTTTCACTTTTTTTTTTATTGTCAACCACAAGGTCTGAAAAGGCACTGAAGGTGGACTCCACAGCATGGCCTGTGGTGGGATAAGTGATGGGAAAAGACTGGTTGTCCCTTCCTTGCTGTCTTGGAAAGAAATCCTGATCATTTGGTTGTGGTATCCTCTCAGATTTCAGGATGTCTTCACCAGGATTTCTGATACAACTTCGAACAGGTGATGTGCCTAAGGACTTTTTAAAGCCATAGCAGAAAAGCTTGGCTGGTCTACCTATACCAATTAATCTTTGAGTTGAAATTTGTAGTTATAGGTACAGGCATTTGCTGGAGCTTTACTGCTTGCCTTCTTATTTATGACTCCTCATGTTCAGCACTGGAAATTCTCTCTCTGACTCTTTCATACATCAGCCTGAAACAAGTCCTTTAAAAATGTCTGTTCTGCTTTCTGTTAGCACAACCTGGCTCTGCAAGAATAAACCTCTTCCATTCCCAGATGACTGCATAGTGTAGGCCCAGGGCCCTCCTGGGAGGTGCCCAAGCATCCAGGTTTAGGATTTGTTGCCTTAGTATCCTTGCTTTGTTATTTCTTAGCACAAGCATTGTAGGTGCACCCCCACTGCCTCAGCACTGTTGCTGCACTCCCATCTCTTGGCAGCAGCACACCTGCAGCAGGTGAGCTTGGCCCAGGGAAGGAGACACTTCAGTGCCTTTCCTCTGAGCAGGGGGTCTTGCTAAGCATTCTGCAGCCTCCATAGCTGTGCTACTCCTGTTCTTGTGTTTGATGAGGCACCCGGAGCAGCAACAAAATATTGTGTTTGTAAGGGGTCCATAGCTTGTCTGGGTGAACTGAGGACAGAAATGCAGGGTGATCAGTGTCACTTATGGCTCTGACTAGGATACTGCTGTGATGCTACCAGTAAGCCATTCCCCCACCATCCTGAGGCTTCAGTTTACTAAGCCCAGCATTTATAAGCATAAGTTTGTAATTTTTTGCCCACTTAAATTGAAAAAAAATCACAGACTTCTTTCTTAAGCTCAATAATGAATGAAAGCACTAAGACTGAATTGGGTCTCCTCAACTTCTCTGGAAATCTCCTCTGCATGAAGCAGGAGAAAAACTGAGAATTTGTTTTTATCCAATTTCTTTTAGCACTAGAGTTTGCTCAGTATATATTGCTCTGTAGTGAATATGCCTGCTTATTACCAGATATTTCCTTTCCCCCTCCATTGCTTTCTATAAAAGCAATACTATGAGCAGTAAAAGCACAGCACAGTCTAGTCCTATCTACTACTAGAGAGAAAAGTTATCCTTGCCCCTGGAGTACAGGCTTTATTCTGGGGCTGACATAAGTGGGCTTGGGAGAGCACTGTGTGAGGAGAAGAAAGGTACAGACGACAGCTTTTGGGCCATATCAGTATCAGAACTGCTAGTACCCAAGTTCATTTAGTTCTCTAGTCTTTTATTTTGGTTTTAAAATCACACAGATCACACAGGGGGATTCTAGATGATGGTCTCTACTTGGGAAAATAATCAGTTATTGTTCAAACTAGGCATGATTGCACACTGTTCCAGCAGGTACCTGTTTGGAAAAAAATAAAAAAGGAAAGGAAAGGAAAGGAAAGGAAAGGAAAGGAAAGGAAAGGAAAGGAAAGGAAAGGAAAGGAAAGGAAAGGAAAGGAAAGGAAAGGAAAGGAAAGGAAAGGAAAGGAAAGGAAAGGAAAGGAAAGGAAAGGAAAGGAAAGGAAAGGAAAGGAAAGGAAAGGAAAGGAAAGGAAAGGAAAGGAAAGGAAAGGAAAGGAAAGGAAAGGAAAGGAAAGGAAAGGAAAGGAAAGGAAAGGAAAGGAAAGGAAAGGAAAGGAAAGGAAAGGAAAGGAAAGGAAAGGAAAGGAAAGGAAAGGAAAGGAAAGGAAAGGAAAGGAAAGGAAAGGAAAGGAAAGGAAAGGAAAGGAAAGGAAAGGAAAGGAAAGGAAAGGAAAGGAAAGGAAAGGAAAGGAAAGGAAAGGAAAGGAAAGGAAAGGAAAGGAAAGGAAAGGAAAGGAAAGGAAAGGAAAGGAAAGGAAAGGAAAGGAAAGGAAAGGAAAGGAAAGGAAAGGAAAGGAAAGGAAAGGAAAGGAAAGGAAAGGAAAGGAAAGGAAAGGAAAGGAAAGGAAAGGAAAGGAAAGGAAAGGAAAGGAAAGGAAAGGAAAGGAAAGGAAAGGAAAGGAAAGGAAAGGAAAGGAAAAAAAAAAAAAGTGTGTGCAAGTGTATATACCAAAATCACATGAGTGTAGAGTCTGGGAATTAGGGCAGGAAGGGAAGGAGCTCATGAATGGTTAGACTTTCTGGCTGTAACAGTCACTTCAAGTCCTATTTTCTCGTTAATTGACAAAAGGGAGGAAAGCTTGAGGAAAAAGTTGAAGTATCCCATCAAGGCACTGGGAGTCAGAGCATTCAAAGAAGTCCTGTGGTCCATAGTGCTGGGAGCAGCTTCTGCTTTGTGTTGGGAAAGCAGCAGTGGGATTGCTGAGCAGAGAGCACAGCTGCTGGCCAGGGAAGGGACTCCTGCCCTTGCTGATTAATTTTAACATTCTGTTCCAAATATTAGAAAGTACATTTGCGACAGATGTTTCATGGGGAGAAACCTCTTTAATCCCTTCCTTCAGGCTAAATAGCTTTACAAAATCCTCCCCAGGGCTTTGAAAACCCAGTAAAAATAACAGCTGAGCTGCAGATGATAACTAATCTTGCTGTATGTGTTTGATCACAAAATGGGTGGCCAGTAATATGTCACATGTAAGGGCTTTTTTGCTGAGATATGTTATGAGTTGCACTTCTAAAATCTCCTGATACAAATTAAGAAATTATACAATTGACTATGTGCCTGGGTCATCAAACATCAACCACTTTCAACAAGAGCAAGATGAACATAGGATCTACCTGGATAAATTATATGAGGGATGACCGAAGATTGACTTAATGTGATTTAGGCATCAAAATATTACTCCATAAGAATAGAAATAAATTTACATCCACACCCCAAATTATATGTTTGTATTGGGATCTATTTTGAATGAATGCTTCCATCATTGGAAGCAACAACGTTGGAGTTAGACCAACACTGAGGAGTTTGGAAAATCCCGGCTCTGACAACTGTTAGAAGACTTGTAAGCAACTAGAGACATAATGACAGATATTATTAACACTTTTTACTTACCTTGCCATTCTGCCTCTGGACCTAGATCAGAAATTTGAACCTCCTTTGAGCTGGGCATCATGCACAAATTAGAGCAGATCTCTTTAAATTAATATAAAATACTATGTGTAGAAACTGTTACATATTAAGAAATATGGTTTCTTTGTGCCTCCATCTACGTCTGTGCCACTCAGAACTAGTAACTCCTTAAATAGGGATTTTTTAGCTGGAAAATCAACAGCAGAACAGGATCTGCCAAGAGCTAGGTACAGATTAAACCACCAACTTTAGGCTCCACAGCCTCTGGAGTCACACAGCTACATCAGCATCCAAATTGTTTCTAAACTTAGATTATTTTTAAAAAGGAAGTTTGGCTTTTCCTTTCATTTCATCGAGCTTTGCTGCTCTATGTAGGCCAGTGGCCAGCCTGTTGGATCAAATAGTCCTTGCTCTTGCAGAAGCCAGTCTGGGAAGCAAACGAAGGCTCAAGCCTTGGTTGGAGGGATCATATTAAGTGGAGCCAAAATCTGTTGGCACAGCTGTTAATTACAATTTTAATTCCTAGGTTTTTAGAAGGTCAAAGCCTTCTTGTGATGTGTCTGCTAACATTGCCTGTCTTTTGCAGAATCTTCACTTATCTCCAGGCCTCAAATTTCTCCATATGTCCCAAGATGTTTGCTTTCCAGATTTCCCAGGCTGGACTGGGAAGACAGAGTCTGCTCCTGTCCAGTGCATCAGGCTAGAAATGATTGCAGGATAACACAGCCACCACTGTCAGTCCTTCAGCTGCTGGTTGTTCATAGCATTTCTTTACCCATGGCCTATGGAAATTAATACATCTGGTTGTATTTGGATAACAGTGAAGAGTTTGGATCCTTCCTGCACTGAAAGAGGAACTTCAGGCTTGGTTTAATGCCCTAATAGGTCATTTCTCCACACCCCCCTCCTTGCCCCCTGCCATCTCCATCCCTTCCCCATGCTCTCTAGAAGAGTACTTTTTGGTTTTCCCACATCATCTTCTGCTGTCTTCCTGGGGCTGCTGTGATTCCCAGCCCAGCAGAGGCAGATAAGCACTAGAAGGCACATGGGAGAGCATGGAGGGGAGAATAGGGGTTCCAACTCTCATAGTGAAGGGTGGATAATGAAAAGGGTGAGGCAGAATCTCTTTATGGAAAAGGAGGGCAAAGGGCATGGGCAATTTGTCTGTTTGAGGGACAAAAACAAAGCTAAAATGATTTTCTAAGTACTGCAATGCTTCTCAGAAGGTCAGATAAATCAGTGCAAGGTAGGCAGACTCTAAATAATCCAAAACTTGTGGCATCCATTTCAATGGGGAATTGCAGACTTGGGCACCATTGTGACCAAAGCAGAACACCAGAAGAGGTCTTAAAGAAAGTCTCGGCTTTTTCCCTCAAGGAGATGCAGCAAAAGGGTATTTCCTTATCGTTCACAATTTCAGCTCTAAAGACAGTCATAGGAATCTATTTCCTTCATTTTATGCTGCTTCTCCCACTGCCTTTATCTTTTCTTTTCCTCTGTAAGCCCGATCTATTGTTCTCACTTGAGGTCCAGAGCTGATGACTTGTTTGCTTTCATTGTCAAGTATTCCTTTCTGTTTCACTACTGATATCCTTCACTTGTACTTTGAAACAAAGGCACTATGCAAACAGAGAACAAACCACGTCCTGTAGCAAAGCATTTAAGGCTCTTTTGTGTGTAATCATGAATCGTCTTCTATCATCCCATATTGTTGACTAACTGTGAAACTTAGTACTCTCTGCTATCCACTGGATTTAGAGATCCAGCACTTTTTTTAAAAATCACTTTAGGGGCTTTTCCAACCAAGAATCCTAATCCCCACATCTTCATGCCAAGGTCCAAAGTTTGATGACCAGATATCAGCATTCCTGTAGCCAGGCAGGAGGAGGGTCACCACTTCTAGTCCAAGTACAGCTGACTTTTGATGCTGTTTGGAAAGATCATGTGCCTATAAATTGTGACACATTTACCAGGCCTCTATGTCTGTTTTCTTTTTCATGTTCTTTTCTAGATGTCCTTCAGTATTATGCACATTTTCAGGGATAAAAAAAAAACAACCTTTCAAAAAATTTTTATTTTTAACCTGTTTTACAACACTATATGAAGCCCAAGTCTTTAAAAGAATCAGATTTTTTTATTATTTTTAAAAATTTGAAAACTAAAACAACTTTAAAAACCCCCAAAATACAATAATAGACTCCACAGGATGGTAAAATATACTAATAATTGGTTTATTTTAATTTGAAGATTATTCTTTCCAAGAACAGGTAGATTTAGAAGAAAGGGTGAGGTCATACCAGCATCTACAGAGTGCAGCAGTTACTGACCACCATTAAAACCTTTGGATTATAGATGAGCTCCTGGAGTTACAGGTGGGACAGCACTGCTGAGTCTCAGTCCAGGCATGGGGCCAGTTTACAGCAGGCTCTGGACACCATGTCTCAGGACAGCAGCCTTCCAGAGTGTCTGTGATTCTACAGTTCTGTGTCTTCCACTGCACCATCGGAGATGGCTCTTCCTGCACTGATTCTACAGCAAATATTTCCAAGCCCAATTAATGTGAAAGTCCAGAGATGCTCTCATCTCTGAGAGGCAAAGTATTAATGTGGCCAAAACTATGCTTTGCCTATAGAAACCTATGTAAACCTACCTCCTCTTACTGTCATCCTGTCCAGACTCAGACCTCATATGTGAGGTGGGTGATGGGGGTGATTCTTGTCTCCCCTTCCTATTCAGCGTTGGCAGCCTCACTCAGCTTTTTCTGAAGGACCTGGTTATCACTACCTGCATGTGGCTATCAGCAACTCTCTTCCTAATCCTCAGAGAACTGGTCCAGAGCTTCCCTGGAACCCTCTGAAAAGTGTTTCCCCAGCTTTCCTGATTACCTAAAACATTCCTGTGGAGAACTTAAACCAAAAGCATGATTGCAGGAGGAGACAGAGCCAAATGGACCCTGGACTTGCTTGGCACTGCACTTCCCAAAATAAAAATTAAACAGCTATTTAGTATTGTTGAACTATCTCTTGAAGAGCCATCCTCTCCTAATTAAAGGTATCAGGAAAATAAAATTATTTGTCCTTCTGCTGTCATTAGCACTGATCTCTGCAGAGGACAGGCTGCCCATAGAGAGAGCCTTAGTTCATGCTTCTGTAGACAATATCCCCCAGAAGGGAGTTTAACATTGCTTCGCTTTTATTGCTCTAAAACTGAGAGGGCTGCAAAACCCAGCCTAAAGCATGGCTTTGTTTTATCTGAACCCTGTTGCAAACCAGTCCATTAATAAAGTAATTGGGCATAGCCTGAGCAAATTGGAATCACACATTGCTTATATTCAGCTTCTAATGTGCTCATTCTCTGAGGGCTGAAAGACTGAGCTGCCGTGCAGCAGAGTGGGACTCACCAGAAAGGACTACGTTGTGCAGGCTGGTCTGTGAGCCAAAATAGCAGCTGCCTCTGTGGAGAAGAGGACAGCTCATTTGCTTGTCTTTGGGGGACTTTGCAGGACGGAAAATCTTTGGTTTGTAATTTACAGAATAAACCACAGAGTGGCTTTCTGCTGCAAGGCTCCTTCGTATTAGGGCTGGAAGAAAATAGGAAGGAAAAGAAGAAGGAAAGCATGAAAAGCAGGGAAAAACAAGGATATAGGGGAAGTGTCCTGTCCTGCAGGTCTGCCTCACCCCACTCCGCTGCCTTGGCTTTATGCTGCCCTTTGCTCTGCTGACTGCCTCTCCAGCTGGCAGAGCTGAGGCGATGTGCCTGCAGCCTGTCAGCAGGGGCAGGCTGTCAGCCGGGATCTGCCGCTGCCTCAGCACGAGGGAGAGCCCACAGGATCTCCCGAGCGAAAGATCCAGTACCTGGGTTTGCAGGAATTGCACTTACCCCTGCCAAAACCAGACTAAAAAGAGCTTACCCCTGAGGTGATGGCTGGTGACACTACCAGCCTGAGGAGTTGTGTCTTTCAGCATCCCTGTGAATTTGGAAGGTAAGGTGGCATATGGCTGGGCACCCAGCTACATGTTCAGACCAAATATTCAAGCAGCGGCCCCAAGTTAGCTCTGGAAGGTGCTTTCCAGCACCCTAAAACTGAGGCCTGGGCTTGCCCTTTCTTCTACCTTGCCCTAGTCTCAGACTGAGTCCCAGGCTGAGCCCTAGGCAAGGCACTCATGTTTGCCTCCAACTACAGAGCCCTCCAAGACAAGCCTAGCATCATCCTTGCCTTACTTGGGATTTTTATTTACTTTAGATCCTTTCCAGTTCCCCTAGAGCTGCAACTCTGGCTTGTCTCTTTCTCTCATCCATTTCATTTGGGAAATCAGTGGTAGGAAGGAAGAAGTTGGTGTTCTCATGGAAAATTAAATATTCATTTCAGACAGCCCTCTTAGTACCTGCAGAAAGAGCCACAGAGGGCACTGGGTCTTAGACCTTTTGCCTGTTCTGCAGATTTTACTGTTCAGTGTTGTAAACATGTTAACTTGGCACTGTCACATAGGAAATCTCACAGAGAGTATGGGGAGACTGAGGTCAGCACAGGTGAGGAAGTTAATTCAGAAACACAGAATTTACTTTTGTGGTGTATTGGTGGCTTCCAGAACATCTCCATCTGAAACTGCTTGGTCAAAGCAGCACAGACTTAAATTACAGAGTAGGGTTTGGCAATGAGGAGAAGGAAAGGAGTTATAATCACTACAACAAGGATTTTGCAGGCTAAGGGAAAAAAATACTTAAACATTAAAATGCTTCCAAAACAAACCCATAGTCCTGGATTTTCGAGCCTTCATTAGGTTTAAACCCTTTTAGGTAGCATGGCTAAAACTGTAGCAGGGACCTCAGGTTGCTTCTCTGTGTTCATGTACTTTCTTCCTGTAAAGGAAGTTTCTGGCTCTCACAGCAGATCTCTGTCAGCTTTCTTATCCATTTCTATCCAGGAACCTTTTGTTCTTTCTGAAGGCAACAGTCAATAGTTACTTAATACTACAGAGACCTACTTCTTCTTGTCATGAAACAAAAGAAAATACTATTGGCAATTGCATCTAAATAGAAATTTGTAAAATCAGGAGGAAAAGAAAATCAGTACATTTATTTGGATACAACAGAAAGGTTTAAAAGACAAACTCAAACCCATTTACAAAATATTCTGGTGTGTAATCCTGCAGTATAATTTAGTGTATGCATCTATTGATCACCTGCTGGAGAGTAACAGAGCTGTATCCTTAAAAAAATGGAATTTTCTTTCCTTTCTGATAATGAACAGCTTCCAGAACGGAGCTGTGACCCAGAGGTTTAGAGACTGGTACAGGATTAAGAGAAAATTATTGACTATGAAGGAAAAAGAAAGGAATTTGTCTGGGGAAGAAAATGGCCTGTAAAAGCTCTACAAAAGCATAGTCAATTAGCTGCTGGAATGACTAATTTCTAGGTGGGTGGATCTGAGCAAACTGCAGAAACCTGTGTGAAACCCCGAGGCTGTGCTCCCAGCACGTGGGAGAGGTACCTCAGCAAGGAACCCAAAAGCACGAGCACATCTGCTGGGGAGCTTTGTGACACAGTCAATAGGGCATGGCCCAGAGGAGGCCAGGCAGGCTCTGAGCCTCTCCTGGGGTGCAGTTGTGAACCTCTTTTAGCAAAATAGAGGCCTCAATCCTTCCCTCTAGGTACCTGAGCGGGAGTCAGCTTTTAAAAGTTTTTATTTAAAAGCTTCTCTGAGCACTGCTCAGTGGTTAAGGCAGGGGACATATGCCAGCAGGATTTTCACTCTGCTGGTGGTGGGCTGAGCATCACCTGCTGTTTCACAGGGCAGGAGGAGGAGACGCTCCCTCAGGGAAGAAGATGAGGGTGAGAAGGAAAAGGAGGAGAAGAAAATGATGGAGGAGATGTTCCCTCTCATCCTCTGCTGGCACCTTTTCAGCCTGTTGCAGAGAACATTGTCCAAGAGAGGGGACCAGAGCAGTGACCACACTTCTCCTGTTCAGTGGTTTGATGCCAGCTGTTTGTTTTGTATTCAATAGTCTGTATTAAATGACTAAAATACCGAATGTGCCCTTATTGTGTCTCTGGGACACAGACACTTTCAGGACTGGCCACGCACTCCATCTACCAGGCTAGAGAGATGTGCTGTTTCTCATGCCCCTCTTTTCAGGCCTTCTCAGCCCCACGAGCCTCTGCCACGAAGAAGAGAGTCAATGTCAGGTGCCCTGGGCCTCCTGCTATTTGGTGCACGCAGCTGGCGTGGGTGGGTTTCACTCCAGGAAAGGTTTGAACACAATTTCCCAGCTCTAACAGGAGCGTTTCACAGTGAGACTGTTACATAAAAGACAGGTAACAACTCCTCCTCCTCCCCTGCCCGCCTTCTGTAAGGAAACCAGGAGCTAAAATGTGTTTTGTGAAAAGCTTGGTCTTGACACTCCAGGTCAAGTGTTGAAAGTGCACATTGCTAGTGTAGGATGCTCAGAGGGTTTGGGGAAAGAAATCTTTCTGTTTTCAGCCCCAAGCTGGGATTACTGGGGAGATAATCAGTGTACTGGACTGGGTGAATTTTTTTTTTTTTTTTTCAATGAGCCTCAGTGAACTTAAAGCTAAAATAATGAGGAATATTCCCAGCCAAAACCGCAGTATAAGTGGCCACAAATGACTTAAGGGTTAGGTAATATTATGCCTGTTTTCTCCTGTATACACACTCAGAAATCAGATTTCAGTATGTCATTTTAAAAATTGAAGAGTGTTGACAGTAGCCCACTAGATTTCAAAATGGTAGCTACAGATACTGGAATATTTTGATTTATAGAATTGATCTGATGTTAATATAAATTTATATTTTTTCTGTAGTATAAAAATATCTGTTGGCTGATTTGCCGCTTAGCTGGCTATCTCAACTCTGCCTTTAAGACTCGCTTAATTTGTAACTCATCACAAATGATGATTTCCCATATTGTCATTTGCTGGTAATATATTTTCTCGTATACATTTTTTTCCTTTCAGATAGCTAAGTCAAATGTGGACAAGCCACAACTGTTAGCTTACATATTCCAAGCTGCCTTCTATGTTTTTTTCCTTTCCCCTACAGCTGCCTATAACATTTCTTAAATTATTTCATCATACGTAAGAGGTTGAGGCCTAAAAGTTGAAATTAAATGGCAGGTATAAAACCAGGTCTACCATCTCTGTAGCTTGAACTTTGAGTTACAAAAGTTTACTGAGGGAAGGAAATACACAGTACATTCTTGGTAAACTGAAGATTCATGGTGAAAATTAATAATACAGGGAAAGAAAATTAGTGGATTGAAAGGTACTAAAGTGACTTTGTTCAGATGCTTTTAGGTTAAATAATATATTCTGAAAAGTCACTTTTGTTCCTTGGTAAGGTGGGAGCTATATGTTAATTTCTTTTATTCCTGGATCATTTTCTCTCTGAGATGTCATCAAGTTGAGTTTTCAGTACTACATTGAAATGAATATTCATCTCAGAGTTACAGCTTTTGGAAAACCTGTAGGGAAAAAGACAAAAAGCTCTGAACCCCTTTTCTTCCCCCTCTCCATGCAGCTCTGAACATGCACAGCTCCCTTGGGTTAGCAAAGCAGCACACAGCATCCGTGTGCTTCTGGCACAGGCCTTGAGCTCTCCAGGTGTCCCCTCATGTGGGACCAAGAGGCCACTACAAATGTAAGAGTTTTGGGGGTTGAGGGCTGCAGGAACAATGAGAACAATGAGGGGCAGCCCTGGAACTCCCTCAAGGAGATGAAGGTACTTGAGCTCATAACAGTCAGTCAGAATCCATTTTGGGAGGTGGAACAGTTACAAAGCAGCCTTGGGCTGCTGTGACCAGGACTGCTGTGAGCAGTCCTCCAGTACTGAAAAAACCTACAGATTTCCAGAAAAATGGACAAAATGGCATTAATGGGTGAGTGAAATGGTGTGGATATTGGACTGGAGGCAGGAAGTTTATGAAATAAGAGTGACATATGGGCTATGTCACAGCTGTCGCTGCTCAGTTATGTGTTTTTAAAGATCTGACAGGTAAAATGTCTGATTACAGAGGTGAATCCCTTGGCTCACAAGATAGGTAGAGCTTTTCACCAACATTCTTTTTAAGAACTATGGTTTAAAAGCAATTTCAATGCTGTGGAGAACAACACAACAAAAAATTGCGCAGGGGGATTCAATTTACAAGTAAGGGGAAACCCATTCACAAGGGTGAGATTGGGCTGGTGCAGCTAATCACTTCCAAAAACTCAAGAGATGGAGCCTCTGCCTGGCCCTCAGCTCCTGCTGCTTTCACTGCAATCAGTAAAATGCCCATGATGGGTCATATGGTATTTGTTCAGACATAAAATTGCCATTTTATTGACATAAAATGATGTTATGAGCACTTCTGATTTTTTTCCCCTAATCTTAACACAGATTCTTTCCATTCTATCTCAATAATGATACATGGACTTTTGAGCAACAAAATTTGTTGGCTCAATGAGCACCAAAAAGGCTGAATTTAGTGCCACATAGTGGTAAAAACCCAAAAAGTTCAGTGAGGCCAGATATTCTGAAGCAATTAGATGTTAATACTAAGCTTCTAAAAGTAAAAATACATTTCAAAAAAATTTGGATATACTGATCAATTTTTGATATGTATCACCAAGATTTCATTGTCTGAGGATGGTTTATACCACTATAAAGCTAGATAAATGTGAAATATAGAATTTTTTTGACTCTGTATTTAGAATTAGCTTGCTTTGCAAAAAGCAGAGCATTTTGCTCATTTATAGCCTTGACAAAATAGTGAGGGATATGATAGTGGAATCGGCCCTTGCAAATGGCACAGCAGCCACAGGGCAGAGGCATGCTGGATTAGAGCTGTAAAGATCACAAAAATTGGCAATAATATGGAGCAGTCTCTGAAGAAAAGGCTAATTTGGGATCCCTGGATTGGGAAGACTTTTACACATTTTGGTGACAAGTAGTTTTCTTGCTCAGGTAATGCAGAAAATATTACTGTTGTCAGTAAGTTAGGTAATGGTACTTCTGCAAGTGTTATGGATGTGTTGCAATTCATCTCCAGCCATCCAGCACCAGAGCAAGCTAGATGAAACAAAACCTGTAATGGTTAAAACATGCTGAAACAAACTAAGACGACCAAATTTTCCCATTGAGCTCCCCCAAACATGAATACACCTAAACAATGTATGTTTGTATAGGGTTATGAATGGGCCAAACCTGTGGCGTAACTTCAGACTCAGGAAACACAGTGAAGCTGAGCCCCTGTTCCTGCTTTTGTTGTGCCGCATGATCTTTCAGGGGCTCCAGAGGGACTTGTGGCACTTCTACCTACACAGAACATTTGGACATGCAGTAGGACAGGGAAATAGTTGGCTTCTGGCACAGGAATAGCACCAAACAGTATTCTTCTGTTGATAAAAGGAACTAAATTTAATGTTTTTGCAGATTGCGTTGGGATTCTCACTGGCAAAGTGCTTCAAAATATAGATTTGATTCTGTGTACAGTCTTGCTTCAGTTGCAGAGTTTAGCTGGTGTCTGCTGCCTGCTCCTCTGAAAGCAAATTCTTCTACTTCCGCACACAGGCATTTTTCAGGTAAGGAAGTGACAATTGCTGCCATTTTTGCTGTAGGCAAAAATATGATGGCACACTATTTGGGGTGGGTATTTAAATTTATTTTAAAGTAATGTCAATATTTTGGTACAAAAGTCTTCTGGTGTCATAGAAAATAAATCTGTGATCTGGGTGAGATGACTGACTAGCCCACAAAACTGCACAGAATCCTCCATGCTGAAAAAAAACAGAAGAGGTGTTTGGGGTTGTTTTGTTGTTTTAACCAAGAAAGAACATACAAGGCGGCCCTGCAACAACCACACCACTGAGGGTACCAAACAGGCTCAAAGGCAGTGCCAGTGAGGTCTATCCTGTACACCTATGGTGGCACACCTGTGGATTTGGGATGCATCCCAGAGATGCTGATGTATAAAAACAGCCTCCAGCTGATTCATGGCTTCAGCAGCCCTTATTCTTGTGCAGCTTCTGCACTGGGATGAATATTGAACCTTTCAGCTAAGAAAAGAATTTTAAAACCAGAGAAAGGGAGAAACTACTCAGTGTGAGTTAGTGGGAGTCATTAAACCCAGGCTGTTCCACAAATGAGAAGAAATTAGCATTCAGGATAGGGAATAAGCTCAGTAGAGTTTATTTTTACAGTCCAACATCCTTGCAAACTTCACAGCAGTACATGGAAGGAGTGAAGGGATCCATATCACTAACATATGGAGCACATGCAAAGACAGCTTATGTGAGTAATTTGACAACTATTTGGCTGCATTCTGCTCAAAATATTTGTGACAGCAGCAAGTCAGAGCTGCCACAAAGATGACAAATTCTTTGAAGTCCACTTGGGAATCTCCATTTTCATCCAGGTTCTTGAAGAATTTATCAATAGCATTCTTGTCCTTCCCAGACTGCAAAAGAAAAAGAGCAGGTTGAGGTGAGAGGATGCACAACCCAAATGCAGCAACTTCTCTGAACAAGGTCCTTGGTTGGGCTCTGGGCACTTGGTAAGGTCCTGTGTGTTCCCACTGTCTGCACAGTAGCAATGAGTACCAAAAGCATGTACTCCTGGGTTTGTTCCACCTGGGAGCTGCAATCATGCACTGTCACAGAGAGGCATGTTTGCTACATTTAAAACAGCATTTATCACCATTAAAGCTGTGTAGAACAAAGCCCTGAGTGTACTACCCATATGAATTAAATGCCATGAGTTTCCCATCCATTCCCCTGGAAAGGCTCAGCTGGAGCTCAGGCAGTTTGCAGTTCTGCAAAAATATGCTTTCCTGGGGCAAATGTCAAATTTAAGCTTCATTGAATACTTCCACCCCAGAAAATAAGCAAACAGCCTCAAAAGGGCTTTGAGTGCTGTCACTGGCCTTATGGCCCAGCAGAAGCTGCTCACAGGAGCTGGTGGCTGGGAAGGTGCCTCCTGAAGCCTGTGGGATGCTGAGCTTGAGTTAACACAGCAAATCTTTTTCTAAGTTGTCATTACACTTCTAAGTTGCCATTATTCTGATGGAATGACTGGACACCATCATCAGTCATAACCAGCATGGCTTCATGAGAGGAAGGTCCTGCGCATCAAACCTGATTTTCTTTCATGACAAAGTAACCCACCTATCTGATCAAGGGAAGGCAGTTAATGTCTTCTTTTTGGATTTCAGTAAACCTTTCAATACTGTCTCTCACAGGATCCTTCTGGACAAAATGTCCAGCACACAGCTGGATAAACACATCATAGGATGGTTGAGCAACTGGCTCACAGGTGGGGCATGATGGGGGAACATCAAACTGGGCACCTGGCACTAGTGGGGTTCCACAGGGCTCCATCCTTGTCCCTGTGCTCTTCAACATCTTCATAAATGACTTGGACATGGGACTGGAAAGGAAACTGAGCAAGTCTGCAGATGATACAAAACTGGAAAGAGCTGCTGACTCTGTTGAAGGCAGGGAGGCCCTGTGGAGACACCTCAACAAATGACAGGGCTGGGCAATCATCAACCATGTGAACAGAACATGGGAAAGTTCTGAATTCTGTACCTGGGATGGGGCAATCCTGGATGTACAAACATCCTGGGGAATGAGATGCTGGAGAGCAGTGCCACAGAAAGGGACCTGGGGGTCCTGGTCAGTGGCAAATTAAATGTGAGCCAGCAGTGCCCTGGCAGCCAGGAGGACCAGCCCTGTCCTGGGGGACATCAGGCACAGCATCACCAGCCAGGCCAGGGAGGGGATTGTCCTGCTCTGCTCTGCTCTGGGGAGCCCTCACCTTGAGTGCTGTGGGCAGCTTGGGGCACTGCAATATAAGAAATATAGTAAACTATTAGAGAGTGTCCAAAGGAGGGCAGTGAAGATGGTGAAGGGCCTTGAGGGGAAGCCATGTGAGGAGCAGCTGAGGTCCCTTGGCCTATTCAGCTTGGAGGAGACTGAGGGGAAACCTCACTGCGGACTGTAATTTCCTCATGAGGGGAAGAGGAGGAGCAGACACTGATCTCTTCTCTATGGTGAC
>VXBB01009669.1:386055-428296 GCA_013399915.1 Illadopsis cleaveri
TGTAATTTCCTCATGAGGGGAAGTGGAGGAGCAGACACTGATCTCTTCTCTGTGGTGACAATGACAGGACCCCAGGGAATAGCCTGAAGTTGTTACAGAGGAGGCTTAGGTTGGATATCAGGAAAGGTTCTTCACCCAGAGAGTGGGTGGGCACTGGAACAGACTCCCCAGGGAAAGAGTCAAAGCACCAAACCTAACAAAGTTCAAGAAGCATTTGGAGAACACTCTAGGGCACACGGTGTGACTTTTGGGGATGTCCTGTGTAGGGCCAGTGGTTTTGCTCAATGATCTTTGTGAGTCCCTTCCAACTCAGCGTATTCTGTGCTTCTATGATTCTGTGAACCACCACATCTCAAGGCTGATGTTAAGCAATGCATCCTCAAATTAAAAAGTGGTCATTTGTTGGTTTGTTTCTCTTGCTTTTTGGGTTTTTTTTGTTTGGTTTGGGTTTTTTGTTTGGTTTGTTTTTGCCAAAATATATTAAAAAGAAAAGAAGCTTACAGGAGGGCTTTTTTTGGCTCTGATAATCTACAGGGATTTTCGGAGCTGCAATTTTAACATTAAACAGGAGATGGCAGTACAGACCTGTTAATTGTGGGAAACAATCGTGTGGATTTTGTAGAAGATAAAAAATCTGATACAATACTAGAAAGAAGTTATATAAACTTTTGGAAGATATCCACCAATTTAAAATGATTACTACGTAAATTTAAATCTGAAGGCATTTTTTGATCATGTTCTAATTAACCAAATTTCTCATTCTGTAATTTAATGTTTTGCTTTAAATGAAGAGCTTTTAAAATCACTAAAAATTGAACAATTTCCTTTGATTTGATTGATGAATGTCTGGAAGGTTTAATTCATTTTCACTTTGTAAATTACATTTTTTTAATTTTTAAGAGAATATTTCAGATTATTTAGTGAACTATATGAACTAGTTTTAGCATCTGAATTACTTCTGAGATGCAAAAATAGGAATTGTTTTTTGGAAACTGTTTATAACTGAGTCCAGTCCTTCAGTCCTGTGGTATTTATGCCTGACTGATTCAAGACCTTTCCAGGCAGTTGTGATCTGTGTCAGCTATAACCAATTCTATGGCCAAAAGTATACACAAGAAATTGGAAAACACTGTTCCCTAGAATTTCTTGCAAATGAAAATACACAGATATAAATGGCAAGAAAATACAGGTAGAACTTTTTTTCTGAAGTCAGACTTATGTTCTCAGTTTTTTTCTTGCAGTTATTAGTCTGGCAAGACAGGAACAAGGAACCTTTTTAGTTTAAATTTATTTCAAATACTGACATAAAAATGTGAGGGTTTTTTCTGTTTGTTTGTTTTTTCCTAGAAGAGGTGAAGCAGGAAAGGGAGATGGAGACTGGAATATAAGAGGACAATTAGCTAATTATCTTCCTGGAAAATTCCAGTTTTTCCACCAGTTACAAGAAATAGGTAGAGCCAGTAAGAACAGCTGTGGGGAAGTGGAAAAAGTGGTGTCAGGCCACCAAACACAGTCAGGACAGGCCTCTGAGCACCATTCTATTTGGTAGCTGCCCACTGCAGTGGGTCCCCAGCCTTATTTAGACCAAATGTCGAGTGTCTGGGGGATTTCCACGCTGTCGTAGAGTTGCGGTTTTGTTGTTGGTTTAGTTTCTCTTTACATGAAAGTGCTGTGGGTACCACACAGCTCTGTGCTCAGGAGCAGGACCCTTCCATGATGCTGTTGGGTCACAAACATCTGTCTGTCTCACACAGATTTCTGAGAAACATTGGCATTTATTCCCTCTGAGCCACCCATGTCCTTATTCTGAATACTGCATCTCTTTAACTTGTGAGACTTAAATCCAGCAGGCATGGATTTCATATGGTAAATTCCTATAGCTGGCATGGAAAGATACTGAATTGTACCAAATGCCCTTCCTGCAGTGCCCTGAAATAGTTGTTATAAAACTGAACTATCCTGGATACAAAAAGTGAGAGCCACACAAGGGGCATTTGGTTCTAGATTTTTGCCATTAAGAACAATGACAGAACAGTAAATAGGGAAACATTGCTTTAATGTGGAAGGAACAATGTATTTAAAAGTGTTTTCTGGATTTTTAGTGAAGGAAAACAAATTTAAAAAAAAACCAATTGAAATTGTCTCCCTAGCAGCTAAAGCTTTTACTAGAACATGTTAAGTACTTTGAATACCTACTGAAATGCACTTTATGATTGCATACAAATCTATGTTGTACAATATATATCCAGGTCTTTCTTTTGCTGTTAAAGACAAATGCCAAACAGTTTGCTCTGAGTTCATCTGTTGTTCTGGTTTATGCATCATTTTGATGAGCATACTGAGTATGTAGTATAAACACCTAGAGAAGGTAAATGTATAAATATTTAGAGAGCTTCCCCATCTGCAGTCAAGATCCTCAATTACTAACAGTACAACTACCTTCACAGAAGTTGTGACATGAAGTGAGATGATAAATCCAGGGATAAACAGAAGTAAGTGAATTCTGAAGTTGAAATCCAATGTATTTCAAACCCATTCTCCTGATAACTCAAGTGATGAATTTAGCAAACAGGGAATGGCCCTGCATACTAAAACCAGTTTTACACAGTTCGTGCAAAACCTTTTTTAAATTTCATATTTTCCTACAAACCATGGCATATTTTTGGATGTTTTTTCCCTAAAAATGTGCTAAAAACTGTTTCTCAGGCTGCTCTTGCACCTGCTACACAGAAACGGTGCCGCGCTGTTCTCTTACCGCCAGGAAATTTGGGAGCTCCTTTTCCAGCAGAGTCTTTAGTTCTGCTTTGCTGAGGGTTTGCCTGTTGCCATCAGTCCTTGCATACTGGTCAAAGACAGCAATGGTCATTCCCATGGCAGTTTCCAGCTGAGACATGTTGCTTCTGGAGCTTGGCTTTCCCCTGGACAGGCACAGCCTCAGGGCTCTCTCGGAGGATGGAGCCTGCTCAGCTTCTGGGGTTCTTTATGCATCTGGCCCCTCCAATCAGTGGCTGCATACCCAGGGGACAGTTATCCATTAGCAAACACCTTTATCTGGAGTACACACCTCTGTGCCAACACCTTTTCAAAACTAAACATTTATTGTCCTGGTGTGACTGGTACAGCCAGTTGCTCACCAGTAGAAACCAGCCTCTCCTTCAAGGTACACAGCATGACTAACAAACGAAAATCAGATTTTGTTATTGGCTGTTTGCTCAAGATCTGTTCTTTCAGATATTCCTGTAGGACCAAAGGGTTGGCAACCCAGTTTTGGTGCAGTATCAGCCTGCTCAGGAGGAAGATGAGCATCTCACCACCATAGTTAGGGATTGTGAGGGGCTTCAGACTTGGACTGGCCTCTCTGCCACACTGAGGGCCTTGTTTCAAACCACATAAATCACTAGCACACACTTGGGGTGGGATTCTCTGGATCAAAAGTAGAGATCTGCCATGCAGACATCTTACACGGTCCTGGGCTTGTGCTCAGTCCATCATGGATGACTCAAACAGGTCTTACAAACCAGCATCTCTCCAGGGCCAGCAAAGGGAGCCTTGCAGAGCTGTTCCATGAAGGACTTGCTCAGGTAGAGATATCTGAAGCAATACCTCTGATACTTGAGCAAACAGCCAGTATCAAAATCCATCTTCACCTGCAGTAAAATTACTTGCTATTTAGTTTACACAGTACAAATTTTGCAATAAAATGACTTGTGCTGAAAACAAAAGGTTACTCTCAAGACCTATGTCCCTCTATGGCCCTTGATGAACTTTATGGTTTGCCTGTGAGCCGAGGTCCCCCATCATTAGACACCAAACTGGCTGAACTCACTAAGCACAGAGCAGAGCTGTTTGAGGGTCTGTGCTGGCAGCTGGGTGGCACCTGGACAGTGGGAGCCCAGCTGGTGGAAGCTCATCAGCTACAGGTATGCTGAGTTTTGAACAAGTTCTGATTTCTGGCCAAGCACAGGGTAACTTGGTCTCTGCCAACTCCAGGTGCCTACCCCAGACGTGGAGGAGCTCATTTGAGGTGAGTGACATCTAGAGTGTGCAGAATGGACACACTGAGCAAATTGTTTGGGGGAATCTGTCAAAACTAAGGCATTGTGCATGAATAATACTGATGGACCCCAGGGTGCAGTGTTCTCTGTAGAAGATCCTGACTCTGGATTCCCAAAATTAAACCTGAGTTTGGATGTCTTTGGACATCCTTGAAGATGCTTGCAGATAACTTTCCACTCATAATATGCTATAGACAAATTAGCAAAAAATTGGGTTTTGATTAAGCAAAACTTTAAAAATTAATCTCCTTTCTCCCAAAGGCTTATAGCCACCTGTTCTCCAGGCAAAATCTGTCCTCTAACACCAACAATATCTCAGAGCAAGACTACTCATCCCATGTATGTAGAAATCTAGAACCATTCTGAAACAAAACCCCTAAGGTTTTCCGTCTTACATTTTTCAACAAGTGATTTTGCATTTCCCAAAAAATTACAGCAGCAGCTCAGGCTGTATACTTTTTTCAAAGAGTTAATGAGAATTATTTGTTCCTGACTTCAACCTTATGACATAGTTGTGGCTGATTTACATTACAGAGATAAGGGTTTTAAGTAAAGTTCTAAATTTTTACATTAAAGTGCATGTTGAAACCTGTGGGGTTTCTTCAGAAGAAGAAACAAGAACAGAGCAAACAACTGGCCTTTGTCAGCTATGAACATGATCTGGTCTTTGCACAGCCATGCATAATGGCAGTCACTGGTGTGTCAAGTGCCAGGAACTTTTCTTTGTCATTTTCTGACATGTATCTGTAACATGAATGTTAAACATAGCCAGTAAAGAAAAATCCATTCCTCCCTCTAAAGGAAAAAAATTAAAAAGTTTATTTCATGCATTTTTATGACTTTGAGTCATGAAGATCAGTGTTAGCCATACAGAAGAAAAAAAGTATTCTCAAAAGGGCAGAGAGGGAGATTCGCTTCAGTCAACAGGATGTGTCAGTATGTCCACAACTCTGCCACCTAACGTGGCAGAAAAGGTGTTCTTACACATTTTCCTCTGCAAACATAGGTGGCTCACAGTTTTTGATTATATGGCTGCAAAAGTGCTAAAAGGCAGAATAAACCACAGAGCTTGAATTTCTACTAACAGAAAGATCACCATGGTAGTGCTGCCTGGCTGGGTTTCTTTATTTTTGATGTGTATTTTATCTGTATTTATGCATGTGCACACACATCAGCACTGCTCAGAGTTTTCAATTCACACTTTCTGTACTGTTTAAATATTTTCTTAGGATTTGTTTGTCATTTAAAATAGCAGCAGTGTGCACACAGCACAGACTATTACAGTTGTTTGCAAAACCAAAACAGAGTACAAATAGAAGACCCACCTAGGACAGCTGGCAGTGTTTTGATGCCAACCCATCTGCCCATCTCCCCAGTGAGAGAAGCCATTTCTGTGTGCTTGTTTAAATTTTGTATCATAATTATAATGTAAATAATACTAATTATTTGCTTCTTTCAGGTTTCTTTCCTTGAAGAATGGTATAGGCAACAGTTTGGATGAGCATTTATTGAGTGTTTGTACAGAATAAGGTCTTTCTGTCCCTAACTTGGACCAGAAGTTTAAATTATATATGTGATACAAATGTGGACTGTCACACACATGATTTTGAAAACCCGTTCAGGTGTACCCCAATTTTATGGCATTTGGCCAGATATTCAGACTTACATGAGGTTTGTGTGACTCTGTGCTGATATTCTCTTAAAGAATAAATTTTATTCCATGCTCTTTGCAGCAGTGTCTGTTTTGGAAAAGTCTGAAGAAATAGATTTATCAGTTCTACTGTAAAGGTCCATTTGTGTCACAGCCAGATGAATAGTTGAAATGGGATGGTTGAAATGGTAAACTTCTACTAGAGCTTTTCATCCCTTACAGCTTCTCCTACTCCTAAAGGAATACAAGGAAGCTACATGGGAAGGACTTTTTGAGAATTTCCACAAATCTGTTACATATCTATGTGGAAGAAGCACAGGAGGAAGAAAACATAACCTGAAATTATGAACTTGTTGTTTTTCTTTTTTCTTGGCAGCAGTGTGAAAAGCAATTTATTTTTCTCTTAGCAAAAGAGTAACATCTGAACAATAAACAAACATTTCATTTTCCACATTGAGATAAAATTATCACACTCCCTGAATTTTCCAACGTCCTGGACAGTGTGTTGAATTTAAGTATCAACACACTTCACTGACTTTGCACTGCCTCTCAAAATTTTCTGTAAGTCTGGCTAACAGTTTTTAAAGGTCATTTCATTTCTGCAATACATGGTGAATTTATTTATGTCTAGTGAGCAAAGAATGGAATTACTACATTGCTTTGCAAAAAAGCTAAAAAAAGATCAGACTAAACAGGAACTGGTGGGGCACAGGCAGAAGAGGAGTTCGTACAAGCACAATGTGCAGTTCTGTTAATTATAGACAGACTGGTTTTTATTGTTTTATTATCATTTACTTCTCAGAATATCCTTAAAGTGTATTTCAAAAATGCAATTAATTAGCTCACATACCATTTCAGGTAAAATGGATAAGACTAAGGTCAGCTAACTGGCTGTGTGATTTCCTGAGCTGAGAGTTGGAGTAATAACACTGTCATCTGGCAAAGCTGTGCGAGGGGAAACGCACTTTCAGCACTGCATATTGACTCTAATCAAACACATTTATTAGTGCACGAGACATACCCACATTAGACTGTAAAATCAATGAATATATTTACAGCCAATAAATTAATTTTGCTGGGTAAATACTTCTGTCTAGTTTTCACCCCTTGTTTGAATAATTTCCTGCATGCCATTCTTTGCAGGGTTCTTTTTTACTTCAGTTTTAAGGTTCTTGATATTAAGCCTTGCAAGAATACTTTTTATTTTTAGTTGTAATGACAGCAAAAGAGGTCACACCCTAAGGTAACTGAATGTTGTCCACACAAGTGCTGTAGTTTCTAAATCCACAATTCCTCAGCCAGTCTCACACCAGCAGCCCAAGTGTCATTTGCTCTATTTTAACACTTATGTAAAATCCCACTCAGCTATCAGCCAATCCTGCTGAGCTGTGGTGGGCATTGTAAAAAGTTGGTCTATGGCATGGTCAGAAAAAATAGGGGAAAAAGAAGAAAAGAGAAAGGAAGAGAAAAACAAAGTGGAAAAGAAAAAGAAATGAAAATTCAGAAAAGGTTAGAAAAAGCTATGAGGGAGGATGGCTGTTTTGTAACACTTAAAGCAACTGAGTAAACCTTTTTAAGGAAGTTCATATTTGTTATAGAGAGGTACAACATGCAAAAATGAATAAGCCACTTCCAAGAGAGCTCTCAAGAGACTTCTGTATGCAGGGAGGAATATTTTGGCTCTGTTAAGCTGTCATGCTTAAGCATGAATTAAGCAATACACTTTTTCCTTCATTGTGCAAATAAATTTTCTGAGAGGAAGAAATCTCTAATAGGAAGTTGTTTACTGCTGAGTGCCCATGCAGGAAACACATCAAAGAAACGCCTATGCATTCCCTTTTTTAAAAAACTTTATTTTTTTTCCATTTTGAAATATTAATTTATGTGCACACTGAGGATATGGGTAGGACTGACCTACTATCCCAGAACTGTGTGTAAAGTGAGGTGATATCCATTGATGCCACCAGGAGGATTTACAAGGCAAATTGATGGATTGGAAGTTCCCCAGGCACACACATTTTACAGAGCTGGCTGGGTTCAGTTTCCTGAAAGCAATCACAGAGTGTTGTGCAACTGAGAAGGACTGGGGCTTTTTCAGCAGTTCTGTCACTGCTGACTGAGCAGGAAACACTGGGCTCAGAAATACTGGGAGCAGGGGTGGGAAATGGAACTAGAGCCTGCTTTTGTAACAGATCATTTAACTTCAGATTTCACTTATCAGAAAAAGAGAAGGTTTTCAACAAATAGGAAAATAAAAAATTGTCTGCACAGAACTGGGAGAATCCATGCTTTGGAGAGGGGAATCCAACCATGACTAGAGTCTCACCTAGAAGAGAGGACGCTTGACTGTGTTGAGGAAATGTGGTCACAAATACAAATATAGGAGCTGCATTATCTTGGCCAAAATTTATCCTTTGAATGTTCTTATTCCTATCTAGATGTCCTACCTGTGTCTTAACTAAGGTAGCCATTGCTGTGCCAAGACACTGGTTATGGTGTCTCAGGAACAACCTGTACCTGTCTGATGTCCCCATGCTCAGCACCCAGACACACCACTCACATAACTCTGCTACCACACTGCACATCTGAAGGGGAGGTGAGAAAGCAGTTGCAACTCTTCCTACCCAGAGGCAATCAGTTTGAATTAAATGGTAACTACTCTTTCCATTTTCTTTCTTGCTTGATAGCAGCCCCTCTTTGAGATTAGATCTGCAGTTTAGGTTAACGTTAGTCTGTATTTAAAAAGAAACTTGAAATGACAACTTTTAATATTGTACAGCTGTTAAACTGAAATAAGCAGAGTTTTTCTATCTGAGAAAACAGATTTGGTATTTTTTGAGTGTCTTTCACCCTACTACACGACCATTTTCTGCTGTCTTTGTTAGAGAAGCTTTATGGCTTTTTTCCTCTCTCCAGAATGAAAAGCTATAAAGAAAAGGAGGGAGCAACACCTATTACTTGCTTTCATGATTTATTTTCACAGCAGTATCAGAAGCCCTAACCATGGGCTGCTGTTGTGTTAGGCCTGGCAACTTAGAGATGTAGCATTCCTGGCTTGTGGAGCTGAGCATTCAAGGATGAGACAAGGACATCAGCAGGTAACAGAATAGACAATATTTCAGAGCAAATGTACGACTGGCCTAGTTCCTTGTTATGATTTCAAACCTTTAAGCTGTTTAGTTATACCTCTGATCTCTGGCTGTCCTAAGTCCATTAATAATACCTAACACAGATGCTGCACTTGTTGCCTCTCTACCTTACCCTTTTTGTACTCCTCCACCCCTGTGGAGTTGAATACTTCCTGAAACAAAGTTAGGAAGGGCAGCTTTGGCTGTATAATTTATTGCCGAGCCCTGCCAACACACTCTGCTCTGGAAAAAAGACAAGGAACTAACTTTTGTCGCATTCTCTCAGCCAGCAAAATTCACCAGCATGCAGCACCAGACCATGGCAACTTAGCCAAAGCTGTTCTATTTGAGTGTTCATAAAAGTCCTTCCTCCAATCTCAGCATTTCACATTATGTAGAAAACAAGAAACATTGACACATGATCACCTGCCTTTTCTCTTGGGAAGAGAAATTGCTTCCCATTCTTTTAATCTGCATATTTGTTTCTCAGTTGTATTTGCAGTTTCCTGTTTACAAAGTACTGACAGAAGAGCACTTAGTAAAAACAATGATAATAAAAAGCCCTTTACAGCAGCCCTGTTGTAACCATGCAGGGGAGGCAGGCGTGAGAGTGTCTGTGCAGAGCTCAGTTGCCAAACAGGGTTAATCCAAGTTAATTAAACATCATTGCTGTTCTGATAGCCCCATTAGGCAAAGGAACATCAGTCACAGCACCACACCAAACAGGGCTGCTCTGCAAATGCCTTCATTGGGACACCTCATCATCCTGCCTGTCACTGAGAGTCCTTGGTGTAGTGGGGCCAGGAATGCCTGCCTCAGAATCTTCTTCCATGGATACCATGGGAGGAAAGAACTCCAGCCCAGGGCTTGGAAGAAAATGTGCAGGTCAAGCCAGATCGTTCTCAGTCACTGAGAGTAGCTACTTAAGTGCTAGGTAGAGTAAATAAGACGTGACTCCTTGCATGGTTTTGTAATGGATTTTGAAGAGAGATAGTTCAGGCTGAAGTTGACTATACTAACTTTCCAAACCAGGGTCAGGAGCTTGACAGAAAGAGAGAGGGAGCTTCATTTGTAGGCCTGTGACTAAGCCAAGTACATTGGTGAGACATTAAAAGCACAGAACACACACAAGGCTTTTGAATTCATTGTGCCAGACTTGCTCCTATATCAGCGTGTTTCAGCCTGTGCTTAACACAGAACTTTGGACATCAAATTAAACCGAATGGAATTGTCATTTTTCAGCAGCTTGTTCAAAAGGGAATAACCAATAAAATGGCTAAAAGCAAGAGCCCAGGACTCTCTTCAAGTTCTATTATTAGACAGATGCCTTCATTATATACTCATCAGTTAAACAGAGAGTTAAAACTGAGATCACATTGCATGCCAGAACGTGACCTGAGGTTAATTACAGCGTATTCTTTTGTTTAAAAGCTAACAAAACAGCCACGAAGAATTAAAATGCAGAAGTATTTATTGCTTCCCAAGTGGCACAGAAACAGAGAAGTTAATATATTTGAGGCAGAGGTGTCAAAAGCTGGAGCTCTAAAAATACTCTGCTGGCTCATAGCCATCACTGTCAGCCACAGATAAAAATAGGTCAGGATAAATTGGGTGTAGCCTTCTACTGCCAGATGTTGGAAATGACCATGCTAACATATAAAATGTGGGGAGCTATTAAGAAGGCAGCACTCTTTGCTGTTAGGAGACACATTTAATCAAAATGTAATGAAAATAGGATTTGGAGACTATTAAATTGTGGTTTTCTTTAACATTTTCCTGAACACTGTACATCTCATTGTGATTAAACAGAGAAGTAAGCAGCAGTGCATAGAAAGACCACAATTTACTGCACTCACTTACAGCTCTGGTGCATAACTGAGAGCTTCCTTGAACAGGGACTTGGGTTGAAGGTCACCATGTTACAGATTCTGACTTTCTTGTGTAGGAAAGTTACAGGGTTTGGGGGAATCCAGAGCAGCCCCACCTCTAATTCCTTAAAGAAACGTGGCACATGACAGAGTTTCACCATGCAGTAAAGGAAATGGATCTGTAATAGTGAGTTTCAGGACAAAGCCCACCAGGAATTTAAAATACCTGAACTTCAAGAAGAAAAAAAGAATATTCTTTTGCTTTATTCAATTTACATGTAAATACCTTGAGATGTATTATGACAGTTTCTCTCATACAAGACATAATCACAGAGCATTGATTACAGTCTAGTTCAGGCAGCAGCATATTTATTGCAGTAGGGAATTCAGGGCAGGTTACAGAACAACCCAGGAAAGAGGATCCACAGCACAGAGTGAGACACAGCTGAGTTACAGTAATTTGAGAGGGAGCTTTGTGAACTGCAGTCAGTACAGCATAGACAGAGCCACATCACGAACCGTGCTGTATGGCCACAAAGATTTCATTAACAATATTTAGTAGCAAGCCAGTCACACATTTAGACTACACAAACAGTTTTTAAGGGCTCTGGGAAAGCTGATTTGTGTCTATTGCACTGCCCAGGTACAAGCTGGACAAAAATCTTGAACAGTGAAGTTGTTTCTACCTGCACTGATGGCAAGATGTTCTAACCCCTAGCTAAGCTCTGAAAAAAACATTAACAGAAGATGACATAACCTTGGTATATAAACACATTCACATTTCTGATATCCACTCTTAGCATTCAGCAGCCCTTGGACAACTGCCATTAGCTTTGCTGTCAAAACTCTTCACCTCTGTTCTGACCTTGGAAGCCAGGTTCTCCTTAATTCTTTCAACTTTGGTTTTTCTTCAGTGATTTTAAAAAAAGTTTTAAAGCTGGCAAAAGTGGAAGAAGCATTACCACCCCTGTCTTCTCCAAGCAGCCCTCCTCAACCAGTTAGACAATCATTATACATTCTCTCTCTCTCTCTCTTCATTTAAACCTAGTATTCCATTGTTCATAGGAGACTTTTTTCTCTGGAAGACTATTCCTAGTTTGTGAATGAATTAACACTAACACTCCATTTCCACAGGAATATAATCCTTTCTGGCATACCTCTCTGTCTTTAATGTGGTCAGCACTGATGACAGTTTCAGACTCCATGCATTTTTTTCTCTACCGTCTCCTATTCATACCTGGACTTCCTGAAGAAATGCTTTTGTTGGAGAATGTTGTTCAGTCCAGAAGGTTTTTTCAAAGCATGGTAACACAGTATTTCTGGACACCAGAGGAAGAGCTGAAGACAGTTTTCCATATGACATATCCTCCATGTTCAGAGACTCCTCAGAATGTTTTGTTAGTGACAAAACATTCAAAACCTGTTTAGAACCAACTGTTTTTCTTGTATATTGTCCCACTGACAAGCTTTTGACAGGAAACACGTAATCCATTTTGCAGCAGCAAATTATCATATTTTTCAGTTTCACAGTTATTTAGCCATATTTTGTTTAGTTCTGAATGCCAAAGTAGATGGAAGATCCTTGTCTCATTCTAGATTTTTCAGCTGCCCTAGTTTGTGGGATTTGCTCATCTGCTACATTGGATACAATAGTCGCAGTGGATTTGTCATCTTTTCCTCTTGATTCATTGCAAGAAAATTCCAGTGATTCATAAAGCGTAGACACAGCCTTAAAAAGCAAAGAAAATGCCAGTCAAGAGTTTTACCCATAAAGTAGATATAAAATGAACTTTTACCCATGACACAGCACAGCCCCAGGAAACACAAAGAAACACAGGCCATAAAGTTACAATTACAGAGGAAAAGAATGTCTCAGTACTAATGTTTAAAGGCAAAGCCTTCCTATGTTCGGATTAAATTCTCTTTGTTAATTAGGCAGCAGGCACAAAATACTTTTTTAGAAAACTAAAGATGTGAAGTTCCAGTGTAGATCAGATTCTATGAAATCTGAAATGAAAAAAATTTTTATCCTCTCACCTTTTAACTCTGATATTTCCAAAAAAATTCATCATTCTCTTCCCTCTGCATGGATGCTCTTTTGATGCAGTAAACTAGCACACTGCTGTGGTATTAAGATGCTCTTCTGGACAGTACGAAAGTCATCCTGTTCCTCAACATACATAGATAAATCCTTTAGAAAATGATGAGAATTAAAGATCTGCCTGAAATGTACACAAAAACCTGTTCCCACAGATGTATAAAATCAAATTCTCAAGCTGAGATGGCATAAACAAATAAATGGGTGGAAGTCATGAAGAGGTAGCTTTTTGCCTTCACACTTACACTCTGCTAGTGGGGGGTTTGCTGTGTTCTGATGATCCATGTTCAGCACAGAGGTACCTGCCAGACAAATGTCAAACAGGAGGTATGGTAGGGATGGCCAACTAATCTGGATCACTAGTCTGTGCATTTTGAACAACCAGAACCTCCCAATCAAGAGTGAACATTATGCATGCTACCATGAGCTTGAAGTTTGTATTAATGCTACAAAAGTGTAGTTTCTTAAAGAAAGGCATTTCAGTAATTATCTCACAGTAGTGAAATCCAGTGTCATTTACACTGGCAGATTTGATGACTGGCACATCCTTGTTTTCATGGGTGATGTTGGATGAATAGAGATGTTTTGCCTATATACTTTTAGTGATGTTCACTTTATTAACAAAATACCAGCTTGCTCTATACCTCTAAATAGCTTTTCCCAAATACAGTCGTTTTCTGTGTACTCTCCAATTGATGGATTTATATTTGTTGGTGTTTGGATGACTCTCAAATTATTGGCACCTGTAGCTAATGAATAAATGTACATAGATTTAAAAGGTAAAGCAAAAAAGAGATGTTATTAAAGCTGTATTTTAAATAAATAATTTAAACAATAAAGAAGTGATTAAATATTAAAATAAACATTTAAAATAACAATACTGTAAAGTCGTTATGACATTAATTTTCAAGCTTACTTACTATTCACTTTTCCCTTGAATGATGGCAATTGCTTTCTGGCTAGAGTAAACTTTTATTCTGATGTATTAAAGTCCTCCATCATTGTTTGTGTGCAATAAATGAAGGTTTTCTGTATACTTGCTGATAAACATATTTTTTATGTTCAAGAAAAAGCTTTATAAAAAGAGATTGAGTCTGAAGCATATTAAACACTCTCTGCCAGATAAAGAATGATCAAAAGGAGCAATTCCAGATGATTCATTAGTCCATAGTGAAAAATTCATCAAGGTTAAAGACAAAGACACTGCAATTTTTGTCCCCATGTAGGAGTTCTTGTCCAGCACTGCTTCTAATGAATGACAAACGTACAGCATTTTAGAGGTGGGTTTTTTCATTTGGTTTCAACTTCTTCCATTAAATACTCACTGACAAGTAGTTTATAACATCAAATTCACCTCCTTCATTTAATAAGAGAGGCCACACTGACCCCTGTTCTCTCATCAGGTCACTTGTCTGACTTTTCAGAAAAGGCTGACTTGGACAGTATCAGAAGAAATCAAACTTTTTATTCCTTCCTGCTTTCAATACATTTTTCTCTCACTGTCAGCATGGAAAGTTATCGACACATGAGACATTGTGCAATATATGCACACAATATTTTCTTCTAGTAAAACCACTGTGTGTATATCAGATAACTCTTTTTACATTCTAATGGCATTGATGCTCATTACAAAAGTGCTAATCCTATAAAATCTATTCCCATGACTGCTGAGAAAATTAGTTTCATATTCTGTATGAAGAATTATAATTTCCTTTTTTCTATCATTTATAACATTAAAGTGAATAGCTAATAATAAGAGCAAACTGCATGATTTTCTTCTAAATTTTATTCTGTTCATCACTCAGGCACATTTCACAGCAAGACATAACTAATTAGACAATTTTTTCATATATCACCCTAGAATGGCATCTGATCAGTTTTATCAAAAAAATGCAAATAATTTTTTCTATTTTGTCCATACAAAAAGCCACACATTCATCATATGATGATGAGTAAAGGATCCAGGTACCTCCATCTTTACAAGGCAACACTTAAAAACTTGTAGAGAACAATATGGACAGTATAGGGGTAATAAAAGCAGCAGAAAAAATAAGGGAAAGAATTGAGGTAGAACCTGTTCAAGCTGATGTAGAAGCTGTTCCAGTTAAAGAAATAAACACTAATTTCAGTTTTTCTGTTCATTCAGTTTGTTTTTTAAAAGACAGTCGTGCTATTGACTGCATGTGCTCCATTTCCATCTAGTGACTTTACTGTTTTTTCTGAAAAATATCACTGAAAAAAATCCTTTTGCTAATTTTTTAACTCATATGGAATGTCTTCAGCATTATCCACTGCAATTTGTATTGAATAAGAATCAGGAGTCCTTATCTGCTTTGTACTTCAGTACCGATGTTATCTAGAATAAATCCTTCTTAATATTTTAAAATTCTACATTCAGCATTTTTCATAGTAAATATTCAAGTAAGAAGTCCTAACAAGATGGTGCATACATTAACCTATCATCATTTTGAGTGCTGAAGCGTTCCATTTGTTCCTCTACACTTTGCCTACAACAATTTCTTTGTGAAAACGCTTTTTGATTTCTCATGCTTTTTTAATCTTGCTTGCAGCATTATGAAAAAAGTTAATATTCTCCTTGTCTCATATGTGTATTTGAGGTGAATATACCATAAGTTTTTTTTTTTTAAATTCAGCGCAAGAATTACAGGCAACTAACTAAAAACAAAACAAAACAAAAAAGCAATACCTACCTTAGCAGCCAAAACACACTGTTAAAAGAAGTATCATTGAAATGATGACCATCATGCAGAATTATTGGTATTTGCATCAGGCTGCCTTGGTTGAAGATCAGCAAAACATCAAATGAAAGCATGTCAAATTGGCAACTTCCTCTCCCCTCACGTGGTTATGATGACACAACCTAAATGCAACCCAGTTTTCCCCTACACTCTTGTGAAACTGCTGTTTCAGAACCCAGCCATCCTATTTGAAATTAAATAATTTCTTCTTCAAAATATAAACTGTGTTGTAACTTGTTGCTGTTCAACCTAGATTAGCCCCTCTTCTGGGGTGACATAAAGAACTGCTTTTCCATGTGTGGTTTCATGAGAGCATTTGCCATTGTCCTTCTAAAATCCCTCATTTAAAAGCACTTTATAAAGGTGAGGTTTGTTCAGCTGCTGTGCACGTGCTTGTCAGCAGCCTCTTCCAGCCAACCAGATGGATCTTATCCAAAGCCAGAGGCAATGACTGCACATGGGTTACACTGAAGTCAAGTATTGCTCCTATCTTTCTTTATCATACATTTCATTGCCTCCTTGCTGAAATGTTGCCTAAATTTTTTCCTCCTGTGAGAAGTATTTTTGTACTTTTGCCTTAACAGCAGCAGAGCTCCACTTGCAGGAGCAGTAGAGCAAGGCTGAGTTCCATGAACACACTCAAAGTGGCCCCAGCATCCTGCAACATCAGTGGGGATGTGAGCATGCTGTGCATGCAATGCATCAACCATCACCTCTATGGGTAAAGCTGCATTAATGCAGTATCAGTGCCATGTACATCAAAGCTTATTTCAGGAAGATTATAAGCATGGGTTAAAAGACAATTTATACTTTCCTCATCAAGTTCAGAGTAAAACTTACTTGCCATCAATTATTAAAAAGTTTTCTGCAAATGTAGGTAACTGCATTCTGCTTAATATTCTCCAGCCCTGATTTATGACTCCAACCAAGAAACACTTACATGGCCTGGACAGAGACATTCCCTGGAAGACAAAACATTGCATTTGTTTCTTAACTTACCCATCTTATTCCATGTTTCAAATGCAAAGTTACCAGGCCAGAAAAAAATTGTCCCACAAATATGTTCAGTTAGATAATGTCAAAACTGCAAGGACAGAATTTAAAAAATATATTTAAAAAATCAAATAGAACATGCTGAGAATATCAATCAGTCCACATTAAGAACTTGTTTAAGAATCTGTCACCCACTATTTTCCTAGAACTAACGTCAGGTTTTAGCAGCTCTGGGTAGGTGCCCAGAAACAAGTGAACATTTTGTAATGATGACACAGTCACATTTAGAGCCTAAGGCACTCTTCCTTTCAAGTTATCAGCAACAAAAACACAGCGCACCAGCTCACCTACTTTTCTGTATCTACCTTACAGACATAGTTTCAGTGTTATTTAGATTGCCATGTAAAATTAAAAGGAAGAAGATAGCAAAGATAAATGTCACAAAGTGCTGCGGGCTAGCTCCATTTCTGATGGTATCCAGCTAACTTGTTTATCATCTTTTAGAACTAGTGAGGACATTACACATACCTTTAAATTTAAATGAATAATAGGATTTATTAAAGCAAGTAACTTATATTTAAGGATATTATTTCATTATGTAAATAATTCTGCTCGCATTCATGCTTCGGTAATACTGATCAAAGATGTAGATTGCACTAAAAATTTACGTAAGCAAAAATGCCTGTGTAAATCCAAAGGAAAAAATATTTTATTTTGCATTTAAATAACCGCATTTGTGAATTTATTGCAGTTGTGCAGCTGGCAGGTCCAATTTGCAGAATAATTTGTCTAGAAACTAGGTGAAGCTTGTTCCATAGTGCGCACAGCAGCTTGTATTTACTCTAAGAGATACTTTGGTACTAGTCCAAATCTTCTACTGTCAGAGATGAAATGAACTAGCACACAAAAAAAGGGGTTGGCTGAAAGGTTTATTTTTAGCCCTGGTAACTTCTCTGTACCATTTTACAACACAAACTCTCATCACAGCACTACTGAGTGGGTGGAAAAATATGGTGTCAATTCCTTAAGTGACCTTTGCTGCCAGGAGAAGTGTAGCACACAAAATAACTATGTGGGTCAGGAAAGCATCTACAACAGAAAGAAAACAAATATTAATGGGATCTTTCTGCAACTCAGTCATATTTAACCTTGGAAACTGCATTGATGAATTTGGATTCTCTAAGTGTGTAAACTTACTCACCTGTGTGCTGGAGATTGCAGAGCAGCTGCTCAGTGCAGAGTCAGTCTCCTCCAAACACTTTCCACAAATCTCTTTTCCCAAAACTTTTCCCTGTCACTTTCAAAGAGCACCAGCTGAGGTATACTGAAAATTATAGGAAACTTTTAAACAAAGAGGATCTAAACCCTCTTCCTTCTCTTTACCTATATGTGAGATTTGTTTGAGAGCTTGTAATACAAATATTAATGAGACAGCAGCTTTTTTGAGGCGTAACTGTCAGCTGGGAAGATTTATTAATAGATAGTAACACTTAGGAGAACGTGTGTGGAAATGAAACTAACACCAAGGCTTACAACAGCACAAACATGCTGCCCAGGTGTGACTTTGTCCCCTGGTTACAACATTACATCAACCCTCTTTCTTTTGCAGGTCCTGTCTGATGTATGGTTTGAAGTAGTGTTTGGGTGGCTTGATTTCTATCAATTTTTTATGTAGCACTGCAGTATTCCTCCTCACTAGATTCATACACGTAAGGGAAGAAGAAGGATCATTAGTAAACAGGTCCCTCTACTGAGATTTGAATGCCTACAGGCTTCCGTTTGCTTAGGCTGAGACTTCTCAGGAAAAAGAACATACAAAATATGGAATGACATTTTCTTCTAGCAGGAATGCCATGCTTTTACAGACCACAGTCTGGGAGGCCTCTGGTGCAATACAAGATTTGACTCTGGCAAATTATTCCCTGATGGCCAATTGCATTGAAATAACTCCAGATAAAATATTCCTTTTCATGTTATTTTTTTCCTTTAAATCAGAAAGCTTCCACTAATCAAAACAGAAATTCCCTCAAACAGATAAATCAGCTGGTAATGAGGCATTCCTGCTTGTATTATCCTGTATAAGAAGGTTTTTGTAGGCCTAGTTCAACCTGCCACCTGGGAAAGTAGTGCCCAGAGGTAGCAGCTGCAGGATCCTTTGCTGCTTGGCCAGGACTGACTATGCAATTGTGCAATTGCTTGCTGCAGGGACAGTTCAATTTTTATAATCTATCAATGTGACTTGCTGTTACCATCACTTGTATTAGTGAACACCACTTCAGTCACAAAAATATGAAATTCAGTCATATCCCTGTGTAACCCATGCATTATATTCCACGGCAGAACCAAGCAGCGAATGAAGGAAGATGTAGAAGCAAGGGAAATTTCATAGTTGAACACATTTCATTTCCCAAATACATACATCAAAAAAGAAAAAAAAGAAAACCAGCTGTCATCATGCTTTACTGCATCACAATAACTGTTTATGTGCCTCCCCTTCTGCCTTAATGTTGCAAGAAAATGGCTTTCACTGGTAGGACAGGTTTGATTGGCACATCACTAAATATTTACAGCCAAGGATGAGAAAAAAAAAAAATCACAAAATACGAAACATCCTTTCCTCATCCAATAACTGAATGTGACACATTCTGCAGTGATTTCAATGAGATGCAAAACAGGCTGTCTGCACAGAAAAGTTGAGCACCAGTGCAGGCCTTGAGCGTAACCATTTCCCAATAGGTATTCTGGAAGGGCCTTTTTCACTCTTTTTCCTTTGCTCTTGAACAGTGTCTCCATGTGGAGAAAATTATTGCTAAATAGCCAAGTAAATTAGAACAATTACCACAGTAAAATGTCATTTTTACATGATTCTAGATCTGGACTATTAACTGGCTGAAAATCCACCTATTGTCTTCTAAACCAATTTCCTCTTTCAGTTTTATGTTTCACTCATCAGAAATACAGCTTTTTACAGTGTTGCACCAAGCACAATTCATTATTACTACTGCAGTGAAGTGACCGATTTCATTCTCAGCTCTGGGCATGTTCCTGGTGAATAAACAAAATAAGTCAAGATCCCCAATGGCATGAAAACAGAGTAAGATTCTACACATCCACACTATCTAGAGCTAAAAACAAAAATAGAAAGAATACAGCTTTTATCTTTGACAAAAATCCATTACAGCTCTTGGGAAAGTTAGACACTATCCAAGTTTCCTTCTGCAGATCTGCTTAGAGTTTCCCACACTGCCAGTTTAACCTCTCCACACAGTACTCCATAGTTAACTTTGACTTACTGCTATTGGAACATTTCCTGCTACCACTGTGCACATTGTCTGAGCCTAAGTAAGAAAGTTCACAGCATCACAAGAACAGTGTTCCTCCTTCAGGTTATGTGATAAGTCAGTTACTGGCATGGGACAAGACACCTTCTGTTGTCAAACTGGCTTCAGTTCACCTGGACCACAAGACACACATCCAGGACCAGGATTCTGTCAGGCAAAGTTCATCAGTTCTGAACCTTAAAGAGACACAATTTAAATGAACTTGGGGCAAAGGACTACAAACAGTACATTCCATTTCAGTTTATAGCAAAGCAGAAACTTTGCAGTTGTTGCCCAGAAGACAAAGTAGCTAAAATACAGCAGGCATTACTCTCCTTGCATGTAGGAACAGATCATCACTAGACTAATCACTATTCTGTGACGTGGAACTCATCTTCTCTAACAACAAGAACCATAAGAGAAAGACTCTTGGCAGCACTATTAATTAGAAACAATTCAAGACTGTAGGATTAATATGATTGTTTTAGTGATCCACAGTGAAGTGTCACAGAAGCAATCACTTTAAAGCCATCAATAGCAAGCAAAAAAATGTTCAATATGCTCACTCTGCAAAACAGGCCTTTTTTGCATTGAACAAGTTTCAGAGAAGAAAAGTTGTAAATAATTAACCAACAACTCAATTAAATTCAAAGTTTATTGCAAAATGAATTTTTCTTTCATTAATAGCAGTAGGATATTTTTCAAGATCATCACTTGTATCTTGAAACAAAACTTCAAAGGTATTACATATTCACCTAAAATACATCATCAAACATTACTGAACCTGAAAGTATACAAAGAAAGTCCTTATTTCCTTTGGGTGAACAGTTACTATAAAGTCTTCTGAGGTCTCTGTGCTGCTGAAGAATCCTGTAAAACACAAAAGCATTGGTAATTTATTAAAGGATCTCTACTCAAATGGACATGTTATTCTCTCACATCAGTTTTAACTCATCCCTTCCCTAAAAGCTAGTGTTTCAGCAGATTTTCCTCCCTAAAACTCTAAGCAGTATAGAGCCTAAAAGAGATACCCATTCATAATATTAAAATATACATCAATTTCTCATATTTTCACACACTGACTCACACAGAAAACGTGCAATGACTCCCCAGTCATGAACCTTTTCATCACCATGAATAAAGAGCAAACAAGCTCTGAGTTGCAGGTCAAAAGGAGCTCTAAACTCTCACCTAGCCCATTCCAAAACCTCTGCAAGCTTTTTACAAGGCACAATATGTATATAACTGACAGTAAGGACATTGTCCAAGCAACTAACTGGAATCAAATAAAATGAGGTCACTCACAGCATTGGATCTGAGTGTCAGCCCTAACTTGAATCATATCCAGAGTCCTTTAAGCTGATTACAGCAGAGATTTTTAACTCCAGCTGTGTGTTTTTCTGCAGCATAGGGTTAAGCTTAGATAAACACAACTCATCAGCATCTGACAAAATCAATCTGAATTCACAAGTGTGAATTCATAAAGTAGCCACTTCTATCTGGCCAAAGAAAACTCCAGAAAGATTCCAAGCTTTTTAGCACTTCTAGGCAAAACAAACTATCAGATAAATACAACAGTCTGGTACTTGCAGGGAATCTTAGCTAAATGTTCCTACCTGCATGCTCTGACAGGTAACAGGTCCCTCATACAAAACAATAATGCATTTCTAATCTTGCAATTTTAAAAAATATTTTTAACTAGACTAATCATCAAGCTTCAACAGTAAACAACAATATGGACACCAACCACCTTATTCCACCTACTTTTGCCTGGATATTGTGCAGTCTTCCATTTCCATCGCTCCAAAGTGTTCACATCCCAGGTGCCTGTGAGGGATCGCTCTTCCACTGCCATCACTGACCCCAATCCCTTTAGCAAAGACTGTGAGTAAAGAAAACACCAGAGAGCTCATAGACAATAGTATCAACTCACCAGCCTAGTACACAGTAAGACCAGATAGAATTTTCAACTCTAGCATTGGCCTGTTAATTAGAGCAGAGAGACTTTAAAAATCTGCAAGGTCATGCAACACAAGGGCAAATACAGATTCACCAGGCTTCAAACTAAGAAGCTGAGGTGCTGAAGGCTTCCTCTGCATTGTACAGAGTCTATTAAAAGGGCTGGAACTCACACTCCCCTTTTTACTGAAACAGAGAATCCTACACGTTGTTTCCCAAGTTTCTGTCATGACAAACAAAATAATAAACCCCTGCCATGGAGTATAAAGTAATCTACTTCTACAGGAAAGATCAAATAACATGAAACTGAAAAAAAGTGAGTACATGATGGAAGTGACAAAGTTTGAGCAACTCACAGGAATAAACTGTAGAGAAAAAATGTTTTCCTTTAATGCTGTGCATATTTCATTAATTATAGGTACAATTTTCAATAACTAAAGAAATAACAAAACAGAATCCTACTCTCTGCACTGGTTAAGGTACTGCAGGAAGTGTTACATTACCAAGAGCTCAGCAGAACCAGTCCTACCCATATTCAGCAGATCTTCATGCTGTGCCTATGGCACTTCATCTGAAGTAATGGCTCTGTGTTGCAAAGCCAAGCAAGAAAAAAAGGCTCACTTCCCTCTGAAGTTAAAGTTCTACTAATACTTTTGTATCCATTTTTTGTGTACTTTATAGTACACAGGATGTGTCATTCCAGAACCATTTCTCTCTGGAGTAAAAATACCTCACTTGGTATTCTGTCTTGAAGGGTTAGATTTACCTGTAGATCTACCATCACAGGCTGAGACAGCATAGGATCCTCTCCAACTTCATACAAGTGTCTAATTCTTAGCAGGACACGACTGAAATCTGCATCACCTTGCTTCTGTTTACCTTCAAAAAAAAATCAAAAACCATATAGTTTCTTACTTTAAAAGTAAATCCAAGCTTTAATCTTTTTTTTAAAACTTTAAACTCTCATCATTTGAACTTAATTCCTATTTTTTACAGTTAGCAAAAGGACTATATATCAGGATATCAGGAAATGCCCAGCTCCCACTTTGACAGGAATGTCACTAACAGGCATGCCAAACTCATGCAATAGAAATATTTTATTACTTGGGCAGAGAAATAACACAGCACAATTAGCTTTCTTGATTGAGGAATTTAATGCTTTGAATAAATAAAAGTACTAGCCACAGACGAGAGAAAAAAAAGAAAACCAGCTTATTCAAGTGTAACATCCAGCCACCTTTCTGAAGGCACCTACCCATGCGGATGCTGCGGATCTGCTCTGCATGATCAGAGCTGTACCTCCACCCTGGAATGCTCAGAGTCTGGAGATGAAGATTAGGTGGCACAGTTACAGGCAAATCATGGACTGAATCCTGCTGAAGTCGTCTGGGTAGCTTTGGTTTATCTCCTCCATGCAAAATAAAACAAAACAAACACTAAACCTCCATCACACACGTGCCTGGCTAGGGTACTGTGGAAGGGTAAAGGCTTTTTGCTTATTCTGCCAAGGCAGAGGCAAAGCAGATGATATGCGTTCTCCTCCAAGGCCTTCCAAGATACAAAGCAGAAAGCAGCATGATTTTAACTGCTAGAAAAATGTATCAGAGCTTTCCATAAAACTGCAATTTCACTGCAGTTTGAAATTGCTATTTCACTACCAGGCTTCAGTTTTAGTTGATAAGGTGAACAAATGTTTTTAAAAGAATGACTCGAAAATGGTCATTAAGGACTCAGCATCCATGAACCTGATATATGGTGCACTACCTACTTTGCACTAATTCCCTGTGTGAACATTCTGTTCTCATTAGATGCTTTAAAATTTATTTTCCTCTGAAAGTCGAGATTATATAACAAGAGAAACATTTCATATACTTGGACAACATCCATGTTTGAAACTAATACAAAGTAATTAGCAGGCTCTAAATCTGCCTCCTAACTCACTAGATACTAACTTTGCCCCACAGGAGGCTTGAAGTCTGCATTTAAAAACTCAACAGCATAAATCAAAGCAACATAAACAAGCCATTCAGATGCTAAAGATAGCATAGGAAACTGAATGATTACCTGATAATGCTCCAAACATTACTACTGGCCTATGCTCTAATGCCAGTCCACTTGTCCGATACAAAGTATTGGTGACAGCCTTGGCTCCTAAAATAAGCCAAATTACAGGGCGAACCACTGAAGAGTCATTCAAAGTGAGATTGTTATTCAGGTTCCACTGAAGGTTGTTCCATAGTCTCCTGTGTAGCATCACCTGTATTGGGAAGGTAAATGTCACAACAGGAATCAGCCATCAGGCTTTACTTATATTATCAGCAGCCATGAAATTATGCTCACCTAGAAAAAGAAATAAAAATTTATACTTTACCTCGACTTGTCCATTCCCTTGACTTGATACACCATGAGCTCTTTCTGCAAGCAGCACCAGCCTTGTGGTATCATCTTCAATGTAGGCAGTCTGCACCATGGGGTAATAGTTCTGTAAACACACAGCAAACCATGCAGAGATAATATTAACCCAGGGGACAGTAACAGAGAACAAAGGTAAAACACAACTGACTTTGGATTACACCTGTGTGCCTACCCGAGCCACTGTGTTATTCACATATGCCTTGAATGGCCTTTTCTGCATCTGGTATCCATTGTTGTCGGTGTAGAGAAGTTGTTTGGTGTTCAAACTTGTGCTTGTTCTTAGAACTGCTTCACGATTTAATTCCAAAGGCCCAACACTGTACTCTTGCTCTATCCTATGGCAAAGCAGCTTCCCATCGTAGCCTTCTGGTACTGAATACAGCCTGGTGTACACTGCATATATATAGTCCTGAGAAGTTACATTGCTATAAAAATGAGAGGAAGGATGGAGAGTTTATAAAGTGGAGCACTCAACTGGTTATGAAAAAACTTGCAAGGCACTCATGTCATCCTACGCAGAGAGCTTTCTTGCCCATTTTCTATTTATTTCATGCACAATTTTTAAAAATTTCAATTTAGCTTTCAAATATACAGATATTCAACCAAAGTAAATGATATCCTGTAAGTTTCCTTCACATTACAAGTGTGAGGAGGATTCTTCATTTGATTACATAGGCTCTGTTTTTCCCCAAATTAACAACAAATCATATTTACATTGTACAGAGTACATGCATTTTTTCAATCTGGGTGACATCAACTTTGATGCAAGAATTCTACATTACTTTCCAAAGGTCCTTCTCAACTACAATCCTTGAGCAATGCCATGTAAAGCAAAAGACTTCAACCAAACAGATTTAAAAGAGGGTGAAGGATTTACAGACTGATATAATTTTAACACAGGAATGTAGCTAGTTCATCAGGGGTCAGCATGACCTCATAAAGGATTAATTTCTCCTTTCTCGAATTTGCTTTCAAGATAGGTATTCAAAGTTATGAAAATGTACCTTTATGTGCAATTTCCATCCATGTAAGATATTAGCTGCAATATTCATTGAGTTGTATACAACCAGTTTCTCAACAGAAGTTGCATTAAAAAATGTACCACAGAGGATCACCCTAAACAATCTCCACATGATTCTATGATTTACAGGAGGTGCTTCCTCAGCAGTACATTCAGTAGATTATGATACTTCTTTTGTCTAAATCCTAAACAGTACAAATACACAGAGCTTAGGAGTAACTGTACAGAAGTAACCTCATACACATCTAAACATTCCAGTGAAGTGAAGCTGCAATGGTGTTGTACCTGTAGAAATACTGCCGTATCTCAGTCACCAAGCTTCCAGACATCACTTCCAACCCCACTGCTTTTGATACTGGAACAGCTGAAGCATCTGGAGCAAATAAGTAGTTATCTGAAATGGGTCCTTTCTTTGTGTCTCCATTTACGTGGTACTCAAGGAACTCCTGGGTGAACTGGACAGTCTGGTTAGTCTCCCTGAGAATCCACAGAAGAGTCAAAATTATGTAACTTACAAACACATGTTGTACATGACAAATGCAAAGCTGAAAGCAACAGGAATGAGGCTGGAAATGTAAGGACAAAAACCTGTTTCTTCACAGTGGATTGACTTTGTGAGACTGAGTAAATGAGCACAGCAAAGAATTAAAGTGCTTCCCATTAAGATATATGTCAATTTGGAAGCAAATGGAGTTTCTGTGTAATTTCCTTTTTTTTGTAGACGAGAAACATCTTAAGATTAAACATCATTTATATATATATATACCTCATTGTTATGATGTCAGAGTTGCTACAGGATTAAAACCACCCATTTCACAAGAATGAGGTACACTGCACTGTGCTAATGAATTAGGTTCATTTAACTTTGTAGCTAAGTAAAGTCAGCATGATGCAAGTTCTAATATTTAACACCAGTAACAATAAAATCAACAGGGTAGCAACATTTACAATTACTCACTACCTTCTGTATCTCCTCCTCTCTCCACTGAAGCTTACAGTTTAGCTATTCATGACTTATTGTCACAATTTTTATAAAGTTATATGAAGGCAATTGAAGATGCTGCTCTCAGCTACCTGCTCTGCCTTTGGCAACTTGCTCTGAAAACAGGAAAAATCACTTTATCTAGCATATAAATTTATACTGCCAAACATTTTATCTTGTGTTAATATAGCTACCCACAATTTGTAATAACTGAGGAGAATATCCAAGTGTTTTCTACTACTTCTCTTATGAGGTACTTTCAGTGCAGGGGCAGGATCCAGAAGTTTTAACTGTTGCAGTTGAATGTAAAAGGCTGCCCAATTGAAGACTCCAATTTTTTTCAGTCTTTCCTCCCATGAGGAAAGGAATGAGACAGGAATGAGACATGTGAGACCTCATTCTTTCCCATTATCCCACTGCAAACTTTCTGGAATTCTAGCATTTTGAGCTTGTCTGAAGGCTTGCGAAGAAAGTGAGTATCTCATTTTCCCAACATGCTGAATTCCAGCTCTTGCTGCCTGCCAGAACAGGATGGAGAAAACTGGAATCTGAATTTAGATTATTGTTCTTCTGCACTATATTTCTCATAGAATCTGGAGACAGTTATGATCTGGAGGCACTCTGAGAAAATACTGACTCCAGGGCTCTTAGTTAAGGTCCAGCTATACTTTTAAAGCTGATTTTAACGATACTGGATAACAAGTTCTTGCTCTAGGAGGCAGAATTATGAACAAAATCTCAAAGGTGAAAGAGATCTAGCAATCACCATGCCCGTGTCAAAGGGGGTCAAATATTCCCTCAGTATATAATACGTGACAATCTGAATCCTGAGCAGGCAAAATGCAGCACAATTGCACTGAGGCTGAAGAAATTGGGCCGATTCGCATCAGCTAAGAAAGACCATTTGAAAACCTCAAATCTCACCTAAATCTTGATAATTCTTCCATTTTATGTACCTGATTAAATAGAAATTCCTTAGTTAAAAGTTTCCTTTCAAACAGTTTTGTAGCTTTCTACCACAGTAACAGTGATATGGGACTTGCAAAACACCACTTAGTAAGTAAGCTCTTACTTTATCACTTAAGGCTCATTGTGTAGCCATAGGGTATGTGCTTACTTCGTAATTTTTAATAAAAATGCACATTCATAACCCTCTTTGTTCTAAAGTACACTAAAATTCTGCTGATTTACTAGTTATTACTGTGATATGTCACCTCAGACCAACTGCAATGTTAAACAGGGCGACATCACAGAACTAGAATCATGCCTGTGCTAGTGTTGAAGTGTCCTGTAAAAAGGAGAGCATGTGAAGTGGGAATAAAAAAGAATTTTAAAGACCGTAAAGAACATTTTGTTGAGTCTTGGAATTACGACACACAATACAGTCCTTGGAGTTATTTTTATGAAGTGTTTTACAAAATCTAAAACATTATTGAAACAAGCAGGCAATCTCACCTCTCAGTAATGCTGTGCATCAGGTTTGTGTTTTGGTCAAACACGATCTGGTAGCAGTTGTTAACCACAGGAAACAACTGTCGACTTTGCTGACCTGCACGAGTTAAGTCTCTCCGCTTGTACTTGATTGAGCTCCCAATAAATGCAGACTGTTTACCATCCACGGGTTTAATACTGTATTTTCTGTAGCTCAGACCACTTATTGAAACTAGAATATACAGATCATAGGTAGACTGGGATTCCACTGAGCTTTGAACCTGTACGTTAGCAAATGTACACAAAAATGCTTCATTACAGAAAATTAATTAGCAAGGCAATTACCTTCATGTGTTGTAAGCCCTAAATTATAAAAATTAGCTTCTACTTTAATAATAAGTTTCTAAACATGCCATTCTTATAATTCTGAATTATAATGTAGGTCCATGCTGCCTTTAATTGGGAGCCCGGTGAACTTGGATTAAGCTGAGCCTTTCTAGTGAAGGAAAGTCACTAAGAAAATTAAAAGGGTTATTTGAATGTGAACATGGAATCATAGGTTTAAGATCACATTGCAAAATGTCTATGTGAGCAGATACAATCATATATTAAATTGATCAATCAAATGACAGAAAAGAGGCTGAAACACAGGAGACATGACTAGTGCAAAAAAAGAAAACTCACGACAAGAGGAGGAAGCACCAACATGCACCCTCACCTTAGGGAAGGCACATGGAAAGGAGGTAGAAGCATGTAACATCCTTTTGAACAGTAAACAGAACACCAGTGTTATGTAATACTGAAATACCTTAAACAACAGTTTTTAATCATATTTCAATTACATGTATCCTGCCCATTAATGTTATATACTTTAGTACTACTTTTGATCTGGAGAAGAAAATGGAACTAGATAAATACTGAACAGATTCTATGGACAAAGAGGCTAGTTATGACTAATAAGCAATTCAAGCAAGCTGTCTGTACCTTCACACTGTGGACTGACATATGTCCTGTTACACCACAGACAACCTAACAACAGTGACATCAACAGAGCCTGCTCCCATTCTCTCCCTTCACCCGTGGTGTGTGGTGCAGAGGGCAGCAGAGCACTTGCCAAAGCTTCAATTCCTCTTAGCCACATATTCACACCAATGTCCTGAGATAAAATTTTATTTCTCACAAAAGGAAGGAGTGTATAATATGAACGCACTTTTGAATTGCACATACTGGAATTAAACGACCCCAAATCACCTTGTCATAATTACTAAAGAGATTTTACTTAGCCTCAAGTGATTATCCACATGCAAATAAGAGTAACTTCTAGCAACAGAGAATACAGACCAACTTGGTATAGAGAGTTTTGCCTTTTTAAAATAAGGGCAACTTGCCTTTAGGGCATCCTAAATCCTGAATAAATGCCTTGAATAAATGTCAATCTCATCTTTGTATCTTACACAATTGAAGTAATTCAGACAGAATGACTTCAAGGTGGTAAGTGACTGACAGGCAAGCATGACCATGAGCCAACCCAAAGAGACTGATGGTTTCCAGATAAAGGCATAAATCTTATGCCATCACATGTACATGTTCAGGAACAAGGGATAGCTGCTGTGCATCACTACCTGACTACAATGTGCCTTCATGCACAGTCACAGTCATAAGGCACAGGTCACAGAAACTGTGCAGCTGGCAGAACTGGCTGAGCTATCTGGCATCTCAGGGACAGAGGGGAGCATCTGGAATTGCATCAGGCCTCTTCAGGCCTTAAGTGCAGGAAGCATTCTGGAGGTTTATAAAGCCACTGATGATGATGCATTCTGTACAGCAGATACTCCTGAGAAAGGCTAGTGCTAGCTTTCACTTGAGGCCACTTTCCTCCATCCCAGGGAACAGCTGGCTGTGTCTTAAAGCTTGGCAATAACAGAATGACCCATCAAATGGCAGCTGACTGACACCAGTTTTGAAGACCTACATTTCTTAATTCTCTTCTTCTACCTCCCAAAGGCAATCTGTCAATTGTACAAACAGGACTGTCAATTGTAAGGCAGTGCTTCAACATTAAAGGATTTATTTGAAACACGTTTTTTAGAGAAAGGAAAATAAGGTAAGAAGCAGGTCACACACAGCAGACATGCAAAAGACAGACCAAACACACTAGAAGAGCAGCAAGTCCTTCTGGACAGTAAAAAAAGTCTCTCTGTTGAGATAACAGGCAAGTAAAAACAATCCTTGAAGGACAAGTAGGAAAATCCCACTTCAACAGGAGGTAGAATCCAGTCAGTGAAAAATGACAAGTGAGAGAAAAATAACAGAAAGAAACAAGGCTGAAGTACCTGTGCTGGCACAGAATATCCCAGTTCATCATATACACTCATTTCATCACTGCTGACAGAAACCGTGACAAAGGTAGTGATGTTCCACGCCAGTGGGTTATAGACAACAACATACAGGTCAACATCTGTAGCACCTTTGTATATGCAAACAAACAAAACTGCCAGTTAATACATTATGTATTTTCAAAATGTGGTATTAAAAAGTATCTAAGAAATCTGTATAGGTACAACTATCTTACAAAATTTTAACACAAAACCCTGTAGTAAAACTTCATGATTCAAAAAAGGAAAACATTTTATAGTCCTTCGTACAAACCTCTTCTGCTTTATTCTTCTATTCTCTGCCCAATCAAAAAAGACCATGTATTCGGAAAATGACACCTGAGTTGAATGTGAATGCATTTAGTGAAGATAAGCTGCTTGCAACTCATTGTCATGCAGTATTAACTTTATCAGAGTTATACAGAAGATGAAATGAGAAGCCTCATTTAAAAACAGCCCTGTAAAAATCCAAATCGGTCTGTTGCACAGCCCACGGCACTGCTTACATCTGACAGTTTAAAAAGTTTCCAAAGTAAAGATAAAAGGGAGTGTATAGTCTTTAGAACAGACTTCTTAAAAATCCTTTTACATTTTTTACACAAGCTGGCAGTACATTACAGCAAGAACATTTCTTGATTCTGATTGTGTATCATGTAATGCTCTGTTGCAGGATAGAGTTAGTGACTACTCTGATCAGCCCCTCTTCCTCCCCTTGTTTTACATTTGAGGTCTGAATCTGAGCCAGGTCTAATATATGCATTGAGCTAGAGCTCTGTCTAACATCAGCTGAGAAATCCAGGGTCTCATAAGGCAAACAGGATTTTCTAGCCATGGTTCACAGAACTTAGATCTACATAATATGTTGATTGTTTTGGAGGAAAACATGATAGCTTTCATAAGGTACCTTGAAAATTGGAAAAGCTGTGCAAAAAGTACCTGGTTTTCCTGAGCCTTTAGTGTAAACAGAAGAATAGACCTCTCCATTCTTCTTTGCATTGTTGATATCAAAGATTATGGAAGCCATTAGCTTCTTTACGTTGAGCATTCCATACATCAAGTTCTTCAGGTACATGTCCTTCACCTTGGGAGACTCTGTGCCTGTTATACCATCGTGGTGCTGGACCTTATAATTAAAAATAATTTCAAAGGTGCAACAGGATGACAACTTCAGGTTTGCATTTGTATTAACATAATAGTCAACTAAACTTCTGACACACAACTTAACACAACAAGGGATGACAGCTATATTCAGATTCACATTTTGCCTACTCTCAGTTCCCACATACTACATGAAATGGTCAAAGACAAGATGCATACAGATTTCCCTCTATACATATTCCTCTTTTAATATACAAAAGTTGCATCCTTAGAGGAAAAAAACAAACAAGTTACCAAAACCAAGAATGCAGCAAACATACAAGATAGGTTTTCCATTTCCTACATAGAACTGGTCATTACCTTAGCAGACAAAATAATTATTGACATCAAAAGCACTGAGAACCGCAAATGGTTAATGATACAAGGCTAACCACTTAGCTGCTGAACTTTGAAGAAACAAGTATGTCCTTCCTCTTCTAACTTGCAGAAGTAGAGACTATCAGTAGTTTTCAATTACTTCCATTTTTGTTTGGTTTTTATTTATTTTTAAGAACGATTTTGTAAATAACAAAACTAATGCTAAGAAAAGGAATTTCATATGCAAAGTTTGAAAGCACATACTCTTTCACTGGTGGAAGAAAACATTTGCCAGTAACCATGTCTTGAATACAGGGTTAAGGGGCTGAAGTCATGTTTCAGGACAGTTTTTTGAAAAATTGCTTTATTTTTATTTATGACTTGGTAAAGGAGGAAAGTTATTTCCAAAAATATAAAAGCAACTTTGAGACACTCCAGCTGAAATGCTTATGCAAACTTTTCATTTGGAAAATAAACATTTTCATTCAAAGTAGAAAATAAATCAATCTTTACCTCTGAAACTGCCCATCTTAGACTCTGAAGTTGCTTTAAGGCTTTATATTTGCAAACAGAACCTTCTGGGTGTTTCCAGACATACTGTGTGAAAAAGGATTCTCCAGCATAAAGCAGTGAACTCGCTCTCCTTGCAATTCCTTTTAAAGTGCTCCGAGAAGTATAAAACCCAGTCCATGCTTGGAATGGCTCTGTTTAGAGTGGAACAGATCAAAACAAAATCAAAATACCACTTCATTTATTCTAGTACTATTCTACTACTACTGTTCAGTTTCTTACGTGAATTCTACTGGGGATTTACACAGCAGCCATTAAGTAGAAAGGTCATAAAGCCTACAAAGAAACTCAGCCAGGAACATGCATTTTGAGAAACTACCTCTCCTACAGGCCTAGTAACATGCAAGTTTGATACAAAGGCAGTACCAACCAAGTTAACCTGTGTTTATGGAAATTTCCTCCTTGTGGTTCTGCACAAAAGAATTTTCCAAGTTTCACTGAAGCATATATTATTATTAGTTGTTAATAAAATAGATTATAATCTTTGGTAATTGCTTGATACACACATTCTATATTTGAACCTTTTAGTCAAAGGGATTTAGCTTAAATTTAATTTCCTCAAAATGGAGTAGAAACAGTGATGTGATGACTCCAAACTCCTGCAGCACAAACTACATCAAAAGATGCCCGCAAGTGGTTACTGGAAAGTATTTCAACATTCTGTTTGTGTTAATGTTTCAGTATCCCACAGAGTGAACTAAGAAAACAATTATTTGTTTTTAAAACCTTCAAATCTCTCCTCAGGGGTGGGAGTGTCTGTTCAGGGGCAATTTCTTTTAAAATACACTAGTGATAAATAGGTTTTCCAGAAAGAAGTTGCAGAAAGTGTTTTCCAAAGAGCATGCATGCGACTGTAATAATCTGCTATCAGCCCAAGATCAAAGGCAATAATTAGAAAATAGGATCTTTTGCTCAAAAAACTTGAGGACAAATTATTTTTGGCCTGAAAGGTGCTAGAAGTTTCAACAGAATTAATTCCATTTCACACTGGAATTCCATTCCATTTAGAAGCAGAAGAACCACACATCCATATCAGCACAGTACAATGAATGCAGAGTAGAAGGAAATACTTATCTGGGACTTAAACCTTGAGTTTCCATATGTCATAAGTGACACTGAGCCCAATAAGTGACTCACAAAAAAAGGGCATAGGAAGAATAAGAGAGGATTAATCATCAAGAAGGAAAACAGCATGTGGGAGAAAGTGTGCTCAAATCTACACTGCAATTGCAAGGCAGAGAAAGTCATTTGGGGGAAAAACTACATCTCTGTGTGGGCACCCACCTGGAACACTGAAGGTGCTGCTATTACAGAAGCTAACAGCAATTGAATCCTGCAGGTAAATTATGCCAAAAGATAAAGGAAAGAGCCCAGATGTAAAAGGATATTAGCAGTTAGAACTGGCAATGCTTTTATCAGCAAGTTGTTAGGTATGACATGATCCCTAGAGGGAGGTGAGGGAGGCAGAGATCAGTCCATGCCATGATTCACAGGAAGCAATAGTTATTTTTATTCAGTGAAAAGTTAACAGACACATTACAGAACAGTCTGAAATATACATACACAGCCAAAAAATGTGATGAAGCAGTGGTAGCTACAATTATACAGAAAGGTGTTTTAATGAAATCAATGGTATTTTAATAATAAACCAGGCAATAAAATAAATTAATGAGTTTAGAAATTGAGAAGTTGGCTGTGTCTTCTCTCTGCATATGTAGACCTCTGACATGAGGTCTAAAAGAATAAATTTATTGGGGAAAAGAATTAAATGGATGTTAGGTATTGCATGATTTTTTTTTTTCTAGTACTTTTCAGCTGTGCTTAAAAAGCTAAGTTAGAGCAGCATGTAAGATGCAAGCAAATACAAAGGAGCTGCAAAGAACTTTTGTAACACTGTATTACAAAATTTCAGAAATACTGAAGGTATTTTCACTTGTTTATACTTCAGCTCTAAGAGAATTCTTTCCCACCCCAAAATTTCAAACTGTTTTCTTTAATGAAAAAGGCAAGACTTTCTCCTACAGGGGACTCTAGGGGTTCATCTACATTAGTATTTTGTTTGGATAAGATCATCCTTACCTAGTATGCTTTGCTTTATATAAAAGATTGGATTCGGAGCTCACAAACTGGATTCCTGATGGATGCAACAAGCATTAATGGGCATTCAAGTCTATATGACCAGATTATACATTTCCTGCAATTACTTAAGAGTCTGGACACTAAATCCTCAACATTGACTGGTCCACTCTGGGAACCCCCATCCCACTGTAGTAACACAGAACTACCCCAAGAGCTTTCAGATTGTCTTGGTCCCTTGGTTACCTGTAGCTTCTCCAGACATTCATAGATCACTTCACATCACATTTTCCACCTCTGGTTTATGCTATGCAAAACCCAGTTCTTTTAAACAGTAAAATTGGGACACTGTCCTATTTGGCCACACACTCATCTTTTTCACTCAAGTAAGTTGGGATCAACTTGTCTGTTGATGACACTTCATAGAGTGAACAAATCTTATAAGAAGGCATTTTTCTTTTTTACTACTCAGTTTCCCTTATTAAAATTTTACATATGCCATTTCAGGCAGACATTAGGCAGCTGTCAACTTAATTACCTGTTGAATATGGAAGAAAATCTTGAGAGTCCCGAATTTCCCATGTAAGATTCCTGCTATAAACTGCTTGGAAGAAATCACTGACAGTGGCGTACTGGACAGTCACTCCAAACTCAGCAGAATGCTTGTTAATATAATCCACCAACAGGTCCATGTTAGAGTACTGAACAGAGGCATTAAAGAACTGCTTGTCACAGCCCTGAAAGTCCAAACACAGAACAGCCAAATGACTTTGGGTCACATAATTAAGGAGGATCATTTTTAACACTGGTCTATGATCCAGGGGTATCTCTTTTGATTGTGACTGCTCGTATAACTGTCAGTTACAAAACTATCAAAACTGGGCAGGGTTACTCACAGATTGCCTGTAATCATGAAAAAATAATGAAAAAGCATAGAGTTTTAGAACCATATATTCTCTTTACTTCTTTACATAGCATTATCACAAGCACAAAAACCCAGTTTTCTTATATTACTGCAAAACTGTGGGTTTGGATCCAGATGTTAGGGATTTATTTGTACTATTCAAAACTTCTCCCCATTCCAGCACAATTTTGACTGTAGCACAACTACAGATCGTTACATTCTACTTCTCTACAAAAATAATAAATTCAATATAAGCAACAGTGTCATGAACACAGGAGAAAAACAAATCAGTGACTCAAAGCTGCATCAGAAAAAGTTTTTTTTGTAACAACAGATATTGTGGTGAAATAGCCCATAAAGAACACACATAATCCTTTAATATTTTAATTACTAGACCTACAGCATCCATCAAAATTAGAAACCAGACTGTACATTCAGTTCAGGCAAAGTTATTCTCTCCTAAGGACTTGAAAACAGCAAGAGCACATCAGTGCTATATGTACATGTAAGATGTAATTAACACAGCATATTGATGAAGAGTGTCTTTGGATGACCAAGCTGGGATATGCTTATGGTTCTAGCTAAAATACAAAGACTGTATAAGAAAATTATTACACATCTGCCAGAAAAGATCATGTCTACCTATGTGTCATACATTTTCCTATAATGCTGTAATTTTTGGTAATGCAGAGTTATGTTGGGCTAAGCAGTTAAAAAAGGAGATCATTTAAATAGACATAAGCAAGGGGTGAAAAAAGGAAGCAATACTGCAATATATAGTCATGCAAGAGTTATCTTTAAAGTTTTGTCACTTCTTTTTCTATATTGAGTAGGGTGGAAGACTTGATAGACAACTGGCAGGCTATACAAGGAAATTTTAAATATCATTACTAGTCAGTCATTTTGACCACAATTATTAGAGAAACACTCTCATGTCCCATGGTTTGTACCAGCATTTCTGCAGCACCTACTGCAGCAAGTACCATCCACTTACGCTCTGGAGTGTACCTGTCCCTTCTAAAACAAACACTGACCAGGAACTTACCCATGGCCACAACACTTCCCCTGTCTGGAACCAGGCTGCTCTCTCCTTAATGTTTGCCACCATGGTTTGTGCATACAGGTGGAGGTTAGCATCTGTAACAGGGAGACTCATGTTTGGATAAACACCATCTTTTGGTGGATCTGGGAAAGTTGCAAATCCATTCCAAAAAAATCCCGACCTAAGTAGAAGCAGAAAGCAGTAAGCTGTAAACAGGATTCACTCAACTGGGAAAAACACATCAAAATGTGCTGGTATAAAATGTACATACCCAGGGAGTAAGAGGCAAAAAAATTTCTCTTTACATTCATTGCTAGTATTTGGGTTAAGTATTTATTTGGGGGTGGAGGTAGGGGGAAGAGTCCCCAGTTTTCTTTCAACACTGCAACTTTTCAAGTCCCTGCTGCTTGCTGGCATAGAACAAAGAAACCATAGGACAAACCAGCAAGCTTTGTAAAAATGCGGATGTTCCCCCAAGCAGACTTGATTTTCAAAGAGCATTTTACTGGATAAGCCAGTAAGCAAAATAAAGTTTTCCAAAGTTCTCAAATTTCTTCACAAAATAAATGGCAATTTTTTGTTGCTTTAGTTTATACACGGACAATATACAAAATCACAGCTCAAAAAATGCCGAAAATCTCCCATAGAAAATCAATTAGCAATAGCCAAGTCCCTACTGAGCTTCCTGGAGCTTTTAAATCTTTACTTTCAGGCAGAGAAAAAAGACCCCAGTCCTGCTTTGGACATTTTCTGTTTATAGTAATTAATTTGTTTCACATTTTTATTCTATTTTTTTAAAAAAGGACTGACATTGTAACTCAGTCACTGCATTGTAAGTAGATGAAAGCCACACCTATATTTCAAGCCTCCAGGTGTAAGAAAACAAGTCTGTCAATATTTAGAGGTATTTTTAATGATTTTCAGTACTAAGTGTCACTTTTGAGAATTCAATTTTTAGGTACTGAGCAAACTTCATTTATTATGGTGGAAAGCTGGGGATGCTTAATAATCCTTACTCAGATCTACAGAGTCTAGACATCTCCTTGACCTACCACAGGTCAGGAGAAAAGAGCAGGATACTTTTGAATGAAAACAGTCAAAGGAAATGCTTAAACCCCAATAATATAAACTCTCAGAAGCGAACAACATTTCTGCATATTTGGGAAATCTTTGCACCTGTTTGAAAAAGGTAATTGTGATGGAGTACAGTAGCTGTACTGATCCATAACATGGGTGAAGATCTCCTGTCTTTCAGATAAGGAAGGAGAGCCCTGCCATACAAACTGAAGCTTCTGGAAAACAAAGGAAGGTAAGAAACCATTAGCCTTGATGACATTCACAGAAATATATCATTAACAACTTAAGACTTCAGAGTTCCCGTCTTCCCTTCCACCACTTTTAATACTTTCAAGTGCTTTTTCTGAAGACCCAATGCCAATGGTACCCCAGGCAGGGTCACACACTATATACAGGAGGCCACATCAGTGCCTCTTTCCATTAGAACTGATGCAGAAGGAGAGGAGGCAGCACGCTGCCAGCATACTAAAATCCAGAGATAAGCCTGGCTTATCACAGCCATTATACCTCAGTTGTCTCAATGGCAGCTGAACACCTACAAGCTAGAAAAGATCCAGATGTAGTCTGACTGCACTGTAGTCAGTGGGAATCAGTGTTTAACTGATGTTAATGTTTAAATTTTACTGAAGTAGAATTTTACTGCTTTGGAAACCTTGAGACTGTTAAGGGCCAGGAAAAAAAACAACTAGCTGGGCAAAGATTGTCAAAAGCTCATAAAACATTTCAACAAAAAGGAAGTACTGCAAATCACTGCAAACACAAGGTGGCAGGTCCAGGCTTTACTAAATTCAACATGAATTCTGTTGCCTTTTTCAAAGACACTTGAGTTTTACCCAAGATTCATAAAACTGCCTAGTGCCCAGAATACAGTGGTGAAAGCCCCTTATTTTCACATAATGTCGTGAATAAAACTGATGACAGATCAGTGTCCAACACAGTGATATGAAAAGCATTTATTGTGTATGGGACACTGTCCAAGAGAAGGCAGAGCATGAAAGAAAACCTGAATTCAGCAAAAGCATGACTAGCTGCCATTAACGGACCTAGTATCATTAATTTCACAGGCACAAATAAATGTTCCAAGCCTGACAACACTGTGCCCAAAGGTTACACTTTAAAACCACTCACATAAAACCCAACAGATATGAGATTTTTCTCAGGGAAAGCTGAACTCCTAGATGTCTCTGCTTCAAACACTCTTAATTCAGTGTCCATTTAGACTTGCCCATTTGCCCACATTTTGTATCTTCAGGCTAGACTACATTTTATCACTGACCAGAAGTCATGAAGACATTAATTGACCATTTAACCCAGATTTAATATGTTTCACCATTACCACATGCAATCAGCATGTCCCATTTAAACAACACCTACATTTTCTTGCACAGATGAGAGAGATTTTTATCTTAATGTCATGGTTTAGATTACTGTAAGTAGAGGCCAGCAATGGTTACATTCCTAAAGGGTATTTTTACCTTGTTTTTCTGCATGTCAGCCTTCAGGTCATAGTCAATACGAGAAATAAGATGAGCATTGAAACCAGCCAGAGCAAAAAGAGTTGGTGTTGTAGCTGAAGCTCCAAAAGGATCCACATGCCAAGAAAACTGAGGCCTAAAGCCAAAGGTTTCATACAAAAATCCATGACCCTCTGCAAAGCAAAATTTGTTTAGGTTAGGAACACTTCTAAAAGTTATTTTCCTAAGTTTAATAGGTATATTGTGTTACAGGTAAGCACCTGAAGGATACCTTCTTGTTGCTGTTTCCTAAAGCATTCAAAGTTTTGGGAATTTAATCATTCACAGCAAAAAGTTTCATACTGACAATGCTTATATTGTTATGCCAAGTACAACTCATTAACATTATAAAAGATGAATAACAAAAAGGAATTATGATTAGAGACAGGTCTCAGAAAAAGTATATAGATACAGATTAGGTTAAAGCCAATAGCCAGATTGGAGTATGATGAAAACAACAAACTAAACTGGGGTTTAGTATAAGTTTGCTTAAATCATAAAACCCATTCTCAGAAAATTTCAGTCTCATATTAATGACAAAGGGACAGGAAAGCAAGCCATTCACTAAACAAAACTAGCATGAATATGATCACCAGTCATATGAAAAGAAAAAAGCCAAAGGTTAATAGTAAGCTTGATACAAGATGTTATTTACAACTAATGTTACTAATGTAGTTACTAATATTACTAATACAGAAATGAGCTTTGAAAAAAGAAACCCCCAAACTAGGAAAGCCCAGACAACAGCATGAACCCAGAAAAATCATTTGAATTGAAGTAAAACAATCAGGAAAGTAGCAGATTTTATTTGGAAATCAGGTATATTGCACTAGGATATTCATAATTTTAAAAAAAAAGGGAAAAAGTGAAAAAAGGGGAAAAGGTGAAAAAGGGGAAAAGGGGAAAAAAAAACTAAAGAAAACTGCAGATCACTATTTCATAGTTACAGAATTATGCTCAAACTATTTGAAAATACAACATATTTTTCCTGGTTTAGAACAACTGCATTTCAAATTTTTATATCACATTTGAATAAGTGAAGCTGCAAGACCTCTTTTCACTTCATCTTTCCCAAGGTTAATATCTTCTCTAGCTAAAATATTCACAATGTGTTTAAGTATTCTGATGGAGGCATATTTGAAGCAGAGTTTTCTAGGCTCCTCCAAAACATCGAGATTCTGGACAGACAAGAGAAGAGATTAAATCTAGACCCCAAATGTCTGCACTGGCTTTGTCTTTTCAGCTTGAACTCCACACAATCCATTTTCTTTGTATGTACTCAAACTGAGCGGTGTGCTTTCAGGAAAAACAAATGAGAATTATAAAATACATTAATACTTTTGTTCCTGATGAATAAATTACCAAATTTGAAAATTCTTATTTTTAAATAAAGATTATGTTTACAGAGAACAAAATTATAAATTAGAAATAATGTCTTTTTTTGCTAACTCAAATAAATAGAAAAGTTTTGTTTGTGTTTAACAGAAGGACTCTTCAATCATTTTAGTATTTTATTTGGAGAAGTCCTAGGCTCAGTGTTCCAAGCCCACAAAGCAACCTTTAAACACGGGAGTTGGATGAGAGAAAAAAAGAGTTCATGTCCTCTCCCTCTCTTGACCAGTGTACTGAGGTACAGAAGCAGCTGCTAATCCTGTGCTCCTGATAAACAATGACAAGCAAGGAACAAGGCCAGTGGTGCTGTGCAGTCAGATGCAGGAAATAATAGAAGTATTTTCTGTCCCTTTACTGTCCCATGTAGAAAGTTGCCCAGAGCATAGCCCTGGAACAGGCAGAGTTTCCATCAGCCATGGCAGTTGTGCTGACACATCCCCTCCCTGCTGTGCCCTCGTGGCATAAAACAGACATCTCTAGCACAGTGGTGGCATCAGTTGTCCTGCTTCTGTCTGCATTAACCAATGCAAACAAACCTAAGTACCAAATGAGTCTTTAAACCACCAGATGGACAGGTGTAACACACAAATGTTAGATGCAAAAGCTAGAAGATTAAAATGGCAAGTGGCACATCTCTTGGAAATATGCACCTCTTTCTAACAGAAGACGATAATGATTACAAATGGGGGTTTCTTCATCAAGGAAATCTTTCAACTAATTTTAGTTGACCTCAGTGACATTCCCTGGCCCCCATTTTGCAGAAGACCTTGCCTAAACAATACAACATCCCCACACTCTGAATTCCTACCAGGTGCTTTCTTGAAGAGTGTTTCATACTCTCAATTTCACCATAACTATCTTCCCAGGAGCTTAAGCTCTCACACTCACATCCACAAAATGCCTCTGCTCCAAACAAGTTTATACCTGACAAAGCAGCTTTTGGTAACCTTTGTGCCTGCTGCAGAACTGTCATGCCAAAACTAATGGGTTTTCTTTACGTAATGACTTTTATACTAATAACACACCAGCAGTAAAAAGTAAGAAATGCCTTAATTAGTTCTTAAGAAGTCAGAAAATAATAGCAATTTTGGAGTGGAAAAATGAAAACCAAACAAAACCTCCAAGGTCATAACAACGAAAAATAAAAGTTAAATGCAAATATGCATACCCGTCAACTGTAAAATTTGATCATCAATTAGTGTCACAGCTTCATCATGCATCACTTGCCCTCCAATGACAAATTCCAGTCGTCCCTCTTGAAGCAACTGATGGACCTATGATATTGAAATTAAGACACAGAACATAAGCATAATTTCAGTCTTATCCAAAAAGGCTGCAAATTCATTTGATATCACAGCACACTACCCAGACACAACATTTGTCAAGAAAGCATGTAGGACAAAAAGTGAGGTAAAAGTGAGATAAAAGGCTGCCTGTACCAAGGCTATCTAAAGGAAAATAACAGGGAAAAATGGGATTTCAATGTGCTGCACACTGCATTGATTTATCCAGCTTACACTGAAACCAGGTAACAGGAACAAAGGATGCACTGCCAGGTAGACATTGACCTTTTGGTGTCCCTCAGTAGTGCTGTTACTGTGCCTTTTTATACTGTCTGAACACCAGACACTGCACTGGCAGCAGCCTGAAATCCTGCCTCAAGGCAGCTAGAGTTAGAGGATTAAAACAGAAGATACTAATGCTTCTCCCCAAATCTTCCCCCTGCTGCATCCAGCTTGGCTTAGGGAAGGCATTTGGTGGCTGGATGAGGGAGCAATATGCAATTCTTTGCAAGCAGCAATGGAGCCCCAGGCAAGCAGTAATATTCAGGCTCCCAGGGTTTTAGCTGAAAACTAGATCTGTGGGATCCAGGAGAGAGACAGGTTGTGCCATCACATTGTGGCCACAAACATCTTCCTCTACTCTGTATGCATCTATCTTGCCTTTGGGGCACAGACAAGTTGCTCAACTTGTGACTGACAGAATGCTTTATTAAGAAATAGTTATTTGACATGTTTGCCTGCATGAATAACCCACTCCTAACCTTAATTTCTGGTCTTTTTCCTTTTTCAAAAAAATGTCAGTATATTACAACCTGCTCAACTGTTGGTGGTGGCTTTTTTGGGGGGGAGGGTTGGGTTGTTGTTTTTTTTTTT
>VXBB01009670.1:0-17996 GCA_013399915.1 Illadopsis cleaveri
GTTTCTGAGGTGACCATCCTCATGCTGCGATGGACCAATGTTATTTTTGCACTGCCTTCTGTAATTGATGTATTTGAAAAAAACTCTGTTTATTGTCCCCTACAGTACTGGCTAAGTTCAACTCTAATTTGGCATTGGCCACACAAATTTTCTCCATACAGTGGCAGCAGCATTTCTGTATTCTTTCCATGTCACCTTGTACTGAAAGGTTTATATTTCTGTAAGAAGAGGACGATACAGAAGTGAGGGAAGATGTTGAAAAATCCTTTAAACTTTAGAACAATACTGTATGATCCCTAAATTCATGGTTAATTGTTAGTTCTGTACCGTACAGTACATAGTACAAATGCCAGAGATTAATGTGGCTTTGTGTTAACTCCCTACGTCTGTGACTATGAAGTCTTGTTGTAGCTAATTCCTCTTTGTTTAATTCTATCAGTGTTTAATTTATACTAGGTGATATCTTAGTTTTGGGAACAAGGATTGTGATAGAATCCTTGCAAACAATGATAAGGGAAGTACATTATGACTTGACAACATATTTGAGATACTCTCAAGGAGAGAAGATTCATCAGAATATCTGGAACCATACCCAAACAAATCCATAGAAAAAAATTAACATATATACACGTATTTTGGAAATTTGATAAATGTGTATTAGTTTCAGGAATATAGCCTGGTCTTTTAGGTTACATCCTGTCAGGAGAATTCCACATGCCTCTAGCACTGCTAACAAAGAAGTGTCAGTGTCAACTTTCTAACCTAACAAAATGATTGTAGAGTATGTTGCATGGTTTTCAGTGGCAGCCTAACCTTGCTTCCACTGAGCATGGACATTCTGGTTTTGCCTATCTGCAAAAGAAAATTCCTGTTCAGCCAAATCAGCCTTCTGCCTCATCTGCTTGACTTCTGATATTTTGGAATTTCCTGCTGCTGTGCCCCTAAGAGGAGACATTTAAAGAATGAGCAGCACTGCAAAAACATTTTCCCAGGTACTTTACTCAGTAATTTCTTGAGCAGCCTGAAGCCTGCTTCCCTCGTGTCCAGGGTTGAAGTTTTGCTGGCACTTTTCTTCCTGTCAACAGAGATTTTAATCTTGATCACTTCATGGTTGCTGTGGCCAAGACATCTGCCAATCTCCACTTTGCTTACAAGATCCTTTCACAATCAGCAGATCAAGAGCATCTTTCCAAGTCATCTCCCTTAGGATCTGTTCCATAAAGTTGTCATCCAGGTGTGTTAGGAATCTTCTATCCTGGTTTGCACCTTGGTTAATTTCTGTCAAGTTGAAGTTCTCCAAATGGACAAGGGCAGTTGGCTTGGAAGCGTCCCTTACATCCTCAAAGAATAATTCATTGGCATCATTATCCTGGCCAAGATGTCTGTAGAAGACTCTTACAGAGACATCCACATAATTTGTTTGCCCTTTGGTTCTACCCCAGAGGCTCTCAACTGCACTACCAGCTGTGAGCTCCATACATTCTAACCCCTCTGTTCCATGCAGTGCCACCCCCCAGCCTCTTCTGCCCTGCCTATCTCTCCTGCAGAGCCTGGAACCATCCAACAGGACACTCCAGTCACAGGATTCATTCCAACAGATTTCACTTATGCCAGTGATGTCAACTCTCTGGGATACAGCAAAAGCCTTGAGCTTCACTTGTGTGTTCCTCATGCTTTGTGCATTAGTGTATAAACATTTCAGGTGTGGTATATTGTAGCCAACACCTGATTGAGGTGAGCAGATTGAGGGAGCCCATTAGTGCTCATTTCCTCAAGTTTTGGCACAGCAACCCATTGCTCTTCACTGGTGAGAGTGGTTTTGTCCCTTTCCTCCTGCTGAGGTTAGTTAAAAGCTCCGTCAATGGGCCGCATTACCTCCTGTGGTAGAGATTTTTTTCCCCTCTGAGACAGGTGCATCCTGTCAGATGTCAGTAGACCAGATGTTGAGTAGATCCTCTTGTGGTAAAAACCCCAATTTTTTCCAATTATACCCACCTCTGAGCCACACACTGACTTCATGTATCTGCCTATTCCTGTCAATAGTGTTCCTTTTTACTGAAAGAATCGAGGAAGTCAGTACTTGTGTTCCTGATAGTGATTTGAGTGATAACAAAGCATGGAAATAATAAATACTGGAATTTCTCACTCCTATCAACCATGTTAGCACAATTTAAGAAATCCTAATGACAAGGTTCAGAGTGAGCATTTGTTACTCACTGAAAAATGTAGTTAATAAACAAAATGTGCTAGATGGTGTGTAAGGTTTTGTTTGATAATATCCCATTAGATAAACATCTCAGCTGATGTTATGTATTCAAAAGACAAGGGAACAGAACAATTTTTTTTACAAGTGTCTAGAAGTTAATTTAGCTGGTTGTTGTATGCACATCTGTAACAAGAGAATAAAGAATTTTAAAACTTGGTTTAAAACTTGCAGTTATGCAGTTGGAGATCTACTAGATCAACTCTATAATCTCATATTAATGAGGAAAAAATGTAGTGATTTTTCAGCTTACACATTTTTGTGGAATGATGTAATTGAATCTGCTAAACAGAGTTAGTGATCCATTTTCAAAGATGCAGGATACTCATGTAAGTTTCACATTAAAAAAGTCAAACCTAAACAAAGCAAAAAAAACCCCAAAAATTTGGTTTCAGTCTTTCAGTAAGTTTCATAAGAACGAAAAGGATCTGTATTTAAGTTCGGAATTGTATTTTTCCTTTTTAAAACCTGTAAATTATGTGCAATTTTAATTTACTTTTTTTTCTTAGTTTTTTTCTAAAATTTTGGTTCTGCTCATATTCTCATTCTGATCACATAATACACAGAATTTCAAGAAAAGCAATTTCTAAATTCATAAGTAATTTTTTGCTTTTTTTCAACAGATATTTTTGTTATGCAATGGTTACATTTTGTAGGGACAGATACAGGAAAAATTTTTAAGTGGTTTGTTATCTTTTTAATTGGTCTGATGGTTTACAGAACCATCTGGTACAAACAGATAAGGATATGACTATGACAATTAGGATATAGGAGTTCTTAGTTAATTTGAACATACTAATTGTATTATTTGAAAGTGATGGGACAGTGTTTGAATTCAATTGCCTAAAAATAGGCCGTTAAAACTGCCTTTGATAATTTTTTGTCAATTTAGTTTAAAAGTGAGCAGATTCCTGACATTCCCAATGCAGTTGCAGAACATATTAATCAATTAGTATTGATATTGTCTGACTGCGTGACTTATTTACTATATTCTCATGAGATAAAATAAGTTGACCTGGCCCTCTTACGAGATTCCACGTGTTCTCAATTAGCTTAATTAATACTTTCTCCAAGAAGCCAACTTTAAAACCCTAATTGTTTTATGTATTTGTTTCCTGAATGTATGCTGAATACTTGCCCAAGTCACACTATTTTACAAAAGTCCAAAGTACAGTGATCTTAATCTTACAGTGATAATAAATCTTGCAGATTAACTTGCTGATTAACTTCTAAAGAGTCAGTACATCACTTGGGGACTGGGAGACCCAGCATTGCCACTGGAAAAACTGGAGTAATTAATGATGTTAGTGTATATAAACACTTCTATTCTTTCAGCTGTGATTTGGTCTAAGTTCAGTGGAGTTTTCCTTGATTTGCTTCCCTCTGACACAAGGCTTCATAGTTACATGATGCAAAAATGTTATTTGCATTAGTCTGAAAAGAAGTATTTAATAAAATATGAAATGTATGCAGATTTGTCACTCAGGCTCCCAACTTGAAGGTTACTGAGATCCCTGGACTGTCTTCAGGTTCCATATGTGTGAAGCATGTATGAAAATATTATTTATACAGGTTCTGGTCAAACACCGCACGTGATAGGTCTATTTGAAACTGTGGGTTTGCTCTATACCTGCACATAGGAGGAAGCTACAGCTACATCTTTCTATACAATGCTCTTAAATGTAATTATCTCACTTCATTTTTTATAGGGGAGGTGGAGTTTACAACCAACAATGCAGATTTGGCAGGATGCCAAAACCAATCACCATCGTCTAGAAGCAAATGCCAAATACTGGAAAATAACAGTGATTTAGTATGATTTAATATCAAGAAATTTATTAAGGGCAGTGGAACAAAATCTTTGATCTTTTCTTAAAATTTTTAAATTACTTTATAATATATTATAACTGTTGTAGCTTCTTTCAACCAGGTCTGTCCATCACAGCCTGAAAGGAGAAACTGCATATGTTCCTGCATATTATAGAACCAAAATGTGAGGAGGGCTTGTGACAGAGAACAGAGGATAATAAAGACCTACAGACCCCATTCAAGAGCATCCCGAGTTCAATTCAAGTTCAATCCATTCAAGTTCCTGCCGTTGTCTACAAATTTTTTTGTGTCTCTACTGAAACAACAGGTACCATTTCTTGCTCTGGTGTGCACTGGGATGCAGCAGTCCTGTCGATCCAAATCTCCAAAGTTTTGAGTCTTAGCATGCAAAGCTTGACCTTCAGTTATGCCTTGCAGAGCTGGTGCCAAACAATGTGAGTTGTCTTCGTATGCATTGTATGGAGAGGCCCTGGTGGTACTCCACCTCTTCCCTACTCTCACACATTTTAGATGTTTCATATGAAGGAGTCGCAGCAACTGTGGTTTAACCTCTGACACAACTTCATTGTCTCTTCCTCCTTCCTCATCTGTTGCCCAACGTGCAGCCACTCCCTTCCCAGCCCAGCAAATGTGAAATGCTTTCCACACAGTACAGATGCTGTGGGCTGAGGGGGTCTCTACCCTGGGGCATCAGGTGGTTAAGCCATGTCATGAATGGCTGCAGGAAGGAATAAAGCTCAGAGAGGTAAAGGTGTGACATACAGCTGTGTTTCCTATGCTCCCACTAAATTACCAAAGACAACACAGCAAAGAGCAGGTGGGAGATAGCTCTGACTACACTGTTTTTTGTGTCATGTCCACACCCTGTCCTGTCCAGATTCTGCTTTCTTAAAGATGTCATGAGCTGGGCAAAGCTGCAGACCATAGAATGTTTTGGAAGGGACCTTTAAAGATCATCTAGTACAAGCCCTCTGAAATGAACAGGGACATCTCCAAGTTGATCAGGCTACTCAAAGCCCTGCCCAAACTGACCTTGAATGTTTCTAGGGATGGGACACCTAGCAGTGCTCTGGGCAGTCTGTGCCAGGGCTTCACCACCCACTTCATAAAAAAAAAAGTCTTCATTATGTGCAGTCCAAAACTTTTTATAATTTAACAGCATTTCCCCATTCTATCACTACAGGCCCCACTAAAGAGTCTGTCCACATATTTCTTCTAAGCCCTCTTTAAGTATTAAAACATTAAGGTCTACTGTGCTGCAACAGAGTAGACTCTGTTGAGAACAGACAAGATGAGTACCTACAAGGCTTGATGAGACCCACCAAATATTATATGTTCCCTTGTTTTCTCATTTTAAAAGACACCTGTGTTCTCAATTGGTTACCTATTAAGTGATGACATCAGTACTGCTATAGTATCAATATTGTGAAAAACATTTGACTGTGATAATCTTTATCTGCAAACGTTGAATAAATTGTAAAGAATTATGTATATTAACAAAATTATCCCCTAAAGATGATAGAGCTTCAGTGTAGCTCATCTGATACATAAATTAAAGGAGCAGGCATTTATTTTCACACATCTGCTCCTTTATCTTAGCACCATCATCTTCGTCATCATCATTACTATTGATGAACGTAATTACTCTTTATGTAATGTATAAATTTAGATACAGCCTATAGTGGCATTCTAAAAGTTGCTGGGAAGTAAATGCTTACTTTCCGTAGTCTGGTAAAAATGATACTTATAAGTAAGTGCAAGAGTAAGTCTGTGTAAGAATGGGAACTGTTATTTTAGAGACCAGTGTTATTCAAAGCTGTTGTCAATTTGCCGTAGAATTAAACTTAAAACAAATCGGGTGTGTTCTGTTGGTTCTGGTTCTGTTTTGTAATAAGCAAGGAGGCTAGGCTGGACTCACTGACATTTTCACATACCCAAATTTGTTGATTTTTCACTTCAAATAAAAATCACACAAAGCTTGAAGCTCCTGGAATGAAGATAAACTTAAAAATTTTTGCCTCAATTCTGTTTTCAAGGGTTTTTTTACTAAAAGTGCAGTGGAACAATCTGTAAAGAAGAAATACATTCTGCTGTCTAAGTAAGACTAGCTGGACAGTTCCAAGACAAACCCTCTGCTGTCTACCCGTTCTGTGTTCTTCACTGGAGCTGTGTAAAGCTACTCAGAAAGCCACCACATTTGGGGCTATGCCTATTATCTTCTTTCCCTCCTAAAGCAAAAAAGCTCAAGATGGTACAGGTGTATAAACCTGCATCACAGTTGTGTGAGGTAGACAGAGAGAACATTTTCCATTAAAATCCTGCTAGACGTTAATGAAAAACTACAAAAGTAAATCACAGGACTATCAGCATGGTGTGAAACAATGAAAGATTAAGAGATAACAGGTTCTCTTTCACTCTGGATTAGAGAGGAATGTTCTCCTTGCCTCCTTTTCCTGCTGGATTGATGGGTGTGATGTATAATGTTCGGCAGTCAGGAAGGGGTGATCCTGTGTTGGGAAGCCAGAGAGCTGCAAAGCAATTCCAAGAATAATTCAATTTTAAGGGGACTTGATAACCACAATTATACCTCTAAACTCTCAGCAGGCTATAACAGATACATTACTAAGAAGGTTCCACTACTACTGAGGTACCACTGCTTCATGGAGCATTCTCAGAAAGGAATATCCCCTTAGGGCTATGAAGTGTGCTGCCTGCAGATGTGGGAACTGGCTTCCTGCTGCTACAGATATGCCAAATATCCAAATCGATGTAGTTGGTCTGTGCTGAAAGTTGCATAATATACTACAACTGCAGTGAAAGAGGGTATTCATTCTGCAAAAGTTACTGTATAATTTCATACAGACACTTCCCATTCTGAAATATATTTGAATTAAATTAATTTCTGAATGAAAAATTAGCTGCAGCACTGAATGGATGGCATTAGGGTCAGAGTTTTGCAATCTGAATTCTCTTTTTGCTTAAAAAAAAAAAAAAAAAAAGGAAAAGAATGAAAACATAGTTCTGCCCTTGTTTGTGCACTTTTTAAAAAAATATCTATAAATGACTGTGTATTAAAAAATGTGATTACCACAATCATTAAATAATTTTGCACATCTTAAACCCAGTTCTTTTCCCTTTGCTTCTCTTAATATCTGAAGGGGAAAAGTGAATGGAGAATGTTAACACTGTAGTCATGGATTATTGTTTGACTTGTCTGGAGAGAAGTAGTTTATGTTATTTATCTTGAAATAAAGAGTTAATGCCAACTTGGGTAGGTTTTTGTTTATTTTGTTTTGCAGATGATATATTTTAGCTGTGTTCCATCGAAGCGTTTAAGATGGATTACTGATTACCGAGAAATTCATCTGCAATTCCAATTCTGCCTTGGAAACAACATATGCTAGCAACAAAAAGAAAGCTTGGTCTTTACCTGCATCGTGGAATATTCTGAAGGCAATAATTGTTGGAAAATTGAATAGTGACATGTGCAGTTTGCGCTGTTTTGGGCAATTCTGCTTTTGGACAGCATGTGGCATATGAAAAATCCTTGAGAGAAGGGACCACCAGCAAGCAAAGGTCTGACTCTCAGTGTCTTTTACTTGGTCTTTTTTATTATTTACCTATTGCAACATACACTGGAAATGCAGTTCTTCTATTAGTTTTCTACTCGCTTGCTTGCTTTCACCAGCACAGACTCTAACAGACAAGTAAGTTAATGACATTTTTTCATTTAAACATATATACTTCAGAAATAGGCTGTTTACAGTCAGTCGTAATTGTGCTATGGAAATCAACAGGGAAAAGCTATGATTAGTACCTAAGGTATGATTTTTTCTATTTTGTAATATTTAAAAATTACATTTTAAACTTCAAACCCAGCTTGTTTCCGTGAAGTATGGTTATGTATATTTCATTCTTTCAGGGTTTCTTAGAGAATGATGTGTCTTCATCTTCCCTATTAAACTACTGCTTTTTCAAAATCTTTTGCTTTCTCACTGTTCCATGTGCTCAGCAGTATATTAAAGAAAAAGTAAAATTCAGTGAAAAGAACCTTAAACCAGTTTATGCTCTGTATTAAAACTCTCTTGTACTTTATTGCTATTTCACATTCATCTTACAGAGTTCAGTCTTTTAGAAATCCTATAGATCCTTTGCAGACAAAATCTTTGTTGATATTTCTTGAAATTACTATAAAATTGAGTTTTGAGATTAGTCATCTGTGTGTGTAACACAGCTCCTGATCATTTTTCATGTCTGTCTACTCAGAACACTTTTCGCACCAATACAACTTAACTTTTGATGTAATCAATGTGTATGTTTTTCCAAATTCTCTAATAAAATAAACAGTTCATGTTGCTTAAAGACATCTCTTTGCTTGGATTTCTGGTTTAAATATTTAAATAATTTTAAATTGCCATTTCGAAACCTTTTAGGGTCCTCTTCTTGGTCTTGATCTCTTTTAATCTGGGTATTATGGTGATGGCTAAAGTCTAAGAGTCTATGCAGCACTGTCCTATAGCGGTAGAAAAGTTAAAAGACACAGCACTTCTTCATTTTCAATACAGTTTTTTTAAACATTTGGAGCCACATGATATATGACCATATTATGTTCATCACAGCTTTTAGAGCTCTGAATTTACTTCAGTGTCCAGCTGTTCTGGACAGAGTGCTTAAATCTGTGTGGTGGCAATGGTGAAATACACGGTATCTCTGGCATTGCTTCTTCATGACCAGGGCTGAGCAGAACTGCTCAGAGAGTAGTGAAGCAGCTTAAACTTTCAATGGATACAAATCCTGATGGCTTTGCTTCTTTCCGTAAGTTAAGAGTGGAGTTAGCAGTTGGTGTATTTCGCTGCAGGTTCAGCTACATTTCCATGCAGGGGAGTGTTGATATCAAACAAATTCCAAGTAACCGCCCAGAAAAGTGGAAAATCTGCCCATGGACAACCATCCTTCTCTCCATTAACTCTGAGTCTTTTCCCTGACTTCTAAACACTTGCACTGATGCCACACTGCACTGTAAAAGGAATCACCTGTGCTGGCTGAAGGACTGATGAGTCTTGCTTCCACTTTAGAAAAGACAAAATCAAGGACTGGACTGGGACTGTAACGCATAGTCTCTTAAGAGCATCGTAGATGGGAACTCACTGAACCCTGCTTGCTTGTGAATAATTAATGGAATATGTAAATCTGGCTTCAGATTTGTAACGAATATAGGACAATAGAAAGCCAAAAGGCAAAAAACATGAAATTTAGACATTGAATGTATCACATACATACTTGAGGACAAAATTAGTCCCACTTTACTTAACAGCAAAAACAGAAATGTGTATTTGAGAGATGTTGGACCTACAACATCCTAGGAGGATGAAAGCTATGTCAGCAATATCAAACAATGTGCAGTCACTTAGCCAGAGAACTTACCTCTGTTCAATTACATTCTACCATAAGAGCTAGCCCAAAGCCATACATTTTTACGTTTCCCTTTTCACTGTTATTTCCATCTCCACGCCATTCGGTTGAAGAGTTAATAAAATTCCACTCCAACATGAGGTCATTTCACAACTAAATGCAGCAGTTTGAAGTAGGAAATATAACAAGCACTAAGAAGATGTTTAATGATGTGGCATTCTGGATATGTTCTTCGAAGAGTACATTTGCAGAATTGTTTGATTGCATACATCATGCGGGAAAATATAAACCAACAAAGATTTCACGCTGATTTTCATAGTTGCATTCAGATCAAACATCACTATTCCTTTTGGAATTACAAATAAATGACACTGAATTACCTAATATCATAGTAACGTTCCTGTGCAGTTTGCATAGTAAAATGCTGAGAAAAATGGTGCTTCCTTCAACCTAAACATAAATAAGACTTGAATCTGCTTTTCCATATTAAAACAATTGCAGTGAGTCTTAAGACTGATGACAATGTTGTGTTTTAACAGCACAGGGCTGCAATTTAATCACGTCTCCCATCACTTGGTTCCTTACACTTTTGCCTTCTGACAGTAACATAGAAGAGTTTACTTTTATAAACTGTCAATATGCCAATATTTTAACTTTCAGTGTTGATTTTATTTAAAAGAAGGAACCTATCATAAGTGGCTTTGCGTGTCAATGTGTAGACTCCAATGCTTACCATTGTTCAATGTTTATCTCAGCTCCTAAACCTCTGCATGCAACATGAAGAATTCAATCTTGGGCAATATTATTATTGAAATAGCAAAAAATTGGAAGACATTGGAACTGACTGTGCTGCTGGAATGAGTTTGGTTTTGTGTTAACCTCTTTGTCAATCTCAATAGATATCAGTCAGAGATCCTAAATAAAAAACAGATGCTAATTCATTACTATTATTGACCACAATTATAATCATCTCCAATTTATACAAGTCTTTGTTTCTTGAGTCTGCTACATTTACCACCATGCTGATAAAAACTCTGTTTTTCCTACACCTCTCACAATGCTGCATGGATGCTATACCTTGAATTCAACACACAGGTTCATCAGGATGAGTAATGGAGGGAGGCAAGTTCATTAGAGGGAAGAAAGTGGAAACATGAACAAACTTTAAAGATCTTTAGATCAAAAAAGCGGCTTCTGTGATTTCCTTTTTCTCTACCCTCACATTTCTGTTTTGGTTTGAAAACTTAAGACCTCTCTTGTAAATCAGTTTCATCTCCTGCTGGATCCTGCCGTAAGACTACAGCATCTACTCTGCTTTGAAGGTTTTGTTAGAGAAATGGCAAATGTTGGACCAATGTCTGTCCTCCTTGGTTCCTCACAGATGAATTGTTTCAGCCAACTGCCTAGTACCTTAAAGGTGAAATTCATCAACCTTAGTGACTTTAAAAACAAGTACAGTCATAGAATCCTTTGGGCTGAAAGGGACCTTAACAATCCTCTAGTGCCAAACCCCCTTCCCTGGACAAGGATACTTTCCACTAGACCAGATTGCACAAATCTCTGTCCAGACTGGCCTTGAACTCTAGCATGGATAGGACAGCTTCTCTGGGCAAACTGTTCCTGTGCCTTACCACCCTTACAGTAAATAATTTCTTCCCAATATCTAATCTAAGTCAGTTTGATGCTATTCCTCCTTGTCCTATCACTCTACACCCTGGAGTCAAAACTCCCTCTCCATCCCTCTTGTAGCCCCTTTAGGTACCAGAAGCGGTTCTAAGGTCTCCCCAAAGCCTTTTCCAGGCTGAACAACCACAACCTTCTCAGCCTGTTTTCATAGGATGGGTAAATTAACCTAAATCTTCCCTAACTTGCTCTTTTCCTATTCCAGTAGCTGGAATAACCACAATAACTAATTTCAGTCAAGTAATGACTGAAAAACAAACTCTTCTGCTGGAGTGTTGTTAGTATATCCTTTAATCCCCTGAGCAGTAAAACAACTCTTCCCTTTGGTATCTGCCTCATTACTACTGTCCTTATAGAATGATTTCCAGACAGTGTTTATGTCCCTGGTGACATCTGAATTTACTCTGTGCCTTAAAGACATGACAACAGATTCTAGTGAGTCATATCCGAGGTCCACCTGGCCTATTCTATCTCCAGCCAAATCAATAGCAGATACTTAGGAAATAGCATAAGAGCTGGGCAAGTGTATTTTAACTTTTTATCAGCATCGTGTGGATGAGGAACATCCTGAACAAGTGGCTGTTGCATATACTAGTGTATCTCCAATGAATTTTCTTCATAATTGAAAGGGTTTTTTAACTTACACAATATTCCTTATTATGAAGTACCATAGCAAAGCACAGACTATGAGAAATAGTCTCCAGCCTCCTGTTGTCCATGACCCTGTTCAATGTATTCTTACTGAATTATGTTTTCTTTTTCTGGTCCTTGATTGTCCTGGAGGGTGCAGTGTCCCTGGTGATCTCCTGCTGCCTGCCTGTCCTGTGTCAGACATGACACGTTGCCAGGTAGAGTCTCCCCAGAGACAAGGCTTTCCTCCAGCTTGTCCTAGTTGCCTCCTGGACATGGCAGACGTGTAACCCTTCCCCCTCAGGCCTCTGACAACCAGTGTTGAGGCATAACAAAACTGAATTGGCTCCTCACAGAAACAAAATAGAAATAAATAAATAAATAGTATTATACTGTCTTATAACTGGGTCTAAAACCTCACCAGAAAATAAGCAAACAAACCCCAAAACAGAGTGTCTTTTCTTCATTGATGCAAATCATGTATTCACTGCATTAACTTTTTCCTTTCTATTATTCACTCCAGCTGAGTAGACAGCTTACTGGTGACATAAATATCTTCAAGTAAATAAAAGCCAGTTAGCTACACACTACATACTTTGGAAGGGAAAATGAAGAAAATTTGAGTAATGCTTTACAGACAGAGGTTGGGGTCCTACAGTTACCATTTTAAGGAAGAGAGTTACCTGCTATGTTTTGCATTATGTCTCCCCACACACATCTGTGTGTATATATGTAGGTATTACTAAATGATAGATTTACACACGAGTGCATTCATGCCAGCAAAAGCATGTGTATACATTTACATATGTTCTTACGCTATATAAATTCAATCTGTTATAATTGGAAATAAAGAAGATACGCATGTTTTTTCTTAATTTCAGAGTCTGAGTAATGTCCCTCCTCTTGCACATTTGTAGACATGGTTTGTGGAGTGTAGCAACTCTTACTCTGAGATAAATCTGTACTAATTTGGATTGTCTAAGAGTCAGGCATTACAGAGAGAGACAACTCTAGAGGAGTTCAGGGAGGTGGGATCCTTTATCACTGAAGTGCTACACTTAACAGCTTGCTTAAATTGTATGTCTCGCTTCAAGATAGTTAAAATTAGAACAAACAAATCTTTTTTTGACAGCTATTTGCTGTTAGTCAGCTCTGGAAGACCACCTGGGTATGCAAATAACTGGATGAAAAAAATGACAACACAGGATCATACCACTCTGGCAAAAACTAGAGAGAAATCCAGGCAGAGATAGATTTCCAATCTCCTTTATTATGCAAAGTTGCATGCAATTCCAGCTTTTCTTTGCATGCAATTGTTGCCACATCCGTATTTTGGCAAGAGATCAAAGTGGTTTGCAGGAAAGAACATCACTTTTGGTTTTAATAGGCATAAACACTAACCAGCACAAATGACTGGAGGTGTTAAATTGTACCCATTGCTGTTCAGCATCTTTAGAATTTTAGGCTTTATGGAGGAAGCAGGAAAAGTGTGGAGCTGTTGAAATATTATCAAGTATTTTTCTTCATCAAGAGACATTTCATTGACAAAGTGTTTGAATATTCTTATTTTAAACAAATGACAAAGCTAACACTCTTAAATATATTTAAAACCACATTAAATGAAGAAATAAATAAAATGTACAGTTCAAAGAAATACACCCCTCTCAACACTCAATTTCGACGATGTCCAAAGCCACATGATCTTTCGTCTAATTAATTTTACACTCTTTCACATGATTGAATAAAGCAAACACACAAGATATCCTTTCCAAATGGTTGGAAAGCAAATGTTACTCTGCTGTGAAGAAAAGCCAGTCCTGCATGTCATCAATATGACTCTTTGTTCTACTTATCCAGAAAGCTTCAATTCCAAAGCTGTTGATCCATCTCATTTTATAAATACTGCAGATACAAAACAAAAAAAAGGAGGCCATTACCTCAGTCAACAATGAACTTTGAAGAGACACATTATTTAAAGTATCTCACCTATGGAAGGGGATTCTGTGGTTACAGTAATTTATAGTGCCACATAGAAATCAACAAAATATTTCTTCTTTATCTAAATATTTAAACTGTGTCCAACAGAGTGGGATTACCCTTAATGAATTCCTCTCCTTATGGAAGAACAGAATTTCATCTAGTGTGTTCACGGTCATTTCTGAAAATAAAAGCATGAAACAAAGTGAAAATCTGATTTCACAAAACCAGCAGAATTACAGCTTTGTTCATTTTTGGAAATTATTGCCTGAGTGTTGATGCTGTAAGTGTTTATGCAGTTGATGTCATGCTCCATGGCCTTTGCAAAAACATAACATAAAAAATGGCAGGAAATAAATATACTTATTTCAAATAGCTGAGTATATATCTTCAATTCTTCAATTTCAATCTTTTTTTTTTTTTTTGAATATTCATGCTTATTTGTAAGATTTATCTTGAAAAGCACCATTTGAGGCTTTTTTTTTAAATTGCTGGCATCAAACAAATGGGAAACGCTTTAGCTGTACATGCTGTCTCTCCCACTCCTTTGTGGAGATTGGCCGAAGGAATTATGAACATGTAAAACAGCTGTGCCCCATTAGCAAGGGCTAATTATCTCTGTCAGATGGATGCAAGCCAGTCACTTTGAACAAATGCCCACACCCTTGATTCTTCACAGCAGAGTCTCGTGTGCCCATTTTATGAGCAGATGTGTTATTGTAATCACACATAATACAGTCATTCAAGGAAAAAGGAAAAAATGAAACAATCCTAGAAATATAATTTCTTAATTGGAGTGGACTAGTAACATCCACTTTCATAATATAATGAAAATGGTTTATGTGGCTGTAAGGATGCATTTGAGTCATGTCTTTCCAGACTGCCCAGGCATAGTGGCAGAAGAGACAATTTTGATGATGGCAATTTGCAGTCTGAAAAGCTCGAAAGTCCATGATGGACTGTGATGGTCTCCCTTCTGGATATAAGCTGGAGCTCAGGGAGATGAATCCTACTTTGGAATTCTTTACAGCCATGCTGGGTAGTCAAGTACAGCCAGTCACCCCAGAGAGGCTCTTTGGCAATGCCAAACATCTGCAGCAAGGGAGGAGCCAGTCACCTTAGGCTGCCCTCATCCTTAATAAGCACTTTCAGAGTGTGAGTCATATGGCCTGTTTTAGATGCCTGCCTTTGCATAAGGAGAATTATTGCCAAGAATAATGCCTATGTTTGGCAAAATAATCCCCACCCCATCCCTAGATGTCTTTGCTGACATCTGATGGGTTGCAAATTTAAAAGCTATCTATGGAGTTCTTTTTCCCATATGATTAAATGTTCTAATCTTTAATGATTATCAGTTGCAAAACAGGTGTGGTTTGGGCTCTGATCCTGGCAATTAAGCTGCAGATTCCAGTGGAGTTCTTACATAAAAAACCCAACTGCCTTCCCTTAAAATAAGAGTGCTTAAATGCCTTTAATCCAGCTAGAGATAGCAACTCCCGCAAGAGCATCAGTCAAATGTTCTTGTGGATGAAACATTGGACTATTTTTGTTATTAGTGCACTTCAAAAATCATGCATATACTTGTTACTATAAGTACGTGATGGACAATTTCATGTATCTATTTTGGTATTATATTAACCTATAGTATCTTAGAAGAGGGAAAAGTATGAGGATTAGCTGTTAATTCTGAAGTACTCATACACTGTCCATCAGCTAAAATGGCCCTTAAAAAAACCCAAGTATTCAAAACCAAGAAATTAATTCATTAATTTCAAACCTTGTTGGTGCTTGCAGATTTTTATTTCACTGGTGGAACTCCTTTCCCTTGCCAAGTAGTAGTTCACATGAGAAAATGTTTTTCCATGTTCTCTGACAACAGAGGAAGTATATTTATATAAATGAAAAAAGCTGATTCAATCAGTTCAAACAAGGAAGCAGAGAATATATTTTGGAGATGTATGTAAAGACAACTTGGAGGGTTAACAGTGAATTAAACACAACATATTTGCACAGCATTTGTAGAAACAGCTCACAAACTTCACAGAATGCTTTATTCCTATTATGTCAATTGCACGATTGGTTTGTCACTTCGCATTTTACCCAATCTATAAATCTTCCTGCCCGGCAGGAAATACATTCCATTTTCCATCATCCTTCACATTAACCACACACCTCCTGTTGCTGTATTTGGGGAATAAAACTGAAGGATTCTTTACAACATTTCATTATTTTTAATTCTACACTACAAAAAAGCAATCTAATAAATTAGTAACTCAAATGGTTGAATAATGATAAGAAAGAGAGAAAGAGAGAAAGAGAGAAAGAAAGAAAGAAAGAAAGAAAAAGAAAGAAAGAAAGAAAGAAAGAAAGAAAGAAAGAAAGAAAGAAAGAAAGAAAGAAAGAAAGAAAGAAAGAAAGAAAGAAAGAAAGANAGCAGAATGCATAAAAAAGAAAATATCTTTTTTATTAAATGGTTTCCAAGACAACAGCAAAAAAACAATTACCAAAAAAAAACCCCTAAGAGCCAATTTTTAACAATTTTTTTGGTTCTAAAATGCATATTTGGATTCTATACAGTTAGAAGGGCATTATCAATCACATTCATTGTAATTAGGAAAGTGAAAATAGAAATTCTTTGTGACAAATTCACTGTAATTCAATTTTCTTTTTTATTTCAGATGCATGCATACTTAAATATCCATTACTAATCTTAATATATTAATTTGATATACAAAGTCAGCCAAAATTAAACACCATCACAGTCACAAAGGGAAAATATCTCTTCATACAGCTGAAAGTCTACAAGCAGGTGAATGTACTCTGCAGCTGGTGCAGTGACCAATGTTTTTGTAAAGCAGAGTAGCCGAGGGAAATCCGTGATGTCTACTTAAAACAGAATGTTCTTCAGTTAATAGGCTAGAGAACAGCCCATTATACATATATTTAAAAAATTTCAGATAAAGTGTAAGCCAACCAAACTAAGAAAGTATTTCTTTTCCTTCTTCTGGAAAAAGACTGAAAAATTGGTAAAAATAATGACCTTCAATTCATTGGTAACTCGTGTCAAATGACATGATATTTGTTCATACTCTTCCGTTGTATTAACCATGCAAACTATTCACATAAAAGAAACAACTTGAGTTTAACTCTGCACAAGGAGTAAGTACAATGGGCCACAAGGGGTTATTTTGGATTTCACCCTGCTATAAATGCCCACAGCTAATTTTAATTCACTAACACCATGTTTGCCATTATGCAACTCTACTGGCTTTAACAGAAATAAGCCAATTTTATGTCAGTGTGATGAGAATCAGAGTCATGACCAAAGAATCAGTGTTCAGTGTAGGATTTATAGATAAATATACAAATTTTTTTCAGCACAGTGGAAAAAAAGGAGTTTTGCCATTGATCTCCAACATAAATTAAATTCTAGTTTCAAACAATCAGACTGATAAACTACAACACTCTCTTAAATAAATGTGGAAAAGAGTGGACATTTTATCTTAAAGAGAAAAAGAAAGAGATAGAACAAGTTACTTCCTTTAAGAGATCTAAAAATGATATGGAAAACAAGAAAATAGAGTTAAATGATTTGTGTAATCCCCAAATAAAAACCTTCAATAATACACAGCAGATAGCTCACATGTAAACCATTTTATCTATAAATAACTGAAGATTACAAGAAACTGATTTAAATAATTTTATTCTAACTTGAACAAACAGAGTGATTTGAAAAACACATTACAATACAATAGGGGTCTGGTATGATAAAAACTCTATTACCAGTGCTGGTGTGAAAGGAATGTTTTAGGAATGAGAAAGAGGAAAAGAAGAGACAAAAAAAGGAAAAGCAATTGCTGCTGGGCAACGGAGGAAAGGACGGCTGTACACCATACCTACTGTCATAGCTTCAGTATTGTCACATTAATGTATCTCCATATGGTCAGTTTACACACTCCTCAACTCAGATTAATGCTCAGGAAGGCTTCTGAGCAGTTTATTAAAACAATCCTTGGTAGCATAGGATTTTTGAGCACCCTGTATTATACTCACTGCTACAATATCTGAGTTCTTTGAGTCTGTGTTATTGTGTCCTAGTTACAGTCATAGTTGGACACTGGATTGCATGGTGATAGGCACCCTCACCTGTAAACAGACGTTATGCTTGCAGCAGGTGTACTAGGATGCATGGGACAGGAAG
>VXBB01009670.1:48189-63876 GCA_013399915.1 Illadopsis cleaveri
TAAAAGTTTAATCATGTTATTCCACTAAAGTACTTTTTATAGTGTAAATTCTGGCTTATGGAAGGAGTTGTATTTTTTTCTCATGAAGTCTTTTTGTTTTTTCTTTTTTTTTTTCCTTTTCCACAGGGCTTAAAATATTTATTCAAAAGGACTTGAGATGCTCCTCTCGTTTGTAGGAGTCCATGAGTGCTGTGATCTGGTCTTGGAAGCTATATTTCTAAAATTGCAAGCAAAAAAGTTTTTCCTTTCAGTGTAGGTCCTCATTTGAATTAATTTAGTGCTTGCTTGTGTTATCTAATGGGGTTGAAAGATCAGGTCCATTTGTCTTTGCTGAGTGCTCGTGGTGTGGGCAAATAATCTTTGTGTGTGATTCCATGATGTAAGCAAAGGCAAAAGGTCTATGCTCTTTGGAAGCTGTATTTTCCAGTTTCAAAGCAACAGGAGAATGAAACATTCATCAGTTTCTTTTGTACCAAGAGGCTTAGAAATCAAGTTATAAATGTCAACACCTGCAAAGCTGGGACTGTCAGGACTCACCTGTGCAGCTGCAGTGCCAGTTAGGCCATGAATTTAAGCTCTGCACAAGTGCCTTAATACTTTGTAAGACCATGGTGTTTTAGACTGTTCAGCAGAGGTGTTAAAGGCTTTTCACTTTTTATACTTCGAACTATTTCTGTAATTGCAGAGCCTGTTCTTTAAAAAGCAAGTCTTCTAAAGAGAGTAGGAACTTCTGTAGTTCCTACTTGTCTTATTTGTGAAAATATTGGGCAAACTAGATTTCGAAAATCTTGGAAAATTAATAATGGAATATAACTTTTTTTTCCCTGTGTAGTACATAATTTCTCTGAATTAGTTTTACTTACAATTTAACAATATATTCCGTATATATTGGTGTTCACGGCAACAGGTATTCTGTATTGCTTTTTTGTAATAATGATAAATTTGCCTTTTTATAAATGCTCTTGTTCCATCCGTGAGATTTCTATAGCAATAATTTGATTTGCTTGATGACCACTAGTTCTGTAATCTTTGTGCTTAGAGAGCTTCAATGGTAAATTGAGCAAGACTGTCAGGTAAAATGCTGTTGACCAGCTAAAGCATAATTTTGGTTTCAAACACATCACTTTGTTTTAAAGGGAGTCATACACATCTGTCCTTTCACACAGCAGTTTATGGCTCTTCTTTGACTCTGTGGAAGGACACTGGTCGAGAGAGAAGTGACCTTTGGGTGTGAGCAACGCTGCGAGGGTGAGCAGCTGGGTGGTAGTATTGAACACCTTGCATATCCTTCATGCCAGTTTATGCATCTTTTGTTGTAAACAATGGTAGATTTGTGAAAATTCTAATCAGGGAAGCCTTGGTCATGAGAATGGAAAAAAAGTAAAAGTCTGAATCTGTTGAAGACTTCTCTTGGCATAAATTTCTTTTCCAAAATTGCCTGTATAAATGTCTGATTTTCACAAATAATAGGATTTGAACTGCCTAAGATTACTGACTAGAGATGTTCTGTGAAAGTAGTCCTTTTCACAGGAAGCATTCACTTTAAGGTGTTGCACAGCGAGCTCACTTTTCTTTGCCCATCCTATATAATATTTTCTACTGTTAGGAAACAATTTTGAATTGCATTTATATTTCAGGAGAACACTATCTTATGTTTTTAAGCTGGAGCTTTAGGATGACTGTAAACATTCAGAGAAAAATTTGCATATGAAGAAAAATTTATGTGGGGAAAAGTCTCATTTACAGCAAAAGCAATAACGTGTCAGCTATTATAGGGCATTTCAAAGCAGTTGTATTGATTTATCTTCTGGACTTCACAAATGCAATTGCACTTTCTAAATTTCAGGAAATAGGGGGATTTGTTATATTGGCTTACAAACCTTGGTGGCCACTACTGTTACACCTTTCAATTTCTTACTTGAAAAATCACAGCCATGTTAGTGTACTGTTTGTGTGTTGCCATTGAAGATATTGTTATGCCTGTATTAACATCTGTAGATTACTCAAGTCGAGTCGTGTTAAAACCTTGTTTTTACAATACTTGCCATTACAGAAAATAAGCAGTGGACATTAAATTTCTGAGTGTGAAAGTGTGAATGGGATTCTACCAGCTGTTTTTCAGTCATGCAGTTGTATCCCTACTGTATTCCTGGTGCATACAGGAGGCAGTTGACTTCAGCTTAAGGCCCTCATCTTGTAATGGAGGAGATAGTTACTGCCAGAGAACAAGTAGTTTCAAAGTCCTGTGTAAAGTTGGGTATTTTAATTATTTGTAATATGTAGATAGATGGTAAAGGAAAGAAAAGATGGAAACCCCTGCCCTTTTATTGCAGGTAAGGAGGAATAACCTTGGGCAAGATCAAAATAAGGAGATTGGAGTGGTGTCTTTGCATAATACAATCAGCCTTGTCTATCTTTGTACTTCATATTCTGTAAATCATTGAATGATGAAAAGAGAAATGTTCTTTAGGTAGAAATACTTTTAAAAATTCATTGGTTTTTTTTCTTTTTTGTTACTCTGAGATAGCTGTTGGTGTTTTGTAAGTACACTTAATGTGTAGATAAGAGTATTGTAACTTTATCTTAATTGCTTTTTCTTAGTTTTTGTCCTTCTACTAATCAGCAAGTCTGTCTCCAGGTGTGTAGTATAAAAGACTGTGAAAACCAAAGTCCAGGTTATACTTTATTCAACCTTACACTTTTGCCTTTTTGGCCTGCCTTTTTTTCCCTACCAATTCAAAGAAATCTGCCAATCTTCACTCTAATGTAACTGCTGAAACTATTCTTGTGGACCACTTAATCTGTTCTCTGCTAAGTTTTATTTAAAGCTTTTATGTAAGGTGTGCTATGTGATTCAAACAAGGTAGGAATGCCATGTTTGCTGGAGGATTGGGAAGTGAACACAGTGCTCAAGACTTCTGAGACATGTCTCATCAGAGATCTTCCCCTGTGGCAGAAACACGGCCAGCCTGCAGTTTATCAGACCATGTTGCTGCTGCATGGCTGTACCGTTGTCAGTCTCGTTTTTAGCCAGCCCGTTTTGCAGAAAATCTGACTTACATAATCATCTTTGGTCCCCATGCTTCCCAGCATTAGAGAGAGTGACAGAAATGGCTTTGATCAGCAGAATACACACCTCTCTCTTTAGTGTCTTGAACTTGGATTTTAAGTTTTAAGCTGCAAAGCTGAAGCATGATAGGGACATAGTTGTATATGGAGTCAGTGTTGAAGGCCTTATGAAATGGTTTAAATTCCACAGACTATTTTTTAACTGCAGACACTTTATTTAATAATCTTTGCAGGAGTTCCTCATCTCTTAACGTGTGAGTAGTGCTTTTCTTAGTTTTAAGTCAACCTGATCACTGATTTTGTGCTACTTACTCCAACACAGATCAGGTGGTGGGTTCCAGGGTTTATTTACTGGAGGTCCTCAAAACCCCTGTAGTGTTGGCTTTGCCGTTGAGCATGTTCTCCCTCAAACACATACTACTCTATTTCTCATACTCTGGATTTTTAAAGTTGTAGATTTCTGATTAAAATCTAACCCTGTGTCCTCTAATTTAGTGTGTGCTAGTAGAGAGGATGTAAGAAGTTGGTGGAAACCGACACCTAGTCTTCATTTATGTTTCAGAAATGAGTGGTTTTGAATTTAAACTGATATTAGTGTATAGTGAACACTCAGAAGTGTGGTGGAGACTGGATCTAGACAGAGCCTGAATTGAACCCTGTATTTGTGGATGGAGGGAAAATGTGTTCTAGTGTTGTAATACAGGGTAGTTTGGGATATTGTAGATTTTTTTGGAGTGTATTACTAAATGTACAAGAGTGTAAACATATCCAGGCAAAAAGGTAGAATTGCAAAAAGTCATGCTGTGGACGTAGCATGTTATTTTGACTCACTCTATCATCTGCTGTGTTCTGTGATTACTGTTCTTGGCAGGTTGCAGGAAGATTAATGCAGTGGATTTTTTAAAAATTTCTTCTGGCAGCGTTTCTCTATTAGCATCTTGCTTGTGATTGATTACAAACCTTCAGGAATCAAGAAAAATGCCCATATAAGGCATGTATATACATACATTTTTTGATTGCTGAAAGTGTAGAAAAATACTGGAGGGGTATTTCCTCCACAAAGTCAAAATTAAGTTTGGAGGTATCATTGGGGTTTTAGGTTTGATTGTTTATTTTTTCAAGTTGCTTAAAACTTGCTAGGTTATTTTCATTTGTGTACTGAAAGGTTTGTGGGTGTTTCTATTTTTGTCAAAAACAGCAGTAACTTCATGAGCATGATCACTATAAATTTCTGCTGGAAAGGGGTAGATAGGGTGCAGAAAGACATTCAGTGGCTAAACAAAATTGTTCATAACGGGTTCTGTTACAACATGTAGCTTTTGCTTGAGTAAAGAAATGAGTTTCTGTTGGTGAACTTTTAAGTAGTCTCTTAAATTGTAAGTATTTTAGCTCAGCTAGAGGACCTGCTACCCTCCCCTTCTTGTCTTGAGTTGAGGCTTTTTCTTTCCCTTAAAGATAGGAAGCTCTAGAAGTAAATGAAGAAACATACTGGCACCTGATTAGGCTGTGCTTCTAATAAAAACATTTTTCTAGAGAGATATTAATGTAAGTTCACCCTGAGAGAGTGAATTCTGAGAATAATGGGTTAGTAGAGAGGCTAGATGAGGGGACAGTGATTTCTCTCTTATATTGGGTGGAAGTGGTTAGGACATAGTGTTAGATGGTCAGAATAAACATTTGATTTTAAAATGGTTTATTTTGCACCCAAAGGGTATATACTTCCTTAGCAATTTAGTAATGTAAGTATAGTATATATATTATGCATTCAGCTGGTAACACTTTCTTTCATTAAAAGTACACTTCCCTTACCTAGGGGACTGGTGGAATTGGTACGAGTAATCTATGTGCAGAACTATGCATAATGTTTAATAAAGGCTGAGTGTTCAAATACATACAGCTCTTGATCCTGATATCAATGAAATAGAACATAAACAAAAGTGAAGTTTTACTTTTTGAGGTACCTCAAGGAGTTGATGGCATCAAAGTGTAGAAGCAGTAGAAATTTCAAGGAGAGAGAAGGTGAAGAGGCTCTTTACGCCAAAGAAACTTGGTGGTATCTGACCCCCTCCAAAGGTGTTACTTCAAAGTATAAAAAAAGTAGCACCTACTTCTAATTCATAAATGTCACTGTGTCATGAGATGTGGTAACATATTGAAAGTGTTTGTAAATACTTAAATAATAATTAGTGCTGTCTCAATCTCGCTATATCATGTTAAATTACAGATGGTAGTGTATATCCAAAACATTTTATCTGCCTATGTTTTTTAATAAAAGCAGTATTGACATAATTTCTGTTTTACTAAAGGGGAAAGCATTGAAGGAAGAAAAGAGTAGAACTTTGCTTAGTGCACTATTTAGGATGAAAGATTATACTGCTGGTAGGGAGGGGGAAGGCTGATGAAGAGTTGTAGGTTAACAATTCATTGCAAAGCAGGTGTTGATAGCAGGGACTTGGCTTGTACGACTACGGGACTCTCTCTTGAGGTGCAAGGACTGCTAAGACGGAACAGTATCCACCTGACCACGTCGGACAAGAGCATCTTTGGCAGTAGTCTGGTCAAACTGGTATTTAGACTAGGACTTAGAGAGGAAAGAGGTGATCACCCTCAAATCAAGAGGTAGTGGACTGAGCTCTAAGCTAAGGATGAGGATGATGGGGAGAGGAGTCCTTGAAAACAGCTGATCAGAGAAGATAGAAACCCACACATGTAGGTAAACAAAGAAGAAATATCTGTACATAGATAATGAGGCCAGCATTATGAGGGGGAAGATCTTAGACGTCTTCAGGGAGATTAGCTGTGGTGATCTGGGAGTGCATTTTCCCTTTGATGAAGTTTGTAAGTGATTATAGCAAGTTTCAGAGTAACTTTTTTAAAAACTGCTACAGTATTCTGCCCCCTCCCTCCCCCCATCCCTCCCCAGTGTATCATGCCTGTTATACAGAGTGTTATTAAATTGTTGTGGTTTTTTNTATTACCATAGTATTGTTACACCTGATTTGTGGGCTCAAGGCAAAAAGACAGTGTTGCTGTAAAAGAACATACTTGTTTGTTCCTATTAATTGTATCAGTCGTAAAGTTAATTGTTGTTCAGCTCTTATATTAAAGTTACAAGGTGCATCCTTTAATATTAAAAAGCTGAAGATATCTGAAGATACTGAAGAATAAAAGGATTTTCCTTTCCTCTGTGCTGTCTCTATGTTGTTGATAATCTACCTCCTGATTAGCCTTGTATATGAAGAGTGCTTAGGTATTTCTTAAAAAAATTATTCTTTTTTAATATGTCAAAGAACAGGATTAGTATAAATTTCAGTACACTACTTCCTTGTAACAATAGATCAAACAGATATAATGAGTTGCAAGGGGAGTATTCCCTGTGTGGCTGTATCCATAATAACAACCAAAAACAGCAGCTGTTTTGAATATAAATCAGTATGTTAAATATTAAAAGGAATCATAGATACTGTGTTTTTTCATTTGGTAGGAAGAACACTTTGTGTGATTAGCATTGTGCTGTCTTTTGTAACTGTTAAAATTTTGAGAATCTAAAGTCTTTACTGTCTGCTTTCTGAAGGAGTGTCCTTGAATAATAACGTACTCCATAGGAGTATTAACAAGTCTTTCCATTGACTTTTTTTCCCTTTGCATCTCATAATTATCAACTTATTCCTTTTTAATATTCCAGATTTCATCACCCATCAAGCTGCTAATAAGAAGTGACTGTAATTGTTGTTTAGATATCTGTTAGATATAACAGAAAACAGTAATTGTCAGGTGGATAATACAAACAGGAATCATACTCTTAATTGTTGTGTGAAGTTTCAGTGTTAACCATATTGGCAGGGTGTTTGTTGATCACCTTTCTTGTGCTCTAAAAAGAACATGACATGAATATGCAACTGCCTACTATTTTTTTTAAGGTGTGTCACCATGAGAGTCTTTTTTCTCAGCAATTATGCAAATGACATATTGTACCTTTATGTCTAAGATTGAGTTTTGATTTTATGTCTAAGGTTGACCTTTTATGTCTAAAATTTTATTTGAAAATTTAAATATCTAATTGTCTTGTAAAATAATTTGTCAGTATTATACCCATGTTCTTCATTCTGGTGAAGTTTTCATTGTATCCTTGTTTTAAGGCATGCCATGTCTCAGTGGCAGGGAGAAGTTTGCTGTTCAAGTATGTTTCAAATCCATTTTTCTGTTTATCTTTGCACATCTGCAGACTGATAAATACCTCAAGCAGGATTTCAGCACTTGTGCTTAGGTAATTGTGCTCTTACTGAAGTCAGTGGGAGTCTTATTATTGCCTTCCATGTTAGTAGCCTGGAAAAATTCGTTGTTGCTTTTCAGTTTTATTTATCTGATAACTATTTTAGTGCACTGTAATTTCAGGCACTCTGAACAATTCCTTGAATACAGGAATTGTATAGAGTCAGAAATAATCCTGCATTCTAGAAATAAAAATAAATCAGAAGATTCACTGGAACAAGAATCTGAATTTCCATAGCAGAAAGAAAAGCACTTATTTTCTTGGTTCACCTGATAAACTCTCTTTCATCTTTAACTATTTCTCGTTAGTGCTGTCTTTTTGCCAGCGGTGTTTGACAGTCCTGTATAGGTGGGTAGTAGAGTGTTTTATACACCTAGGTGTTCGGGTACAGGCACACTTCTAAAGCAGTCCAGCTAAGGAAAAATTACCACCCGCTCCTCCTTACCTTTGTCTGGAGACTTCAACTAGTCTTTGGTATCCAACAGTGGTTTTTAAGTGACTTTGTTTGAATATCTTGCTTCCAAAGGATTGGCAGACAAGACAGATCTGAAGTGTCTGTAGACAGCCCTTGCTAAATGGGAGGTGTGGGAGTCCAGGGTATTCCTCTGGTTGCCCTGGATGGTCACAGACCTCNCACGAACCACCACCTAAATCTCGGGTGAGAAAAAAACCCTAAAACCCAACAGGAGGGAGGGTAAACATGTTATCAGACAAGACAGAAACATTAAGTGACCAGTTTGTGTAACCGTGCCTGTATGTGTTTATGGGAAGTCCATTAAAAAGAAACAAAGTCTTTTCAAAATCTAAAAGAATTGTGAGGATAGACAAACTCAAGGTAATTACTTGTTAATCGAATAAATAGCTATCATTTACTCTTGAAAAGCAATTTACATAAATTTGTCAAGAAATACAAAGTTTTTCAATCAGTGCTATTTTCAGAGCTTGGATGCAACTGAATAGACTTAGTGAAATATTTGGCAGCCTAAATACCTGCGTAGGCCTTGCATTATTTTTAACTAAGAAAACATTCTCTACCAAAACATTGCTTTTAAGTTGCTCAGCTATTTCAGTTACTATGCTTTCAGGCCATGTCAGGAAGACAGCAGAAAATGGATGTTTTGTTGTGAATTCGTTAATGACCTTCATTCAGATATTAACTAGGGCATGTCTGTATGTCTGTTGTTGTTCAGACTGACTTGGATATGTCAAAGCCACAAGGTAATCAGTTGTGGGATTTCAGTTTTAAGCATATGTAAGCTAAAACAGATATAAACCACTTTTTATTAGCTCTATCTTGATGAAAATGTTTGTTCAAGTCTCTTGGTTTTGAGATTTTAAATGCAAGGTATGTAGGGTTTGTCAACTGAAAAATACCAAAACTCTTTATCCTATTAATTGTAATTAAGTGTCACTTGCAGCGTTGTTTCATAGTGTAATTAGGAGCAAATTGTGGTCTAATTTGTGTTTTGATTTGTGTTAGCATGCTACACAGAAGAAGAACTTTTTTTGTTCTGCTGCCTTAGGTACTGTGCAGGAAAGATTTTGAAAAATTTCTTTACTGCATAGGTGGCTTTCATCATTAGCATCCTAAGTTCAGATTAGGGTGACGTGGTAAATGACAAAACAGGAGAATATATCTCTGCTTTTTTACAATTGCTTTGGATCATTTGGAGGATAGAAGTTAACAGCTCCAGAGTAGTTTGACTTCTTGGATGAAAAGCTTGTTTCTCTGGTTTATTTGTGTCTCAGTCTTGAAATCTCTTTTGCAGCAAAGTTTGCAAATCACAACTGGTCTCAATGGGACCACACATAATAAAAATAAATTAATGAAGTAATTTTCACTCTTACTTACGCAAAATTTAGTTCCTTTTTTCCCATCCAAAACTGTGTTTGTGCAAAATTCATAATATTTGCTGTTTTCAGTTTGGGAACTGGAATTTCTTCAACAAAAATTTGCAATGTGCAATGATTTGATGTTCTGTTGGCTGGTACTACTGTTCTTTTCTCTTGAAGAGTTCCAAAGGTGATGGGAAGCCTTTCTAAAACAGAGCTGGGAATCAAATTTTATCAAATGGCTTGAGATTGTTTGAGTTTTGATGCCTTCAAAATTTGTCTTTGCTAACTTTTTGAAATTGGATCTGACATCATCTGTAATTCACCAACATAGATTTGAATGGTCCTACTTGGTGAAGTTTTCTTAATGTGAAGGGTGGTTGTGGTTTCCATTATCATGGTGATCTGTTGTCACCATGGGTGACACTTAGTGGCCTTCTACTTTGTCCCACATTTCTCAAGTGTGTTCTTGTTAATACTTGGTCTCCTTTGCCTCAGCATTTCATAGTGGAGATCATAGTGACATCCTTCCTGCATCTGGATAGTAACCTTCCCTTGAATGTGGAAAAGGCCTTGTTTCAGCTACTAAGCTTTTTGCCATACTTACAGATTTAGGTAAAATATACCATCTTAGACACCTGACCATCTCTGTGCTCTTCAGAACTTCCATGCCATTTCTTGCCTTTTAACTGAATGAGCAATGAATGGTGCATTGATCTGTGAAAGTGGAAAAACTTGCAGGTCAACTGTTGCAGTGGATTTTTGGTTTTCTCTGTTCAATGCTTCATTTATTTATAAGTTTTTATGTACCATGTACCCCCTCCCCCCTGTTCACTCCCCTTTTGGTTTGTTTGCTCTGCACCTGCTGCTCNAAAGGGATGCTCATGTTACGATTTGCTCTGCTTAAGAAAAATCACTGGTAATGATTATTAGTTAATAGCTATTTCACATTCTGGAAAATTTCTGGGTCTGGAGGGGATATACTTTTTTAAATCGTTTAGAATATAGTTCTGATGAGTAATTGTAGTGTTATAATTATTCTAGTGAACTTTCCCGTCTTGTATAACCGTGTTTGCTGTATTTGATGATATCTTTAAAAGTTGGTGTTTTGAGAACTGAAGGGCTTTCATGTGAATGACATGGCAAAGCTTTCTAATTATGTATAAATGCCTCGTTTGCTGAAGAGAACTGAACTCTAGCTGTTGTTCAGTTCAGGCAGGGTTGGTACTGGCACACAAAAGTGCCTTGCTTAGGAGTGACAAATGACAGGTGTCTTAGTATATAAATCTGTGTTGTGATATGGTTTTTTAGAAACCATCCTCTAAATTGCTAATAATGGTATTATTTTACTTGAGATTTTCTTTTTCTTTAGCTTGCGATGGTATCAACATCCCACTGAAGAAGAACTGCGGGTTCTTGCAGGGAAGCAAAGAGGGAAGAGTAAAAAAGATAGGTAAATACTTGTTTTAAACTTGTTGTCCCCCACTTTTTGGGTTTTTTTCAGCATGATATGGTTCATCTCATAACTTTGCAGCCTACTTTTGTTTCAGCGTGAGTTAAAAACTACTGCTTGCATATGACTGCCCTGCTTGCATTTACTGTCAAAGTTCTTTACCAAAACATGTTCTTTCAGTTTAACAGAGTTGGAGATTCCCAAATTGTGCAGAACTGGTTAATTTCCGTCCACAAAATAGTCTGTGAAATGCTCATTTGATGCCAAGTTTTTTTAGTGAATGTATGCATTTAGGTGAAACCTGAGGAAACAAATCTTACGATTGTAGCTCTTCATCTTGAAGCAAGAGAAGAAAGATTTAATATATTAGTTCAACATAGGATTACTATGAGCCGCCACACTTAATACAGGTGTGAAAAAGGTAAATGGGCTCCTAGGATGTATAATGTGAAATGTTTCCAGTGAAGAGAGAGGGAAATATTAATCCTCTTGGCTTAATAGACACCAATGAACTTTATCTAGATAACTGTGTACAGTTCTGATCACTTGTGTTCAAGAAAAACTGATTTTTTATGTGAATGGGTGAACAGAGCTGCTAGGATCATCCAGGAAACAAAGTCTGTCTTACTCAAGGGGGCTAAAAGATCTGGGCTTGTTGAATCTATCTAAAGACAACTGAGGGGATGGAATAATTGTCTTTCAGCTTAAGCTGGAAATAGATTTTTAGTATTCATGAAGTTCTGAACAGCCATACCAGAAGTACAGCTGTATCAAGAACTGAGACATCTTGAGGTGGTGGAGCTGGCCATGTTGATGAACTATTTCTAAATTGGCTTTGTTTAGAACCAAACAACTCTGGTTTTCTTTTTGGCCACACAGGAGGTTTGCTCTAGCTCTGTTTCTTCTATCCCAGTGTGAACTCTCTCATAAATCTTAAGATTTAAATTAATCTCTGCACTGCTTATATAATCTGTTAATTGTAATGTAATTTTTCCTCCTGTTTTCTAGCTCTTCAGCAGCATGGTTAGCAATCCTATTTGCTTCATTTAGGTTGGAAAAGACCTCTGAGATCATCTAGTCCAATCACGTGTAGATTGGAACATGGCCCTAAGGGCCACATCCAGTCATTTCTTGAAGACCTCCAGGGATGATGACTCCACCACACGATGCCCAGGAAGGGCAGCCCGTTCCAATTCCATGACAAAATTCCTCTTGAGGTCCATTCTGAACCTTTCCTGGCACAACTTGAAGCTAGGTCCTCTTATCCTGTCACTCGTTAACTTCGAGAATAGACCATCCCCTGCTTGGCTACAGCCATCTCTTAGGCAGTTGTAGAGAACAAGAAGGTTCCCTGTGAACCTCCTGTTATCCAGGCTGAGCCCTGCCAGCTCCTTCATCCTCTCCTCTTCAAACTTGTGCTCCAGACCCTTCCCAGTTCCATGGCCCTTCTCTGGACTCACTCCAGCACCTCAATGTCTTTCTGGTTTTGAGGGGCCCAAAACTGAACTCAGGACTTCAGATGTGACCTCACCAGCGCTGAGTACGGATACAGTCACTGCCCTGGTCCTGCTGCCCACACTATGTCTGACAGGATGTCCTTGGTATTCTTGGCCCCCTAGGCCCATGCTGCCTTATGTTCAGCCACTGTTAACCAGCCCCAGATCCTCTTCTGCTGTGCAGTTTTCAAATAACTCTTCCCCATCCTGTAGCACTCCGTGGGGTTGTTGACTCAAGTACAGGACTCAGCATTTGGTCTAGTTGAACCTCATGTCATTGGTGTCAGGCCATCAATCCAGCCTGTCCTGATCCCTCAGCAGAGCATTCCTGCCCTTCAGGAGATCAGCACTCCCATACAACTTAGTGTTTGGAAATTTATTGAGGGTGCCCTCCATCCCCTTGTACAGGTGATCTATAAAGATCTTGAACAGGACAGGGCCCAATACTGAACCTTGTGGAACTCTATTAGTGACCAGCTGCTAGTAGGATGCAGCATCATTCACCGCCTTTCTGTGGGTTATGTTGTTGCTTGTAAAGTAGTAATTTTTTTTTTTTTTTGCGACATTCCTTAAAATTAAGAACTTCTTTTTATCTTAACAGTTTTCTGTGACAAAAATGAGGCAAAATAATTGTAAATAAGGTCATAATTTATAATTATCCATTTTACCTGTGATATTTATTCATATGTGAAATAACTTTGTGTAATTATAAGTTTAAGTCCACTCATAGAAGCCTTATATTGAAAAACACAATTGCACTGGCAAATAATAATTGTATTTTGCTCTTGTTGCCTTTCTTCAGCCTTGCCAGTGTTTTGCAATGGTAGTAGTAGGTGATTTTACCAGGGTGAATGTTAATCACAGGGGAATATAAAACTTGAAAGAAGCTAAAGCAGTAATGTAGAGGCTTAAATGACATTTTCCTTGCTTTGCTTATTTAACAGTTGAATGAATAATAAATTATTTTTTTAATGAATAAATGTACCTCTGTGTCCTTGAAAGAAGTGACTCTTGTTCAGGAAGAACCACAATTATGTGTGGTTGTGGAGTTGGTTTGGATTTACTGTTTTAGGTTGCACAAAATGGAATGTACATCTTGTAAGTCATCTCAACAAGGAGATAGTGTGGGAGAAATAAGGATGCATCTGTTTGATACTCCCCATGATAAAGAATACCTTCCAAGATGAAAAATCCACTTTGTCAAGCCCATAGTCTTGCAAAGTGTAATACCTGCTCCTTAAATACATTCTCAGTCTAAACTAATTTAAAGATAAATGATTAAAGGAGATACAAGGAAGTTGCTTGAAAATTTGCCTTAGAAACAGCTGTAGTGTGAAATTTTAGTTAATTTTATTCAGTTCATACAACACTTCCTTATATTATGCTGTAGGCTTTAAGAGAACAGGAATATTAGGTTTTCTGCTTCAGAATAGTTTGTGTTATATGAAATTGTTAGGCTAATGAAAAGGTGCATAGCTACTGTGCATTACTTTGAACTAAAGCATTCAATGATCCTGGGTATGAGCTGTCTGTGCCTCTTGGATTGTGGGGCCCTGGGATAATTACAGTGTAGGAACACAAAGTTTTGTTGAAATGGCTTCAGTGGTAAAAATGCACATCTCACTCAAGATGATAATACTCCTGGATACAGGCAGTAGGAAAATAATCAGGAGTACAGCTGGGGGCAGGGAGGTACACAGGGGCTTGCAGGTAGTCTAGTTCTTAGGCAATATTTGGGACTTCTTGTATATTCACACAACTGAATTTTTTGGGTAATGGTTTAGATTCCTATCTACAGTCTGTCCATTAAAATTCTTGTGCTTCAGGTTATACTAAGCATTAATATAACCTGAAAAAATTTATTAATGCTTTCTGCTTGTATTTTTCTCTCACATATGGGCTGAGATGAAAGCATTCCTGGAAACTAAGTTCATGACTGATTTCTTTTTAATGCTTATATCTCAATAATTTGTTTTTCTGTGGAAAATCCACCTCTCCTTTTCTAATTTCAGAGGTGGTATTCTAAAATGTGGCAGTTTATGGTTTCCTTCTAGCCTTTTAGAGGTTTTAAGTTTTAGGTTTGATTTTCTAATCTAACAAAACATCTTCTGATCTCCTTTAATGATACTTTTTTTTAATAGTGGGAGAGGGAAGTTTTGCGTTAGTTAGTAATGCTCATCTACCAGACCAAATTCTTCAGCTTTGTTCATGTTCTTTTAAGAGTGTGCTGGGTTTTTTAATTTGAAGTCTACTAGTGTGACTTAATTTCAGGGAAGTGAAGATCATGATATTGGTATAGTTTGAGAGCTCCAGACGAAAAGCACCTTTTATTCTAAATACATACCTTTTTAGATTAGAAAGATACCTTAAATTGCCTTCACTCGATGGCTAGTAGATTGGACCTTTCAAGAATCTAGGTTAGTTCAGCTCGTGTAATGTGCCTGCTTGTTGTGACAAGAAGGACTGATGCAAGCTTTTTTTTCTTTTTTTGACCTTGGGAACACCCTGTAGCTCTGGATAGAGAAAATCAGTGGGCCGAAATAAATACTGTCCCCTGGATCTTGACACAATACATGCTCAGATTGAAGCATCTGGAAGCCATTAAAATCCGTACCACAGTCATATGTCAGAGTGTGTCAAGTTATAGTTGGAAGCCATCGACATACCTCGTTGTTTTCCAAGATTTGAACTTGAAGTTCTAGTTTTAGCTAGAGATGTAAAAATATTTGTATTTGGGGGAAAAAAAAACAAACATTCTGCATTTTTCTAAAATTTGAAATGTTATTATATATTGAAAAAAATCTATTTTGTCATACCCATGTTTGTACTATCTATTTATTTATTTATTTTACAGAAAATATAATGGTCATATTGAAAACAAACCCTTAACCATTCCAAAAGATATTGATCTTCATCTGGAAACAAAATCTGTAACAGAAAGGGACACTATTGGTAAGAGTATGCAAACAATAATATATTATTTCCAAAATATCCTGATTCTTTCTATCAAGTATTTATTTGTAATTAATGCTAAAATATCTTTTTTTGTAGACAGTGAATGAATAGAAGCAAGACTGGTCAAAAATGAGAAAGCAGGTAGTAGGGCTAAGTCTCTTTTGATGTTCCATGAGTGACAGACATTTAATAGCAGTGTTGTGGAAAGGGATGAGTAGATGAAATCCAGCATAAAGTCCAACTGTTGTATCAGGCATCCATAGCAATATGAGAGAACACTGGAAGAATTACATCACAGTCTATTCAAAATAGAGTTTTTAGCTTTGTACAAGAAAATAACAATTGGCAGATGTCAAGTCATATACTTTCTGCTCATCTAAAATAGGAAATGTGCTGTAGCATTGGAACCTAAGCTCTTTCAACTGTGCATCTCAAGCATTCAGGTAAAATGCTTAAAAACTGCAAGTGACAGTACAGAAATATGCAGCATTAAGTATTTTGGAAAGCACTATTTTTTTAGATGGTAATTTTTGATTATTAAATCATAATCAGTCATTCTGTTACAGAAAGTTCATATACAAGTATGTATGTGATATGTGTTTTCTTTC
>VXBB01009671.1:0-117098 GCA_013399915.1 Illadopsis cleaveri
ATTAACATGTATACTTATGTAAGAAGAAGGTATAAAACCGTGTCTATTCTGAACCTCTGTCGGAGTCAAGGTTTGGATCTTAGACCCCTGGCTCCCAGAGCTCTCCAAATAAAACACCGCATATAATCATTTTCCGCGATTATGTGTTTTTCTACGCTAACATGCACACCACACTGGATCCCATCATTTAAGTAGCTACAAATCTAACAGTAAATCTGGTTTTATCAGTTTATTAAATATCAAAAACATAACCTGAAATCTGCATTTTCTGTCTCTTTCCCACAGCATATGTTTTGCACATCTTGCTCATGATTTACACTACAGGAAGCACACACCAGAATTACATTGGTGGCTGATTATGCTTCCTATCTCAAAATATTAAACTGCCCCCACATTCTTGCCAAAATGAGCAAAATTCAAGGGCCACATCTATACTTTTGAGTGGTAGATTTTCCTCAAGTAGTTTCATTTATTAAACTCGAGCAGCATTATTATCTGTAATACTTTCTTATTTTCAATTTTTTTGTGAAATTATTGAAGGACAAGGCAAGAGCAATACATAAATCACAGGGTTGTAGGTAAAGGTAAATAGCACAATATGAACAAAGACTCAGAAAAGGCACTCTGCTCACAAGATGGCTTGGACCCTTTATAATCCTGGTGAGGTCTTGTGATGCCTCACTTTACCCTGAGTGCAAGCAGCCATTCTGACAAGAAGACCAGTTTGCTTGACTGCAGCCTTCAGTGCTTGTTTCATTGCCTTCCCACCTTTCAAAGCAGATCCTAAAACTGTCCTGTGAACATCCATCCTGTGAGTACAACAATGATGAAAGAGTCAAGAATATACTTCTCAAAGCCATGTGTTGCTTTATCATCGACAGTGCATCACAAAGTGCACAGAAATTACCATTTTGTGGAGTTGTTGGGAGGTACTTAACTATTCTGGCTCAGCACCATCATTTCAGTATCTACTTCCTTTCTTGCACATTTTTTATTCTTTAGCTTCTAACTTCAGCCCCAGAAAAAGCAAACTCATTTCAGACTCCCCAGAGCCAAGTGAAAGGCGTTGTAGCTTAATACTCTTCCAACCAGTAGAGACAAGTGGTACTGTCTCATTTGCCATACATGCATTCAAATTTTGGAGTTATTGGGTAATAATGCAAACCTCAGAAAACACAGAGAAGGGGAAACAAAGAAAAAAAAAGGAAAATTATTAATAGCTTTCTTCCATGTGCCAGAGCATTTCATGGTTCAATCAATTTCAGCAGAACTTTTGAAAATTCAGCACTTTAAAAAGGCAATAAAATATTTAATGGTAATTGAAAACTTGTCTACCTCTGTGTGGCCAGCATAGATGGATTCCTAATCAGTTTACTGAACTCAATCACTTTTAAGGCAAAGTGCAAAAACCTTTTAACACTTTTTGTAAATTTATGTAAGAAAGGAAGCTTTGTAGGAAGCATTGTAAGGACATATCAAATACTTTTGATTATACTTCTGTCTGTGTTATGAATCAAGTGCACAACCCTTATTATCATGTATAAACAATTTTTTAAGGCTTTGGCATGAAGGTACACAGCAGTTCCACTTGTACACAGCAAAAGTTATAATGCTCAAGAATTGTGAATCCCAGACTCCTTTTTGTTCCTAATAAATCTGACATAGTCTGGTGAGAAATGGCATAGGAAAGTCTGTATCTAGAAGAGGTGAAAAGGAAAGACAATTTTAGAACTCTTAAAAGACAATTATCTGAAATGTAAATTCAACCTATGGGAACAAATTTAGTCTTGAACAAAGATGAAGCAAAAAAGAGAAACAGAAAAGAAAAAAAAAACACCAAAAAAAGAGAAACAGGATGACTTTTGGAAGTAAGATAACTGTCGAAGAGATTAATTTCTGTCATTAATACACAAAAGGTGCATACAGAAAACTGAATTCCTTCTCTTGGAGTGAGAGGGGTGTTAATGTGTAAATGAAATTCCTTCCTATCCTCCTTTTTCTGGTTCTCATTATCATCCTGTATGATAGAGATTTGCTGATAAGCAGCATAACTCTTAAAAAAAGTCTTGGAGAAAAAAAGGTTAATCTGAATTCAATTTATAAGTATTCAATTTAAAACTCAATATTTTGAGGTAAAGAAGGAATATTTCAAATACTGATTAAGGTCTTCTTTACAAAAGAAACTTTCAGACAACATATTATTTTGCATTAATTTTTTTATTATTTTTTAAATAATGTATTTCATTCAAAACATAACTTTTTTAAAAATTACCCAATTTAAAAAGAAAAAAAATAGTTAAAATGAGCAGTTAAGAACATTTTTTAAAATGAACTAACACAATATGTCTCAATTCAGGTGTGAGGGAAGAACTGCTTTGGCTGATCCTGAAACAAATTTTCCTTTCCATTAGTTTCCAGTTCTGCCTTCAAACTGAATGTATTATTTTCTTCCTCTTCCACTATATTGTGCTTATCTGATTTTCCAAACTGCAGCAGGGGAGCGACCCAGAGAATATTTATTTGAGCAAGCTATTAGGCAAAGAGAAGAAAATGGTAAAAAGCTGAAATAACACCAGACACAACAAAATTATATTGTTATTCCTGCCCAGGGATTTTTAAATTTCATATCAATACTTTCTTAAATGCAGTAATTATCTCTCTCAGCTAACAATGGGAATACTACACCCAAATAAATTTTAAAATCTGCTTCTGTTGTATTGAAGCATGGCAGCAAGATGCCCTTTATTTTAGACATCAGATTTCCTGATCAGAAAGTGAGTGGTTCCACCACACTTCTCATGCACATTTCCTGTACAGAAGAGTTTTAACGGCCTTGACTTCAGTGCACTGAAATCACCGTGCACACATGGTAGAGTTAGTTGGCATACATACACAATTCTGAAATTATTTTCAGGGAAAGTAGCAGACTAGTACATATGAAAACTGTGGACTTCATATTGTTGCTTATGAGGAATCACACTTTTAGAAGGATTTGCTAAGAGTCATTCAGAATGATTGTGGTAGGCATGTTCTACAGCACAGTTCATTAGAACCAAGGTCATACCCTCTGGTTGTTCCCATTACTGAACCACAATACCAAGAGCAAAAGACTGCCTGAAAGAAGGACTGGAGGGGTTGGTAGGCCTGACAGACAGTTAAGCTTCTATATGGCCAGGACAGCTGAAGAACATCTAACAGTGCTAGAGCCAGGCAAGAAGGACTGTGAAACCAACTGTGAGTTGTGCACTTAATGTAAAATTCAGGAAAGGGAATGTAAGGGTTCTGTGAGAGAAGATTATATATTTTATAAGGGTAAGGGCCAATCTTATTATTTTCAAAAAATGAGATTAACTTAACACACTAGATTGTAACTGCAATCTAAAAATAATTCAGGAAGAAACTGTTGAAAAAGTACTGAATAAATCATCAACAAACCAATAGCATTCAGCTAAGCAGAGAAAGTCATCCAGTTCCAACTGTAACTTACATAGGATAAATTACAGTCTGTCATGATAGAGAATTCAAAATGATGGTAGAAAAACACCTAGACAGAAAATTTGTGAAGCCCAGAAGTCAAAGTCCATACAAACAGCACATAGAACTACACATGCTATGACAATGCAAACAAAACCAATGCTTTTCTGTGCAAAAGCAGATGACCAACCCACTCACCTTGTGCTTGATAAACATCATTCCCACCCCCATCACTTAGACATGAGAGCCCTAAACCAACATGTGTCATCAAACCTCTTTTCATTGATCTTCCAAGGAATATCTACCTCCTCCTCTAAATCTGTTTTCTCATCTCTCAGTCTTGCCAACAGTCACACAAAAAAATATTTCTTACCTACGTCATGAATCTCAATCATTTTATGGTAAATACACTGTTTTAATTTTCTCCTAAACAACATATTTTCAGTAATTTCAACTCACATACCACACACTTTCCCACAAATGGAGCTTTTTTTTTTTTGTATTATGGTTATCTTAGTAATTGTAACTTTACAAGGACAAATAGCCTGTGAGTCAAATATTCAAGAGAAAACTTTATTGTGCTTATGGTTAAAACTATGCAATCAAGATCTATTTTGTAACAGGCCATTACCACGCCTATCACTTTTATAACTGATGAGACTCAGCTCCAGTGTGCACTCAAAAAAATTGAGTCAGGTCATGGAAACCCATCATCTTGACAGAGCAGGAAGAAATACACAATTTGCAAAATGATGTGCTCCAGCTTAGAAACATGGAAAAGTCCACTTGAAAAATTGATAATGTTTTAAAGGAAAAAAAATCCCAACCATGTTGTACAGATGTCTGACATAAAGGTGACATAAAACGTGGAGGGTGGGATACATAGGGAAAGATCTCTAGCTTCAAGGGTACATCACTGAATACTTTCTGGACATGGAGAAAAATCCTTTTCTGGAGCTCTCCACAAATACCTTTTCCACTCGATCCCTCAAGAAACGAAAGTCTTAAAGTGAATTTTTTTTGCTTTAAATTTCTTTATATAAACATATTGTTTTAAAAAATTCTGCCAGTCTGAGGTTTTTCATAATGTTTACCTTCATGATAAAACAGACTTGCAGTCTCAAGGGACAGAGCAAAATGTCCTAAAATCCATATTTTTCTACACAGCAATCTACTGAATAGGGCACACATTTTTGTAATGTTTTTGAGCTTCTTTTAAGCCTCCCTTGTCCCCAGCTCTAAAACACCTTTAATTCCTAGGGATACTTAAGATAACATGAATCATTCCATTTTTCTTTATTTCTTTACTTAAAAAGAGGAAAAATAGAAATGTTTTTAAAAAATTATTTGCTTCTTTTTCCATCAGGAATAAGTTCAGCTTTTTAGGCCACAATCAAAGTATTAAAGCAAACAGATTCCTCCAAAGGAATTAAATGGTCATGAGTGGAACAGGGGTAAGATTAGAGATGACAATCTCTCCCTTTAGTCCCCACTGCAATTTTTCCTGCAATATCCTGGCAAAAGTATCATATTCTGTGTCACTTTAATTTCTGTATATATAGACTAGGGAAAATTGCAATGATAGACATAAATTTATATCAAGCAGTCTAGGCACATTAAAAAATAGAACTCCAAACACACAGCATACAGTAAGATCATACTAATATAGTTCATGTAAAATCACACCCAAAATCCACCTGAAATTAAAATTCTTCAAAATAGTTTAATGTCCCCTATGGTACACTTACAGGGAGAAGAAAAGAAAGAAAAAAAAAAAAAAAAAAAAAAAGGGGAAAAAAAAAAAAAAAAAAAAAAAGAAAGAAAAAAAAAAATGTCCTGTATGAGAATTTTTAAAATAGATTTCCCTCTTTGAGAGAGGGAAACATAAGCTGTATTTCCTAATGCCAGAATCAAAAACTGATGTACATTTTCTTTACATATATTTGAGTTTCATGCCTTATCATTCCCAGGTGTACTAAATTTTAAGTTACAGAAATCACTATTTCTCCACTTTTCCTACCAATACTCCATTATTCTTGCTCTAGTCCAGCAGCTCATAAAAGCAATTGTCACTTCCCAGGTTGAGATTGTACTTTTGCTTGACTCTAGGAAGGAAAATAGTAGAAAATTACAAATATACCAACTCTGTTCAAAAAGTTGACTTCTAAACCAAAACTGAGGAAAGCTAGCAAATTTTCTAGTAAGTACTAACACCTTAAGAAGGAATAAGTTTTTGCTGTTTCTCCAGACTTAGTGAAACAACTCAGTCCATAACTGAAAACCTGATGGTCTCAGTGAGGACTGCTGAGGCAAGGCCCCTGGCCAAAAAGGGCTTAGCAAGGAGACCCTGGTTCTAAACACATCATACATGCTGTGTGACATACACGTGACATCAGTGGTGCTTTAAACCTTACAGTACAATCAATATTATAATCATTCAACCTACTCCAGATCAACAATAGAGAAGCAAATTCCTAATAACTGGCTTTACAGGTAATCGTCCGTAGCTGTTTGCAGCACACAGCCTATGATAAAACTCATTAATTCCGTTCCGTGAAGACATGCTCTGTGAAACAAGGACGCACCAATGTCAAAAAATCCCCAAGAAAAGACTGTTAAAATACAGGTTCTAGCACTCATTTCTGAGTAAACAGCTAGCAGAAGATAAGCCTCTGAAGAGATGAACACTGTGACAAGGCTCAGAGAAATGTGACATTTGAATGTCTTCTCAAAGTTCATTCAGACTGTGCAAACCCTTTGTATTTAAACAGTTTGTTCCAAAGCGAACTTCACCACAGACAAGGTGTCTGGCAAACAAGACCTTTCATTTTCTTTGCCTACAATTAATTAGATTATAGTAGCAAATAAATCACAGTGAGTGCTTTCAAAATTCAGAGGACTTGGACTAATCATGGAATCCTAAATAAAAGATACACAAGAAGGAGGAAGATTTCTCTTAAAAGATTTATGGGCTATTTTTTTCCAAATGGAAATCTAGTTTAGGGTACATGTCTAAAAGCAGTTGGATTGCTCAGTAGAGTAAAACAACCTGCAGTTGTCGGTAAAGAGAATTAAGATGTTGAGGCATGTCAGTATTATATATTAGTATCTGTGACTAGTGATAGTTAAAAATAACACTTCTAACTGAACACTGACTCTGATAGCAATAAATTCAATGGTCTTTCCAACTCATTTTTCCCTGTACCTGGAGAGCCACTCAAATCAGATTTGTGAAATAATCTAGGTCATCGGGTTTTTTTGGTTTTTAATAAAGAATCATACCTATCCTGGTTGCAGCTGGGACAGAGTCAATTTTCTCCCTAGTGTCAGGGAAAGTGCTGGAGGTTTGCACTTCGTATGAGAATAATGCTGAAAACACACTGGTGTTTCAGTTGTTGCTTAAGAGTATTCACCTTAAGTCAAGGACTTTTCTGCCTCCTAATGCAAAAAACTGAAAATAGTGGGGCAGCTCACTCGAACAAAGGCATAAGCCATAACATAGAATATCACACTCAGCATATCACCTTGGAGGAGTTGGCTGGGAGGTGCTGATTGGTGCTTGAGAACAAGCTGAGCTTCAGTCAGTGGGTGGTGAGCAATCGTATTGTGCATCACTTGTCTTTCTTGGGTTTCATTTTTCTCTCTACCTCTTTTTGTTGTTTCTGTTTTCATTACTAGTATTATTATATTTTATCATAGTTTGACTATTAAAATGTTTCTTATCCCACAGGTTTTACCTTTTTGTAATTCTCCTCCCTATCTCACTAGGGGGCTGAGGTGTGAACTAGTATGTAGAACAAGGTGTGTAGTCACCTGCTAGGGTTCAACCAGAACTGCTAGTGAAGGGTGAATTTCTGGCAGAGGTTAGCAGCTAGGAATGAGCTGGTAGAGAAAGCAGCAACAAATAAAGGTTTGATCGACTGATAAAGGTCCATGTGAACATCATCCAATATGGCTGAATAAAAGATTACAAGACACTCACACACACTGGGACTTGACTGAATATACTAGAATTTCTTTACTAGAAATGCAATGCTTGTTTTTTGTATGTTTTAGAAATTTTATGATGGAATCATAGAATGATTTGTGTTGGAAAGAAACTTCAATGACCATCTAGTCCATTCCCGTGGAAGCCCAAGAGCAAGGAATGTTTGGTACTGGCTTTATTTAAAGAGAGAAGACCATGGTCAACACCATGTTTTTAATCAATATTATGGAAAACAAATCCATGAAAATATAAATTATTCATTATGGTTTTCCATTTCCTGAGTTGTTTCTCTCTTTCAAGAAGCTGAAGCTGGATTTATATACATCCATCACCTCCTATAAAACTTGCTTTCAGTTTGGTAGGATAAATCACAAACAGCCAGAATACGAGATAGTAAGACCTTTCCAATGACCGACAGCTAAAAAATTAGTTAGTAGAAAATTAGTTAAGTGAATCATTATTCAGTCTGTCTCTTCATTCTTTAAGCTACGACAGAACATGCTGATAAGCAGCTTTTCTTCTCTCCTATTAATATGGATAGTGGTACAATATTTTACTTTTCATTAGCCCAATACTGTATTTGTGTAATAAGCTATACAGCATAAATCAGATTTGCCATGCTACACGTTTATGGTTTGGTTTTGGTTTGTTTTTTTGTTTGTTTGGGTTTTTTTTTGTTTGTTTGTTTGTTTGTTGCTTGGTTTTTTTTTTCTTAAGCAAGTTAAATTCTACAGAGAAAAAATTCTACACAGGAGCTTTTAAAGCAGAAAAAAAAATTAAGGTTAAACTGAGGTCTGAAAGCCACAATTAAGGTAACTAAAAAAACACTTGAGTTTTATAATTATGAGGAGCATTAAGTCTCCTACAGCAGCAACTACTAAGTTTCAGATGCTAGGCCAAATATCTGTCCAAAAAGTGATGTCAGACACCTATTTCTAAAATCTTTGACATATTGCAATACCATTAATTACCACTCACTTGCATAGATATTCTTCATTAAACCAGAAAACACATTAACTGTACTTGCCCAATGTTTGTTGTCTGTCCAAAGGAAGATAATAAATCCCATTATACCATCTTCCTGAAGAACACAAACTGTATGGATGTATTTCTAACTGTCAATGCCCATCCTCACTAACAACATGAGAAGGAACAAATAAATATTTAAGGCATTATCAATCATACAATCCCATATATACACTCTTGGGGATAGGGAAAACAATTTTTTTTTTCCTAAGGTGAAATTTTAAAGATGGAACAGTGCTTACCAATTATTAATCAGGCAGTGTAAAAATAGTCTAGCTGAAACAAACATTATTTACATCACCACACTAAATTTCAAATTTATTAATATCTATTTTTTTTTTTTAATGAGAACTCTCTACAACAGGCAAGATTGACAGAAATGGAAGCCCAGACTGGCAGACACCTGGTGATTCAGAAAAGTGTCCAGTCACCAAACTACTCAAGGAGCTGTTCTTTTATTTCAATATATTGACATATTATTGGAACTAAAAATAGTCTCAAGTGGAGTCATGGCAAACTTTTTGACAATTTTATTTTCATTATAGTTCAGCATTTCCATACAGCCAGAATGAAAATGTAGTGTAAGACACTGTTACTGCAGCTACATTCTTGTCCTATATCAAAAAAGTACTATGCAGTTTTAAATCATTAACTTTATTGGAATGAAAATATCTTAAAGCCTTAATGCCACCCCTACATTCTATTCAGGTCTAACCCTTCCTTCCTTATCCCCAAGACACCATTAAGATGCTTTGCCATGAATTCTTAATATTCCAAACACAGTCCTCTCCAAGTTTCCTGCATCTCTTCACTGTACTGCCAAACAAGGGGATTTTATGAGGCCCCATTCCATCACTGCCAGACAAAGCCCAATCATCCTGTATTTCTTCCATAAACACCAAGAGATTTGACTATCCTACAACAGCAAAATATTTCTTGTTTTTCTATAGAATCTTGTTTCCTGAAACTCCCTATGTGCTTCTGAATGCTTCACTGCCTAACCTCTTATATATTTTTTAACATGTGTGCGTTTTCCTTTACTTGTAGCACTTTCAATTTATTTCACACAATTTTGTATGTTTTGTTTTTAGGTCATTTCTCCCCAGGAGTCATGAAAATGTTACATTCTAACACTGTCTTCCCAAGCATCTCCCAGTCCTCCCAAGATGCTGTCATGTACAAACATATTCATTATTACTTCACACACATTCTTACTGAAAATACCAAATCAAAGGAATCAGAAATCCTTCTGCTTCTTTAATTGCCACTAATAAACTTTTCACCACCATGTTGGTTATGTACAAAGAACACAAATTAGTGTCTCACTGTGTTAAACACTATTCAAAAAACCAGAAGCCCTTGGAATAAAGCATTTTTTGATAGATATACAGCAAGACAACAAAAGGGTGCAGATCAACAGGCAAAAAAGATATTTGAAAGTACAACTAAAAATTTCTTTTGTATCTCAGCACCTCTGAGATAACAGAATTCACACGCACAGAACAGAAACCCAGGAGAACCCATTGTGTGAACTCGCAGCATATGTGTAGCCACACTGCATTGACCTACATATACTATCCTTTTTTTGTGGAAAAACTTCTAAGGAAGTCTGCTTCATATTCATAAATGGAGAATTCAGGTGGGAGACTGAAACCCAGCAGTTACATAACAGAAATAAAAATATATCTTGTGTGACAGAGGGCACACCTCTCCTAATATAAATACACCAGAGTCTGTGAGGCACAAACACCACACTGATGTGCAGATACGGAATAATATGTTACCTTGTAAGTGGCTACACACCCTTTCACCTCTGGTCAATTCAAACTTTCCCTAGTAAGGCTGTTGTTCATGACACTGGAATTATCAGAGGCAAGTTTGTGTGCATGGAGATATTTACATATACGCCCAAGTTTTACTTGAATTTCCACCACAGAAACTGCTGTTAGAGGGAGAAGTACCATAAATCAACTTCAGAACAGTGAAAAAATCTTCCTAGTACCTGAGTGTACATATTTCAGCCATGTACAAGCTTGGTACAAAACCATAGGTTAAATAGATTCAAAAGATAAAATCCTTACAACCTGTTAGACTTGCAACATATGATGTAAAGAAAGAGGGATTTTTTTCCCTTTGTGGGAGAAAAAAAACACAAACCAAAAAATCCTATTCAAAGTTCTTTGCTATCTGACAAAGCCTATGATCACAATGTTTAACATAATGTATTACGGTTTTATTATGGTTTTGTTTGGTGGGTTTTTTGCAGGTGTTTGCATTGTTTGGTTGGTGGGGGGTTTATTCTCTTGTTTTGTGGGGTTGGGGTTTTTTGCCTGTTTTTTAAGTATTCTCAGTGATGACTCAATAGGCAGACCGAAAACACCCAAAACCACAGAATGGTTGAAGCTAGAAGTCACTTCTGAAGATCATCTAAATTCAACTACCCTGCTCAAGGGGGATCACATCCAGGTGGTTTTCCAATATCTCCAAGGGTATTGTACAACCTCTCTGAGCAATACGTTGGGGAATCAATCACCACTCAGAAGTTTTTCTTTTTGCAAAACTAGAAATTCCAGTTTTTCAAGTTTGTGCCCATTTCCTCTTCTCCTTTCATTGGGAATCTGATTCATCTGTTTTCCCTCCCATCAAGTATTTACACGTATTGGTACAATGCCAATGTTAAGGAACTGTTAAGAAATGTGACAATTTTGATTGAGTGAAAGAGTGAAGTACAGAAAAAAACACAGCACAGCAGGTTTATTAAAAAACAACAAAATCAGACATTGCCCCCATAATGATTTTGTATTCTCAATTACATATTATAAAACTAATTTCAATAAATAGAAAGTTCAATGTTTGACATTGTGTTCAGTGCTAGTGAAAACAAAGTCCTCCTTCAAGGGCCCTTCTTTGTAAAAAACTGCATTATGTTCAGGTGGCTGGTTGTTTGGGTGTTCTTCTCTTCTTTTTTGGCTCATTTGAGCTTTATATGATAGAAACACTGGAGGAGGATTAAAAAAAGTCATATGTTTTTTCCCCCATATTACCAAGCATGCCCACATGAAGCTATTTTAACACATTTTCCTAAGCAGGTGTGTGTGACTTGAGGATCTGTGAGAGATCTGATCAGATGAAAGAGGAAATGTCCAGCACATGTGTTGGCTTTAGGTTGTGCACCACCGACCCTTCTCACACGATGTGTGAAGGTTCCAGATACACAGCCTGCAAAATCAGCCATTTTAGATACTGAAATACATACAGGAGCATCCCAGTCCTTCATCCAGTACCTCTGATAATGCCATGCTTTGAGAGATGATCCCAGTATGACACCTAGTGGCAGCAGCATTTTTAATCCCGTCAGTGCCTTTTCAGAAGGTTCCTTAGTGCATCCAAAAGATTCACACCTATTTTTAAGTTTGTTCTAATATACCTAAAACATCCTGAATTCATGAAAGAAGTAAACGCCAAAGTATTCCCAAAATCATGAAACTGCTTTGTTCCCTCACCTCCAAGCCAGAGTTTACTGAGACATATCAGGACCCTTTGTAATCTACTGATAACCAGAGACAAGTAAATATCCAGTCACTATTTCTTCATAACATTTTTTAACTCTGCTTCTGATAAAACACCCAGGAACAGGAATTGCTCAAATAAATGGTCTTAATGAGGCTGTAATACTCATTTTATGTTGAGGTTTAATAGTACAAAGTTACTGCTTTTCTCCCATAAATAAACATGAGATCTATGAAAATATTTAAGCAACTGATTCCCCCTGCCTCATTAAATCCAGAGACCCTGACATGCAGCCTGAAATATATCACACTGTTGTATGTATATAAACTATAATTTATAGAGATGAGTGTTATAGGTGTTATGTCCAGCACAATATGTGTTAGAGAGATTAATGATAATGGCCAGAGTATACACACACACTCTCAAGGTTGTAACCTTTTAAACAAAAATAGTGATATTGCCTCGTATGGGCCGATATCTGCGCTGTTCCCCAACTGATATTTTGGTATTATTTTTTAACCTTCTCATTGAAAAATAATTTATGGAACCAATATGGTCATGTTCATCTCTAAGATTAGTATAAATTTGGAAAGACCACAACTGATAAGAAAGAAAATTTTTACCCAAAAATGGCAGGCTGCTGTTATAGGACAAAGTAAGAGTTCTGCTGCCTAATTGTGTTGTCTGTTGTATTGGATTTACATGGCAAGGTTTTGGTAGTGAGGGGACTACAGGGATGGCTTCTGTGAGAAGCTGCCTGCAGCTTTCCCCATACCTGACAGGGCTGACTCCAGCCAGATCCAACACGGATCTTCTGGCCAAGGCCAAGCCCATCAGTGACTGTGGAAGCACCACTGTGATAACACATTTAAAGAAGGAGAACAAAAACCAGAGCAGAGAGAGAAGTGAGCATATGTGAGAAAAAGAGTTCCACAGATACTCAGGGCAGTGAATAAGGAGGGACAGGAGGTGGTCCAGGCAGTGGAGCAGAGACTCCCCTGCAGCCCATGGAGGTCCAAGGTGGAGCACCTGGATGCCCAAAGGAGGCTGAGACCTCATGGGAAGCCTATGCTCAAGGAGGCTCCTGGCAGGACATGTGACCTGCATGAAAACCCATGCTGGAGCAGCAGGACTGCACCCCTTGGAAGGGATCCCTACTGGAGCAGTTTGTGAAGAGCTGCAGCCTGTTGGAAGGACTCTTGTTGGAGAAGTTCATGGAGGACTGCCTCTTGTGGGAAGAACCCAGGCTGGACCAGGGAAGTGTGAAGAGTCCTCCTTTTGAGGAGAAAGGAGAAGCAGAGACAACATGTGNACTCTCTCTACAGCAGGCCAAGACTTAATATAAAAAAACAATTTCAAGCAACGCATCTTCAAATTTGGGGAAATGCATTTTAAAATTGCAGTTTTGTCCTTGAGGCTTAGTGTTCCTTATTAATATATGCAAATACGCTTACAGAGTAGAAAGAAAAAATAAAATAAAATATTTCTTAAAAGAAGAGCATTTCAGTATTTTCTTTATTAGTCTTTACCAACCCCCCAAAAACTAAATTACTAAATCCACAAAATAAATCAAGTGATTTTTTGTTGTTGTTGTTGGTGCAGCCTTCACTCACTGTATCCCTGCACTGCTCAAGGTGAGGAGGCACAGCATTTGAGAATAATGTCAAGCCCAGGAATAAGGGATAGGTGGGGGAAAGGTATTTTAAGATTTCATTTATTTTTTCATTACCCCACTCTGAATTTGATGGGTAGTAAATTCAATTCAAGTCCCCAAGTCAAGTCTGTTCTGTTCATGACAGTAATTTGTGAGTGATCTCTCCCTGTCCTTAACTCAACTCATGAGCCTTTCATTATGTTTTCTCTCCCCTGTGCAGCTGAACAGGGAAGTGACAGAGTGACTTGGAGAGCACCCAATGTCCAGTCAATGTCTCACACCTATGATCAGAGAAATGTTGCTCCCCTCAGCTATATGGACATGCAAAAGGCTATTGCAGAGATAATTTCCTTGTCCTTCAAATAAAATTTAAAAAAAANATTGAGAGGGTGAAGAAGAGGGGCAAAATGCATGTATGTGGAGGTGGTGGTATTTTTTCTTAGAACATTACAATTACAAATCTCTTAAAAATACCTGCACACAATTGCATGTAACAGCCTTATTTATCCCAATTTGTGACATTTAGGAGTAAGAGCTTCAGAGGAGCCCTGTGCCTCATCAGACTGGTTGGATTCTGCAGTTCATGGAGCTTCAACGTCTAGGTAGCAAAGCAGAGTGTTGCCTTCCAGGGCATCTCATATACACATCTTTCTACAGTCTTTGAGAAAAGCTTAAGAAAAGCAGGAACACAGACAGTTTGCTAATGGTCATATGATGCACAAAACCAGAAAACACTTGGAATTATAAAGACTTTTCAAGAAAAACAAGGAAAGGCACAAAAAACCCTCTACAGTTGGAGGTGGCAGTCAGTAAAATTCTAACCATGAAAACAAAAAAGCAACAAAGCAAATTGGTGGTAGTGGCAAGTGAAACTACATTGAGGCAGATGACTGGGGAAAAAAGAAATCCTTCCCAATGAGTCCTTAAAGGAAAACTCGCTGTGTTTCTAAATAAGTTAGGCATACAACATACAATCACTAAACAATTCTAAAAATTGCAAAGAGGATGGGATATTAAAAAGGGGTTTAAACATGAGAGAAATTATATCCTAGAACAAATTTTCAGCAGGAAGACTGGTACCACACATTTTTGGGGTATTTTGATACAGATACAAAAATTATTTTCAAGATCTAGGCCTAATCTTCCTGACTCGAAAGACCCCCTTTTTGTCATATACCAATTATTTTAAATTTATTATTTTCCTTTTCTTGAGAAATTACAAAAATAAGTATTATAAAGAAGGACTAATTTTGGCTTTACGAATATTGAAAAAATTCCTTGAGGCTCAAACAAGTATCAAAACCCCCAGCATGAAATACTCTTCACAAGCAGCATCTGCTTTGAAAGTATACCGACTACATTAAAAATATATATATATAGTGGGAACAGAGAAAAACAGATAAATCAGGAGTACAAAACAGCAATACAAATCTTTTGCTTTGGGTCACATATTAAGAATATGAGAACAGCTATATGTACTCTTTGTCCTATCTCTTAACAGTAACCAATAACCAATGTCTAAAGAAGAAAACCCAAAACCTGAAAGATTGCTCCCCTGTGTGTTCATTGCCTCCAACAGAGAAAACTGAAAGAAGAAGCAGAAAAAAAAATCTTTTCATTTGTGATCCAACACTATCAAGAACAAGATCTGTATAGTGCACACTGGGTTTTGGCTTTATTTTTTTAGAAATTATCAAGTATGTATCTATCTAGAAAAAGTCATATATAGAATATTTTAATTCTGATAAGACAAAAATGCCAAAATGGGATAAATAATGAAAAAATAATTTTTAAGAAATTGGCTATTACCACCACTTAAGACTATTTTTAGTTCAATACATGAGCTGGTTAGCTCTAAGAAGCTCACTTAATTTCCTTAATTGTATATTTTTAAATTATAATTTTAGCAAACTACTGAGCTGGCAAAGAGATAGCTATTCAGATCAATTACCTCTACTACAAGTTAATGCCAAGTCATTTTACCATATGGACATTTACCTCTAACAAATGAGTCACCATCACCAAAATACTTAATTGGTGTCACATAAAGAATTGCTTGAAGAGCAAAATAAATGTCAGTTTTTCACAAGTCCCTAAGCAAGATATGAGCAGTAAGTCCCACTTTCAGAAGGCACTGCTCATCTCATTTAATTGAAGCTTAGAAGCACAGGCACAAAGCTTAAGTGTGATAAGCTTAATGAACTACCGCATTTGAGCTGTGACACAGTAACCAATAAAACTCATGTTCTTAAACCAGCCAAGACACTTCTTTCCAACCCATCTGGACTCATAACAGACTTTCTGAAGATCTCATTAATGTCCCTTGCCATCAGCCAGCCATTAGCCAGATATTAAGCAGCTTCGCAACTCAGTCAGTTAAATACAACAGGACATTTTAACTGCTTCAGATACTTACCATACTAATCCATATTACTTCATTATTTAAGCTAAAATGACTGACTTTCAGTTCAGTGGATAGGAACCCTCCCTTAAGTGATGTGACTCTGATTTTGGGGTGCAGCACCTAGAAAAATTTCAGAACAGAAAGCGTAGGGCTCTAATAGCACCTGCTTCAGCCATGGCAGAGTGAACCTACCTCAAAAGCCCATCAGCACTGACAAAACTTCTCAATTAAGTAACATTTGAAATTGTGTTTTAGATGCCAAAGAATACGACCCTTGATTTCAAATCTAAGAAACAAGCAAAAAGAAAATTAAATTTTATTTACTTTCATATACTTAACAGATACCATCTAGGGAAAGTGTAAAAAAAGTTAAAGATAATCAAATTAATGATTTCAATATAATTAATACAGCCACAATGCAGTTCAATTTTCATGCTTCACAGCAGAAACGAAACATGAATTTCAGAAAGAAATTTTTCCAAGATCAATAACTTCCTATCTTGGAGTGGCCTGTACATTTTGAAAAACACCAAACATTGTTTGGCTGCAAGAAAAAAATAGGTAGATATGTCACTAGCCTGAAGAAATAGGGCAGTTCCTAGATGTGCTCCTAACTTAAATCTGGTTGAGTAACCATAAACAGGAGGGGTCTTGCCATTGTTTCCTTCTGCCAATTGCCTAGGGCAGCATGGAACAGGGGAAGGAGTTATTGATGAGATTGTGTGAGGAAAGTTTGTTTCAATCACATTTCACTGTAAGCACTGTTGTTAACTTATAGAGCTCCAGTAGACAAAAATTGCTGACCTCATTTATAAGTGACTTTTCAGATCGTGAAGGAAGACATTGCCAGCACAGTGACAAAGGAAGAGTGAATTGTTATAGCCCCATTAAAACTGGCTTCAAGATAAAAGATCATCACCAAATCCCACTGAGGTGACTTTGTACTAGTACGTATTACGAACAGTACATGCAGGTCTAGATCATTTGGATGTGCCATTGTGTAAGTCACCCATTAAAGTTCTGCTATGCGTGGCCGTTACCTGTAAGAGCCAAACTTTGCAAACACTCTTAAAAGACAGGCTGGTATCTTCTATAGACAGCAACAATAAAATTACCTTTTTTTTTTTTAAGCACCTTCATTGCTCAGGTAAAGCAACATTAAAGATGAAAGCTTAATAGAAGTAATTGTTAATAATGAGATATAAACATCTTAAAGTCAGCCTTTTGATCCATGTAATAGAGTAGTGATTAATAGATACGATTGAAATAATTAGCTTAATTTATTAGCATCTTTAATGAGATTATTTTTCTGACTTGAGATAGCAGATACACATTAAAATACTTCAAAGGTGAATTGTTTCACTATGAGCATTTGCTCAGAGTACAAGGTTTATTAAGTTTGAATAGTATATGCTGTGAAGACAGTAATATACAACTTCTGTTGAAAAGTTCAGATACAACAATGACAAAGTGGAGAATTAGAGTGACTGTGAAGATGAGCAAATTTGGCCAGTTGTGACATTTAATCTGAAATTTCAAGATTAGCATCCTCTTTGGGTTTATTGTCTACTGAGACTAGAGAATATTTTATATCTTAAACCCAGAAATGGGATAACCTCAGAGCTGCAAAGAGAATAAAAACTGAGAGCTCATGAACAAGATGGTAGAGTCATTAGGATTATCACATCCTTACTACTCCCTACTAATGAGCTCAGGGGCCCAGACCTGACACCCTGGGCTATGGGGAATCTCTCCATGCTTGTAGTCCTGGACAACAGGACCATGAGGACTCAGTCTCAGGACTGCCAGAGGACCTGCTGCAGAAGCAGGAGCCAGGATTCCTTCCCACAGCTGAACTCGTGGACCACCAGGTGCACTTGCCAGTGCAGCAGGCCCCAGACAAGAAAAGGTTTGATAGTAAGAAATGAAAAAACACACAATACCACATTAAGGAACCTACTTTATGGATTTCTCACCACCAATGTCCTAGATACCCTAATGTCCATGTGGGACCTTAAAAGCCTTGAAAGACCATACATGGATTTCTAGGCTAAAGAGTCCTGACATCTCAACAAACTAAAGAATTTCTTTGTTTCAGTGCTTCCCCCAGCCCAGAAATACTGAAATCTGGCAAGTTTCAGTGTTGGAATCAGTCCAGGCAGCAGAGCTGTCTGCACATTCTGACCCTGCTCTTTACCAGGTAGGAAGAAAACCAAACAGATCTCATGGCATAATTTAAATCATACATTTAACAAATTGTATGAAATACAAGAATCTGTAACTTCTTTCTAAAAGCCTTCAAGTGGAAAATGCTTAAACTCAGTAACAACCCTATTAAAAACAGCATTCAGAAAAGATCAACAGAACAACAATGAAAATTGGAGTGAAATTCCCAATTCAACTGAATAGGAACAAAAGGAATGTGGACAGGATACCTTTGGAAGAGAAGCTAAAGGAACATTCAGTTCCTATCACTGCCTCAGGGAGGATAAAACTGGGGACAAGGTGCAGGAAACCTCAGAGCTCAAAGAGGGTCTGGAAGTACCCCAGGCCTACCGACTGCGGACTCAGAAGCTACAGGGTGGTGAAGTCTAGAAGCAAAAGCCAAGCTCAGAGCCTACAGAAACTACACAGAGAGTGACCTAATTTTTCTAGAACAAAAAGGAAGCCAAAGATCCAAGTAGATAGATGTCCAGAAATTTTGAAGACAGAGAGGGAGTCTATTGTAAAAAAAAAAGGTTATGGTCCCAACATTTGGATAAAGGACATATAAGAGAAAAGATTGCATACTGAAGGTGCCACCTTCTCTGAGAATAACAGCCAGGATTGTACTCTGAGTTTAATTTTAGACTACCTGCACCATGCTCCACCAAGTACTTATGTTTTCTGTTTAACAGCCTGAAAGAACTATTTAATATCTGTGTCCAAAACAATAAGATCCAGATTAAAATTCAGGTAAAGAATTTCATCCAAATAGATTTTACTCACACCACCACTCAATGTCATGCTACTGAATTTGTTCTTTCTTGGTTTTCTTTTCTGACAAGTATCTGCATGTCTGGATTTCAGTCAGAACTGTGTGGGTTTTCATACAGGATACATCACTATAGTAACCAAGAACAAATCACCAAGTGTGAGGGGTTTTCTGTTTCCCTCTTTTTTCTGTGTTTGTTTTTTTTTTAATTATTATTATTATTTTTTTACCTTTTAAACTGACAGTGAAGTAGGACACAGTGAAATGGTTGAGATTCTCAGAAGCTTCCACAGAATTCCAGTGACATAAGGCTTTATAAGCCCTCTAGAATCCACCAAAAATCCCTCCATAAAATTATGTGGGAATTTTCTGCAGTGCTTTTATCCCATGACTACAATAGAAGTAAATGTTCTTAATAATTTTGTTAATAAGGAAGACAAGGTAGATGAAAGATTGTACTTATGAGTTTTCTAGCCTCATCTTCCAGACAAAAATTTGGATGATTTTGAGATAAGTCACAAAGCATACCAAGGACCATCATCACTGGTTAAACAGATGATAAAAAGCCTGAGCCAAACAATTTGAATAAAATCCTGGGATAAATATTGCCTGTCCTTTGTAATCATTTTGAGGAAGCATTTTAAGCAAAACAAGAGCTCTTTTTTCCACAGAAATATTTCTAAATGCAATGTTCCTCAAATATTGCATAAACTAAGCCACTGAAAAAAGTATTAAGAAAAGGTGTTAACTGAAACATCAATTTGTATGTGTACATCTGTACGTATGCCTATAAATAAATTTGTAATAAGACACATTACTATCTCAGGCTCCTCTGCAAATATCAGATGAAAGCGATTGCCTAAGTTTCTCTCAATGTTACCACAGCATTATTTAGTATTTCTATTTATCTGCTAGCAGTGTTCCTTATTTTAATTCTGTTGCTCTTAAAAAGAACTACAGACATGGACATCCTGTAAAATTATTGTAGAATGTACAACATAATTAACAGAGCTCTTGTTTCATATCCTTGCTAAGCTCCTAATATCATACATTGCACTGAAATGCTAGAGCAGGTATCAGGAGTGTGCCTCAATCAGACACAGATTTCTATCTGTGAAATGCAGCCCTAGGAACATAATGTAGTCCAAGAACCGAATGACCAAACTATGCTTAACAAACAAACCCCCAAGTCTGAATCATTGAAATCAATTTCAAAAATGAAAAACAGCATAGATGAAATGGGTGTCTGATGATCAAATTTCAGTCAACAACTATTATCAGCTAACACTGCATATACACAGGTGTAGGGAAACGACATTTGAACAGTCATAATGACTAAGTTTCATCCTGAATGAAAGTTAAATTGAACCTACTCAGAGTCATTAAGCATACTGGTCTAAAATGCAAATGTCACAAACTGCTTAATCCCATTATACAATTTCTACCCTTTACAAATCAGAATGTTTTCTTCCTGCAACCTTATCAGCACAGGAAAAACGTATCAGGGTACGAGGGCTTGCACATTTACTTGTGCAGGAAAGTAAATCCAAAACAAGATGACTGCATTAGTAGAAACTACCATGAATAGAAACAGAGCAGCTCAGGTTCAGTTAGCTTAGTCCAGTACTCTATTAAGCAACAAAATATTTTAGGAATTTCACTACTATCAGCTCATTCATAATGAAATTACTTTGCCATAGCTGGTTGCTTCAAGAAAACAGCTATATATTGAAATACTGAAAAAAATCATCATATGCAACACCAGATCTTCTTATAGGAATGAGATCTGAAGGGGAATGACACGATTCAGTAAAAGCAGGACATCCAGGGGACTAATGAAGTGACAGCATAGCAGTAAAGCTACGGTGCCTTTTGTTCACAGCCTACAAGTTTGCTTGAAGGAGTTGCTATAGAAATGTAGAGATAAAGTCCTACATTCAGCTCCAGCATTTTTCTCTCAGTTGCCATGAATTTTTACACAAGCTAGTAATGAAAATTAGTATACTAAAATACTATTTATGGTCAGCTTCATCTGGTGTATTATGTAATAAATAGAAGGGGAAAAAAGGAAAACTACACTGTTATTGATTTATCAAAGCTGAGGAAGAAGTGAGCATTCTGCATAATCCAACTTCTGCCTGTCAATGCTTTGTCCTTACACTGCATTTAATGCAATTTAATGCATTTAATGAAAGTTCAACCTGTCTTTGGCTAAGGCATGTTTTCTAAAAGTGACAGACATGGCATCAAAACATAAGAAAACAACATATTCCATGACAGTTTATTTTAGTAGTTCATCATGTTTATTCATGTTAAAAAGTACCCATTTCTAACTTAAATTTGGCCAGCCTGATCTTTCTAGGGTAATCTCCTTTTATCTCCATATAAAATGAGAAAGCAGTTGTTCCCTTTTCCAGCTTGATTAAAAAGCCCCACAGTATTTTGTAAAAAGACATTTCTAACCATAGGATAGTTCAGGATTTGTTCTCCCCTCCCAGGGAAAATTTCTGACTATCCCCATATTGATTCTATTAACCTAAAGAGAGATATAAAAGACTGAAATATAATGAAATGACAAATAGAATAAGAATGATGAAGGACTCAAAACACACCCAAATAGTACATAGAAAATACTTGCTTGTCTAGTTGGCCAATATGACTAGCCAAATAAACACTTCCCAGGATGAGCAGATGTAGGGGAAACTTACCATCCAGAGGTTACATGAGATGGCCTCTGTTCTAAAAATGTCCCTTAAGAAAGTGTTTGAAAAGTAAAAAAACAAGCCACATATGGATAAGTTTCAGAGCACATGAGGACACAAAGACAGAATAATCACTGCTTCCCTACAAGAAAACTGCATATTTGTTGAAATGTCTTGCACGGAACTGCTGAAAAAAGCAGCTTAAGAGTCTGCATTCAGTTCCCCAAAGGCAGCAATTGGCTAAGATGACACTGGCTGATTAAAATGGATTCTCTACTTTATGCATAGAACAGCTACAGAAAGAGGAGATTAAGGTATAAGACTAATGGGAAAAAACAGCTACAGGTGTGAAAAAAACTGTACAGCTGAATTATCACCCAAATGACCAGCCCATAAGGATGAAGAGTTTGGGCACACTAAAAAAATCTGTATTCTGTCATATTAGTATACCATCTTGTACTTCTGGAAAATATGCTATCAGTTTTTGTGGAATTTAGTAGTGTTTAGTAGCATTTTGGGGGAAAAAACAACAAACAAACAAACAAACAACCCAAACAAAAACCAAACAAAAAAAACAGCCCACAGAAAACCCACCCACCTTTACTCAGCATTAGAATATATAACAAGAAGAAATTAATGAAAATATTGACTCCATTAACAGCCATTCTGCTCCTGTAAATAAGAAGAATTGCACAAGAAAATCTCTCACATATGGAAAGTGTCAGATTAACAACCACCACCCCCTGAAAGAAAGCACCTAACTAATGAGGATAGGTCTAATTTATGTCCACATTGACAGCTGTCTTAGAAACAGATTCATAGATTCCTGATAACATTCTTTCAAACCAGTTTCCGTAGCAACTGCCACCCCATACTCCTTTCCCTAAGGCACAAAACATCTAATAAAATAATAATAATGGCAACAATAACAACAACAATACTATCTACTTCCACAATGTCTATCAGGAGAATAGGTTAGATTTCTGCTAAGAAACAAGGTTGACTCTAACAGTGGAATTCAATCTATTGCAAACACATTATAATGTATTTTTTATTATTTATTTTGTTTTGTGAAGCGGAAAACAGAAATACACAACTCTCTAGAATCAGAGTGAACTGTACTTTCATTCAAACCGTTTGCCGCTGGTGGTAATGGATTTCAGGAAGGAAAGCAGAGAAATATATAAAAGAGAAAAAGAAAACACAGCAAGAACAATCTAATAAGCTATAATTTTAACTTGTTGGTCAGGTTCTGTCCATTATGAATTGATTTAGGCAGCCTTCCTGACAGGTGTTGAAAGAACTGGGAAAACCTGTTAACTTCTCAAGTAAGTGATGCCCACTATCAAGATCAGTGACATCTATTCTTTCTTTGGCAGCAGTGATAAAGGAGTGTAGTATTTTCTAGCTCTCAGGAAATTCCAGGAGAGCTGCAAAAACAGATTTTTTTGCTACAACTACTCCAACAGAGGATGAGAATTTAACCAAACAGTGCATCTGGTATAAATTCTGGCAGAAATACCAGTATATGATACCATAATGGTACCTTACATATCCTCTCTCTATTCCCTCATGGGTTGTGCATGACTCATATATGCTTCAAGATGACTGTAAAACTGCTGAAAACCTATGCAATTACTCTTTCACAGTAGATAAATTAAACAGATATACACGTCTTATATTGTACCTATTAGTGGGCAGATACTCCTGAGTAATTCCAGAATCTGGTATTTTGATTGTTGAACTTATGACAAAAATTATTTTCAAGTGTGTTCTCAGGACACCATGCAGACCAACAGAATAGCAGAAATGAGAATAGGTACAGAGATCTAAATATCAAAATTCAATTAACCTCCACACACACCCCTCACACTTTTTAATACAACCTAACATTAGAAAATGGGTTCAAATTTCTGATGAGCAGCACAGTTTGACTCGAAGTTGTAGACTCAGACATTTAGGGTCACCACATCCTGAGCATGTAAAAGAAACCTAATAAGTGTGGCAGTGATTTTAGTTTGATGCTGGTTTGGTCAGCACTGCTCGTATTCAATCCTTTTGATCCAAAAACAGGCTAAGTAGTAGTTTCAGATCTCTGCAGACAGATTTATACACAGAAAAAATATATATGGATCCAACTTCTTGACACCTTCCCTTTCAGATTCTGATAGGCGTTGATGAGGTCCCCTCTCAGTTTGTAGTTCTTGAGACTGAACAGGCCCAGCTCTCTCAACCTTTCTTTGTAAGAGAGATGTTCCAGTTCCTTAATCATCCTTGTAGCCCTCCACTGAACCTGTTCCAGGAGCTCCAAGTCTCTCCTGTCCTGAGGAGCCCAGAACTGGATACAGCACTCCAGATGTGCCTCACCAGGGCTGAGTAGAGGGGCAGGATCACCTGCCCCAGCCTGCTGGCTGTGCTCTTCTAATGCACCTCAGGACACCATTGGCCCTCTTAATCAAACATTGTGATCCTAATCCCTTCCTACTTTAAACTAAACAACTTCTTTGATATACCACACAGTTAAAGCAGAACAGTACAATGCAAACCCTTCAGTAACTTTGCAAACAGGCAGCCCAGATAACATTATGGGTAAAATATAACTCTGTAAATTCTCTACTTAATCAGGTGCAGAGAAAAAAATTAAAGAGAGTAGTGATAAAGAGTGGTGAGGGAGATGCAGTCTGAGGGTGTAAACTGGCAGGCCTGGAACAGCTCCCCTCTATATGATTCCCTGCACACTGACCATTTAAAAATTCACAGGATTCATGTACAGCCAAGGAAGCAACAATAAACGAGCATTACAAGGATGCTGTTCCTTAGGAAGGTGTGAGCATGTCTAAAGCAGAATGCTTCAGCTGACAGACTGACTGCATCAGTGTGTTACTTGCTTTGAGGGCACAGTTATGTTTTGTTTCAACAGGATGCAACTGTGGGTTTCTGACACTCAGTGCCACTCCAGGAGGCTAAGTCTAGGCTAGACATCTCCAGCACAACTGCTTTCAGAAAGCAGTAGGTGCTGTACTGAAGTTCTGCATATCCTAGTCCTTCTCCATCACTGACAACAGCACATATGCACGATTACACACAGACACACACAATAGACATGAGCTGCACTTTAACCTATACTTTTGTTGATATTGGTGCTTCTCGTAACATTGCAGATTTTTTCCTGAGACTGCACTGGTTCCCCACGTGACATCTATGCAAACTTAGCACTGGTATCTGTACAGTCTGAGGAAGTTCTGAAGTTACTAATCCTCTCTTTCTCCCCATCCTCCCTACCCTAATTACTGTGCATGAAAGAAAAGAGACTGAGATTACAAGAAACAGCTTCTTTAATGATTCATTTTCCAGACATTCTCCAGCCTCTCTATACAAAAGCACGAACAGTGCCTGGATGCTCGCCTGTTCTTTCTCTACCACTGATTTATTATAAGACCTTGGGTAAGTAATTTACATCCCTGTGACTTCTACTGCCTCCAAAATCCAACACTAAAGCTTATATTAATGCTAATCTTTAATTCATACTAATATTAGTTCTTATATTAAAACTAAGATGTAGCAGAATTTCTTAGAGTGTGAAGATATGATTTATATTTGGATTGAGGTTTGAGCTAGCCCAGCCTGGGCCCCAGATCCAGGCCTGTGAAGCCTGTGGCGCAGTTAGAAATTATGTTAAGGAGTTACCGTGGGATAGGGGTTTTTCTAGGTATTAACAGGTACAGTTTGTAGTGTGAACCCTTTAGCCACCTCAAGGATAAGATAAACAATGTTTGTTTGCATTTTTTTTTATGCTGTATACCAATGAGAAAACAGTTGTAATTGTAAACTATACTGAAGTGTATATAACCTGCCATTTTAGACGAAATAAAGTAGAGAACGTATGATAACCATATTGATTGGACCTGGGTTGCTCTGTTCCAGCTTCCCATATTTTAAGGGGTAACCTGTTTCACTAAGACTTACAATTTTCTAATAAAAATTTACTTATCTGCTGTGAGGGTATTTTAGTTAATAATGATTGAGACAACAAAACTTTGCTCTAAAATAGACAAAATTGGCAACAAGTGATAATATATCTTTTGTTATCTTTCTTGTGCTTGAACATCTTATTTCCATAAAAAGATAAACTTCACAGAGCCTTTTTTTTAATAGCTGAGATACAATAAGAGAACAATAAAATTAACAACAGGTAGTAGTGCCATTTTACTCCATTTTAACACCAAAGCAGTAATCTGTTCCAAGATCACTGTTATTTCTTCTTTAATAGATTCATTATCTCAGTTGTCCCATCAGCTATGGCAGAAGTTTATTGCTTTTAAAGCAAGAAAGGCAGAAATAATGTCTCTGTGCAGTTCACGAGGCACGCTGGATTTCATTTTGAAGCTGGTGTGGAAGCAAATGCAAAGGAGAGGGCAGACTGCTGGCGGTTCCGTGTGCCATTTCAGCTAGAGAAGGCGCACGGCAGCTCCGTGCAGCCCCAGCCCTGTGTGCTGCCTGTTCTCCTAACTGAAGCCAGCATCTCTCCAGGCTCCCGTGGCAGGCTGCCTAGCCGGGCGCGGGGCTGGCTCCTGGCAGGTGACAAAGTGCTCTCGCTCCCCGCCTCACCAGGCTGCAAGGGCACTGCTGCTGCCGAGCCAGCCCGGGGAAAGCGGGGGGAGCGCCACGGACAGCAGGAGGAAGAGCAAAATTCCAGCTGCACTTGCTCACATAAGAGCTCCCTGTTAAACAGCCTTGGAAACAGCCACAGCACCAAGTTCAGAGGAAGCCTGCACGGTGCCAAGTTGGCACCTGCTGGGGAGGAAAGGAAGCTGCCGGGGAAAAATAACTAGAAAGATAAAAGAGTGAGGAGTCACTAGAAAGATGTTAAATATTTAAAAGAAGTATGGAAAATGGGTTAGGTGCAGGTTTTGCCCTAAAGCTACAGTTTGGTAGGAAATCCTACATTAAATTAAAAAAAAAGCTGAGAAGAATACAGCCAATACTGTCTCAGGTATTTTTCTTGCTAAAGTAAGTAAACTGGGCAAAGCACAATTTGGTGGGCTGCTATGTAAGGCAGATGGAAGGTTAAATTAAATTTCAGGAAGCCATGCAAAGATGAACATGGTGTTCTCCACTTCATAAAAGAAAGTAATTTCACTGGGAAATTTATCTTTTAGTATAGGTATAAAACAGAATTAAAACTCTTTCTATTTATTAAAATGTTTGAGATGTCTTCCCCTGTGCCCTAAACCAATTTAAGAACTGCAACTGCAATTTGCCTACCAAAAATTCACCAGTGATTACATGAGTGTAAAGTACTTCTGGTCCTGCAGTCTCAGAGGTAACTCATATTACAATTCTATCACAATGGTTTTACTCTGGTACCCAAAAGTTTTTTATTTATAATCATTAAAATTAAAAACTCACATGCCACCACACACAAAAAAAAAGTGCTTTAAGAAGTGTTTTTCAACATTTGATCTAAGTAAATATTACCTACTTTTTAAATAATGTAAAACACACACCACAATCAGCAAAACTTCCCACCTGTAACAAACCCACTGTAGGACAGAACAGGAGGAAGAGGTTATACTAATGGGGTCAGCAGAAAATTCTAGTGTCAAGCTATGTCTCTAAACTTTAGCAACCCCTAACACTGCAAGTTTAAGAGCATTTCAGGCTGTAGTCTAAGTATTCCACAATCACTATAATTTAGCCAGGGTAATCATTTGGACATTTTGCTAGTTTGGTCTGCAGGGGTTTTTTAACCAACCTTGAAGAAGAGAAATTTTCTGATCTTTGATGAATACAGCCACAAAATTCTCATTTTAAGTAGAAAATAAGACATGTTCCATTTGGTCATTTTATTCTGCCCCACTCAGTTATTTTCTGGAGTTACCTAAATATTCTCCCTGCTTGGAGGTTTCTATCTGCTTGTTACCACCATGAACAAAATTGCTAATATAGATTAATGCAAAAAAAGTATGAACCTAGGGTAATAGAAAATTTCTCTAGGGAGGTATTTTAAAAAGGTGTTACTGTGCATCCAAAACAAGCAATTTCGCCTGCATAAAAGGGCAGTAAAGAAGAGAGAAAAGGAGGGGACTGGGATTTATCAAAAGGACTATGAATGCAGACATAGGTATCACGTAAGTTTCAGGTAACTGCTGTCTAAGTAAACAGAAATCAATAAACTAAGAATTGGCTACTTTGAGAATTCAACCTCATTTTCTCTTCACCTGAGAGATGTTATAACAGTGAAACAGGGATGCTTGGAAAACTCACCAAATTAATCATGAGCTTAAACGAGTTAGGGAGAACTTTTGCCCAAGTGAAAAAATTTTCCACACAATTTTTCATGCAAAAAAGGGCTATATCAGAGCATAAATTTAGGGAATGTAAATAGAGTGGTGAAATGGTGGTGCTGAGATAGAGGAACTGGTGGGAGAGGAGAAAGTACAAGGAGAATTTGGTATTGTTCTCATGGCTCAAACTATCCGGTAATTTCATAGCAACAACAAAAATCACTAGCTTGAAATGGTGGGAGGAAAGGTCCCTTAGTTTTGTAGAAGGAAAGGAGGCGGGAAGAAAGGGACACTCCCTTCATTCAGGATCTCAGAACTGCTTTGCACTAAACGCACAATTCAAATTACTTGCATGTGAAGGTCAAACTTGGTGCCATGCATAAGCACAGTGTTCATGGAAACCTTTCATTGCTTTCAACAATGACAAAATGAAAAATTAATATATCTACTGAATTAAGCCTGATGTGGTTTAAAAATGGAATCCATTCTGTTTGCAATTTTATTCATTCATCGCTCCTATTTTATTACATCAAAAGACAGAAGAAGCTTAAAATGCATTAACTTAGTTCAACAAAGGCTGATTTTATGACGCAAATGTCAATCTTCACAGTTCAGTAAATTCTTTTACAAGTTACGTGACTTGTCTACATTACTTCTGCTGACAGGGTTTTTTTATAGCTCCTTTTTTCAGTAGGTACCAAGGTCCCTGATTCTACCACCCACAGCCATGCCGATCCAAACATTATTGGTTTGTTGTTTCACAAGCACAGCTGTTTCACAGGCAGCTCCTGCTCTGCAGGACGACACATGGTAACCTTCATGTTCAGAGCAGCTCACAGGAGAAGTCCTGCCAGCCCTCATGGAGAGCACATTTTATTCCACATACATACACACTTAGTAGGTACAACCAAGCACCTACATTCTGAGTCATTATATGTCAACAGCTCCATGTCTTCGTTTCTCGTTTGAAAACTAAGGCACCATGGATTACATCACCTCTTCCTTCTCTTTACTAGTTGAGCTTAGAAAAAAAAAGCTTCATACATAGATTAACTTGCCTGGTTTTTCACTGGCTCAAAAAAAAGCAAGCTAATGAATTAATCAAAGTCAGGGAAAAATCTTTTTAAATTACTGGGAGAATATATGTAAACAATGAAGAAATGAATTATTCAAAGGTAGTGAGTCATATGAACCAAATACTGTATTTTAGAGACAGGAGCTAAGAGTCACAAAAACTTCAAGCAGATATACTAATCCAGGTATTGGGAAAGGAACTGCAAAAACTGTCCCATTGAAACACTGATAATCCCTGTGAGAACATATTTAAAGTAGCTCCTAATTAAGAGAATTCCTCCACTTTCAGCCACACCAGAGCAGTTTAACCCTTTAACATAGAGACCTCTTATTCAGTAACAGAAGAATTCAAACAATTTTTCTTTTGCTCCAAAAAAAGCAGAGGGATTTAATTTTGCTATAACACAAGTAATAAAAGAGAAGACTATATTAAATAATGTCATTACGAAGCAAGACTCAATGCCTTAGCAATGCCACAGTCCAGCATAGGCAACCAGCAAACAGATTACTTTAAATCACACAACACAAATAAAAAACTTATTTAAAAAGGCAGTTTATGAAGACTAGGAATGTCCCATGTCCATCTTGCATATCAGTCACAAAGAACAATTAATTACATGAAGCAAAAAAGTAGCTTCTTGTGTCCAAGCTATGCATGGAGGAGTAAGGTACATGGCCAATACTGATATGTACAGTGGTGAAATGGAAAAACAAGACTCACATAAGCAACAGGAGAGAAAAGAAGCTCCCTGGGTTGTACTTCTGGGGAAGGATTCCCTTTTTTCTCTTCCACACTAGGTGGTCATAAGTCTACTTGCTCTTGTTCAAGTCCCCTTGATAGAGTATTAATAATAGTACAAACATAATTAGGATATTGCACATTAAACTAAGCTGTACACAAATGCCACATGTGCATAGCTTTTTCACCAAAAATTGAAGAAAACCATGTAAGGAACTGTTCTGCTAGAATTGAGAATAGTTTGAAGAGAAAACTTTCAGAATGCAGCTCTTTCCTGGCCTATTTATTCATTCTGAGTTTGCAGTTTTGGAAAATTGTCCATAACAATCACCTCCGTCAAATACTCTGTGGAGTGGAGCTATCTGTCACCACATACAACTAAAGATGGAGTACAGATGGGCAATAACTTTATTATGATGGAGAATAAATATTAAGTAAATTCCATAACCACATCGTTAAATAAAGTATTATTTAAAGTATTTATTTAAAGTATTATTTAAAGTATTATTATTACAAGTATTTTAAGTCTGAGCACAGAGAGAAAATAAAAATCATACAACTTCCAAGAAAGCACAAACTTCCATTACTTCTTCCCATTTGAGTGGCCTTCACTTGAATGCAGAGAGCACAGTTACCATCAATATTTCGCATGAGGCCAGTCATTACAAAACCATTACCAACCAGGGATGCTTGTTACCAAAGGGACAGGTAGGTCTCCTTCCACCACACCTTCTATGTCTTCAGCCTTTGTTGTATTTCCCTCCTGCACTGAGGTGGACAATACAGACCCCAGCAGCCTCAGAGCCCCACGGCAATGCCAGAGGAGAGGCGCAGCCGGGAGCTGGACACGCGCTACCCTGTGGGGCTGCCCTCGCACAGGGATCCCCGCCAGCAACACTGCACTGCAGCTGCCACTGCCAATTATGTCCGCTTCCCATACAGGAGAGTTCTCCTCCTGGCCAAAAGTAATCCTAGCCACATCGAGTCCTTACATTTCACATGATGTGGCCACATCTCCTCAACAACTGCTCCAATCTCGTTCTCTTTTTCTAACTTACAGCCATCCCATCATTAAAAGAAATTAATCTAAAGTGCTACATGCAATCTGAAAGTTTCTCATCTCAAAACATCAGCTAAAATTTTCAAATAACTATAATACACATTTATTGCTTTTGAAGGTACAAAACTATGCAAATATTATGTATAATTAACATGGTGCCAGGATGTACTTGTTCTCAGTTTTGACTTTCTTGGGCTAGTAATGCCCTAAATTATCCAGAAAGTATAACAACTGACAAGAAACCACTCTCCCCCCCAAAAAAAAACAACAAAACAAACCCCTCTCAAAAAATTCAAAGCAGACTAAAAGTGATATTTCCCGTTCTTTAGGAAAATCCAACATTTTAAATTACATTTTCCTTTTCCATCAGGATTACCATTCACATACAATCACAATGTTTAGGAAGGCCAGGACAAAGATTTTTGGATCAAAGTGGATTTTCCCATTCCCAAGCAGCACCACCTGAGTAAGCCTGATTCTGAATTCCACAGGGAGTCTGAGTCTCCGTAGGGCTCTACGATTTGTTCCCCTCTGCTGGTCATCCTACCTTTGAGCTGTTTGTGCTAAAATACGACAAAGTGGTTCATCGAAAGGTTTAAATGGAACACATAATTTTGGATGTCAGTCAGAAAGTCTAGTCCATGCACATATTTCTTTAAGGAATCATAGCAGTTGAGAGGAAACAAATCAACAAACAAGTCAGCAAGCCAACCCAGTTGATTCAAATTCAGTTAAAATACTGTGATTCAGGTCTACTATACCCATAATTGTTTTCACTGCTTCTCAGTGGAGGGGAGGAGGAAAGGAAGTTTACTAAGTTACTTCCAGCATATATAGAAATAACACAACAAGCCACCTACTAAAGCTTTCAGCTAGAAAAGTTGAGCAGCAATTCAACAACTTAGTATTTTCATTCAATACCTGTGGAACTAGAGATATTATAATAGGAATCTTGTGCAGCATCTGACACTCAAATATGCTGTAATCAAATCTGTATCCTTCCTATATATTTTTTCATCAGAACCTGAATTTTGATCAAAATATGTGTGATCAGACTTACAGAAGCAAGAAGGTAAACTGATAAAGTAGAAATTTACATTAGGTGAAGCACTGTATAGGTTTGCGCACATTGTATTTTTTACTCGTAGAGAATATGATAATTTTGGTGTTCCCTAAGTAGATCTTTTATCTAATGCATACAGTGGGATTTTTTTTGGAAGCAGAGTGGAGCTAGCTGCAACTCTTCACCTCAACAGTGTCATTGGAAAGCACCCCTATCTTCAACATGGAAAAGCTGATCAATCACATTTAAAGAGCAAGCAATTGTCTATATTATAGTCATCAATCCTGAAATTTTGAAGCCGTGTTGTTTCATGTTTCCAAATCACTTTAAGCAAATAAAGCAGCCTGAATATCTTATAACGAAAGAAACAGATGAAAAAGTATATACAAAAATTTTATGCTAATATACTAGCTAAAAATCTCCTCAAAGTGCAAAAAGTTACATCAGTGATACCCTACATTAAGATGTAAGCATTAAGGTGAATAATACAATGAATGTTGGTTGAAGCAAAAAGCATAGACTGTTTTTTGAGCTAAATCTACAAAAAAGGAGCCTGGCATTTTTAAAGTAGTCTTGCTTCTGTGGCTAGCTGAAATGACCACTCTTCTTACCCTGGTAAATAACAAATGCAGCATTGTTGCAGGAGAATATAATGTGGAAGCCAAAAGTGAACTGTATTTCTGTAGAAGCATAGCAATTCATTTCAACATGGAGTTCTAAAAATTAAGCAAAGTGGTAATACAAATGAAAGGCTTATGAAGACAGCATATGACTTTTTAACACTTGTCATGTTTCTCTTAAAAGATTTTACTCTAGATGTTCATCACTCAGACTTAACAGAAAAAAATGTCAGACATTTGCACTGTAAAAACACAGTGATTCTGAAGAACCTCAAACATTCCTTCTGAGATGTGCCCACTACACATCGTCTATCACCAGCTTTCTGCTTTGACTGCTTTATATCCCTTTATCTTAGCATTAAGATACTACTCTTTAGGGCCCTTTTTCAAACTCTCTGCTAATGACTTGTACTGGCTGTACAGAGCAGAGGTAGTGGGAGACACTGAGGTCAGACAGTTTTTTCTATGCCATCTCCTAATGTGTACTAAAGAGTTGGAGTGGAACTGAAAATTCCTAATCATTGCCATTTAGTTTGTAAACATACTGGTTGCAGACAAAATGAGCTCTTGTGACTTAGGAGCCTGTAAAAAAGGGAGCTGGTATGAGCTCATTTGTTGTATATTCTGAGTTCTGCTGATATATTGCTTCTTTCCTTAAGTGGCAACTTGCATAAATAAAATTGTCATATTCATATTTATGCCACAGAACTAGAGGTCAGCTGAAACACAGTTCCATCACCAATATCTGAAGCATAAGCTAGAGAATTCTATGTGGCAATTTTTCACTGTATTATCTCATAACAAACAAAAGGGACAAAAGATATATTTCTTTTAGAAAATTTTATCTCCCAAGAAAGCTCATGCTCAAATAGTGAAAAGTAAGTGTTGGAAGAAAGCAATCTGACAGCCAATGACTCTGCATAACAAATATGCCAGTGCAATTGAGACACTACTGTGAAAATCTTTATGACATTTATATGGAAGGTTTCTAAATACATACTGAAAAACATTGAGTTGCTGTTTATCTGCCAATTTATTAGATGTGCTCATTAGTAGCAAGCTACCATAACTTAAACCATCCAAAATAGCTCACTTAAAAATATTTCCCACAATCCACTAAATATTCTGCATGTATCTATGCATGAAGTAACATTACAGACAAAAGACCTGTTCTGTCAAAAGGGTGGTTTATAGTTCATAAAGGCTACTGTAAGAGTTCTCTACCTAAAGATTACAAACAATTTTCAATGACATTACAGATGGAATGAAATAAGTACGGAACTGTACTTCAACTGTGTGTGAAAAGATTGACAAAGGAAGAAGGAAGAGACTCAGGAGCTTGTAAAAACACAGCAAACAAAACGAGGCATAGGAGAAGAACAAAAATACTCATCTGCAGAAGGCACAAGCATCTTAAAATAGCTTAAATGCTTTGGGCATAAAACCCGAGCTGAACTTGTTTGGCCAGGCTAAAGGGAAGCTGAGCAGAAATTTAGCACCAGACTACAACCATTGGAATGGGAGTTAAAATCTGTGTCAGAGATGCCTCTCTCCATACTACCTAAATATAACCTGTTGTCACTGCTGTCAGCAGGGAAGGTTCTGATTAGAGAAGTTAATCAGGAGAGTGAGGCATCTAAGGGACAGATGACAAAACCTCCACCCTCAGATTTTCAGCAGGGCAACTGCACTGATATAGAAGAGATTGAGAGAGATCTCTTTTAAATCAGATTTTTAACAATCTACAAAACACTACAAATGGTAAAAAGCAAATACAGCTGATGTGCATATGCACAATGGTGCTAAGACAAATTTAAAACTATAAAAATTACACCAGGAAAAAAAAAATTAAAGAAATCAAAACCTTTTATGAACTATCTGCTTTATCACATACGTGAAACTAAATAATTCTCCCATCCCATGTCCATAAGTATCTTCTTTACCCTTTAACACTAAAATGCCAATCTAAAGAAGAACTTCCAAAAAAAAAATCCAAAACATGAACTGAAGAAAGCTATGAAATAAAATGACAAACACATTCCCTCTCATTAATAAAGAAACGGGGATGGGAAAATAACAGTGAAAGCGTTCCAATTTTAAAGGATACTATGAAATATTTGCTGTTACATATAATATGAATGGCCTAACATCAGTATTGACCTAAAACAGTTGATGTCATTGGGGTTACTGACCCATTACACAAAGCAGCTCACAGGTTTGCTCTGTGCAATCAGATCTAATAGACAGAAGCATTTTATCCATCACTTAGTGTTCAGAACCTGTTTGCTGTTGACTTTCTGAGGTTTATTTTTAAAATTCAGCTTTACATACTAAGTATCCTTCATGATATATCCCTAATCCCAGAATACATGCCAACTGAACAGGGAGGTTGGTTCAAGAGCTCACTGTCTCACTGGCACCCCTAAGTGCACTACTAAGGGGTGACCTTGGCTCATTCATGCTGAAAATGTAATTTCAAGGTGCAAGGAAGTACATGAGACAAGACCACGAAAGACTTGAAAAAGTCAAAGCAAAGAAAATAGAAGATTGGCCTGTTTCAAGGAAAAATAAAAGATGACTTCCTCATATCCCTGAGGGCTGCTGACCAGAAAAGGCTTATCAACTGTCCCATCAGAGTCAGTAAATCCAATAATCCAAATATTGATTGTTCCTGATAAGCAATACATATCTGCTGTTGTTTTATACATCCTGTCTGTTTCCCATTGATAAAAAGGATATTACCAAGACTGACATGAACAGGAAGGGGGTTATATCAGAATACACTGACATTTTAAAGGCCATATGGGTGTGCCTATGTGAGTTGCAACTGCTTGTTGTCCCCCAGAGGCCATACATGAGGACCAGTCTCAGTACAAAGTAGCTTACTGAAACTATTCTATTAGGGATCCAAATAAAACAGTCTTGTGAGATACTATGAAAAAAATATATTAAAATATAATGGTGGGAAAATTATTTAAACTGATTTCGACTATTCAACAGTTAAGTAACAAAGTGCTTGAGTTCAAAGCACGGCATTTCTCATTGTGTATTTTCTCATTTAAAGTGTGATTAATAAGATTCGAGCATTTCACCTCTGAAAGACAAATGACATGTCCTCACTCTCAGTATTCATGCAAAGAATAAAGGCTGTAACACCTGAGTGCACGTACATAAAATCAGAAAACATATCACGTTTAGAGTGAAATTCAAATACAATTAAGGCATAAAAGCAGGTAAGGTCGTAGTATGAGTAGCTTTACACTTAGAATCATCAATATCTAATTCCAGATATATCTGGCAAGCCCCATTTCAGGCAGCAGTATTTGGAAGGATTGGTAGAAAAAGAAAAGAAATGGGCCTAAGTAAGGAGGTCAGAGGTCTGTCTCAGTGTTCCAGGTCTTTCCACACTTGCAGTAAACAGTCAGGAACAGCTTATTCAGAAGGGCTTCAGAAGCTCCCAGTACCTAAACCTTGTCTCAAGCAAACCTTTCAGGGCCACATCTTCCCACCCTCTGGGAACTAGGCCACTCAGAAAGCCAGTTTCCAATAGATCAGAGATAATTAAATTATGTTTTAAGTACTTGTTCCACAAAACAGTCACATTGTCCATTTTGCAGTCTTTCCACCTAAGCCTAGATGCCAATTCACAGGTGTCCCACACCAGTCTTCAATCATGATTGTTTGTAACTATCATCACCTTTTTGACAAACCTACATATACAATATTAGTTTGATGTTCTTGAAAACTCCCAAAGAGGCAGAGTTCAGGTTCTCTCTACATGGAGTTGAGCTGACACACAGAAAGTGCTGTAATCACAATCTGTTTTAAATTGACATGCCACCATTGCATTGGCAGTCTTATTTAGTTCAGGCACTTCAGTAGTTCTTTGATTCAATAGAAGTTCTTTACCAGAGACTGTCTAATTCAGAAATTTAAGAGTAACACAGGAATATCAATCAGACCTTAAAATATGAATAAATTGTAAACACTCCAAGTCATTATGCGCTCCACAGGTCAGCTCATGATGTGAGAAATATGGATGTATCAGAAGTAACTAAGCACTTTATAAGCATATGACAAAGTCAACATTCACTGAGTGCTTATAGCTTTTTGCGAACATGCTGAGGGCAGTTTAGTTTTTTAAATTTATACAGCAAGTCAGTACAGCTGCTGCTTCTCAGCTGCAGTAATCACAGGCAACTGCTTTTGTAAGATTTTCAAACTCAAAAACTTTGTTTAATTTAATGCCAGAATTCTCAACTTACAGATGCTAATTTGGTCTTTGAGTTCTCTCAGCAAAAGTATGACTAAGGAGGGAGAAAAATTAAGTGTCTGGCTCCTGGTAATGGAATAGTTTTGCATGTAAGCTGACTTCCACCTTAGACAGCCTTGGACTGATTAACCAATCATTAAGCAAGAGTTTAGGTACTCCTGAAATATCCTTGAAATTATATGTAGTGAACCATTCATCTGTGGAAATTAAAGGTTAGGGATAATGATTATATTCAGGAGTAATCATTGTTTCTAGAAAAAGGGAAAAGCTAAATTCCCTAAAAGTATTTCTTACTGTACTATAAGTACATTTGCTGGATAGAGCTAGGGACAGAAAAGAAAGAAATCTTCCATATTCTGCCATTAGAAACAGGCAAATACTTGCCTACAAAATATGAAACCTTCTATACCCTAACATGAACATTCTATTGAGTATCATTCATTGGATAAATCATCTATAAATCTAAGCATGCATTTATCCCAGATTATTATAACTGTAAAAACAACCATGGGACACAAAAAATAAAATGCTGAAAATGGACAGGAGGAATGGAATGGACATTTTGAAGGGACAAGATTAGATTGATTAAGCAGACATTTGGAAAAGGCAGGACATCCTGAATAGTCTTTCCAGTCTTGCAGTTCTGCTACCAGGGCTCTCAACTTCAGACTTACTTTAATTTTCATACCTACTCTTCTTCTACAGACGCTTTCCTTATTTATAAATTCATAGATTCAGCCCATACTGTTCTTCTGTGCAAAAGTAGTTATACATTACAAAATGCCATGTAAAGAGAAAAGTTGTGCTATTATATCCCTTTAACAATATTAATACCCAAAATCAGAGCCTACTTTTAAAACTGAAAAATAGCATTAAGATCATATTCAAACACACACCCAAAGTACAAAAAAGCCAGTACCTATCACAGCATGAATATACTAATGTTCTTTATCAACTTATGAAAATTCTGCCTATTTTTGAAAACAGGGGTATTTTCCTTTCTCATTGAAATTGAGAATTTACATGTGGTTGACATCAGGGAGCCTTTTTTCCTCGCAACACAAGCAATACATTGTCTAAGAACAAATTTCATAGTCCGCTCATTCAAACCAATCACTTTTGTCAGCAGCAATGGTGATGTGTACTAAACTACCTGGCAGATAGAGCAAAGAATCAGTGCTGAACATTAAATTGCAAACATCACTGACAATGGGAATTTGAAAGGGTAAAATGAGCATTTATTTCTGTGAAATGGAAGAGACAAAACCCAGTAATTTCTGTCTAATGCAGGACCAGGATGTGCAATGACACCAACTGTTGCATTCAAACGCCACAGATTTAACAGGCAGAAGCTGCTTATTTCCCACTCCACCCCCATGGCCATGCCCAACCATCCTGAAGCAGTATCTGACTCTGGTTCATCTCACCAAGCCTGATCCTAAACCTCACCCAAGGGACAGCATCCTGGCCCAACCTTTGCCTGGCCATGGAGCTGATGCCCTGAGGCTGGGGCTGCCCAGCCTGTGCCCCTGTCCCGCTCCCTGGACAGGGAGGCCCCACAGACTGCAGCAATTTCCTCAGAAGAGGAACTCAGGTGATCTGACTGATACTCACATACACTAGAAATATCACAACTCATTCTTTCATTAGGAATATTAAACAAGTTCCTCCAACATTTAACTCAAATATAGGCTTTTTGGAGAAGTTTTCCTCAATTAGAAAAGGGGTTTTGATGAAAGTTTTCCTCAGTTTTTTTCTCACCAAGTACCCTCAAAACATTAGGAGCTTTCATTGCCAATTACTCTGCTGGAGAAAAAAAAAAAAAAAACCAACAACAACAACAACCCTGAAAAAAACCCCAGAAGTCCATTAGCCTTAAGTGACTTGTGAGGACGTTTTTCTTTCACATTAATAAGTTTAATTAGTGCTGTGGGTGGCAGAGTTCCTTTACTCTCTACCTTCTACCTATTTTAAATATTGCCCAACTGCAACACAAACTGTACCCTTTAAGCAGTGCTCTACTCTTCAGAAAAGACAGACATATGGTCCAAGGCAGTCATTAGAAAAATGGGTACAGCCACAGACAATATTAATGAAGTCAACCTATGTAATTGCAATGTACAAAAAGTCTGGAGTCAACTGTCGTACCCATCAGATATCTTGGGAATGCTATGCTTCTTCTTCCTGCTTTAAAGTTAAAAGAGTTACAGAAAGTTGAGAATATTATTAGAGAAGTAAAAAAGGACATCTTTTGGCACAGTGCTTTGCATTTTATACCAGCAAGAAAAGTCATTGTCGTCTCTATTTGCTTTTCTCCAAGCAGCTACACTCACCGTAGAAGCATTAACCAAGCTTACTCTAGGCAAAAAGACAAAAAATTTAAACTGTCTACAGTGGGACTGCTTAAACTTGTATCAACACTGTGTGGCACCTTTCATTCTACACAGAACTACACTCTACACAGAACCTCCCTAGACGATTTATATTGTTAATGATTCTAATTATAGATTTTAAAAATAGTTCTCTATTCATAGTTCACAAAGAAAATAGCTCTTTTTTTTCTCTAGCATTTTAGCCAGAACACATTTGGAGATTTTTTTAGCCGGATGTAGCTCAGACCTAAACTTGACCTCAAAAGCCACTGCATGTGCCTTGTGCCAGCCTGTACGTAAAAGTCAGCCTAGAGGTACAGTCATTCTCCTCTCAGATTGTGCCACGTGAGCATGTCATTTAAACATTCTTTAAAAAGCTGCAGTATCTTTCAAGGAAAAAGATGATTCTATACAATTTAAGCAATAGGTGCATTCATGTGCATCTGTACACTATATAAAAAAATAATTAAGCAGAATTAACTACCACTCCCAATCCTGACAAATCCTTGGCCAGTCAAAGCATTGAAACTCTGAGGGTGAAAAACGCTACAAGATTTCAGGCAGAAAAGGCTTTAATAGGAATGATCAAGTGACTATTACAAAGAACACAGAGGAACGTATCTTCATAAGACATCCCTCTGGTGAGATACACAGCTTGATTTATATTTTATCCTCTTTGGAATAAACAGTAGAGTTGTTTGGGTTTTTGTTTGTATACATCTGTATATATATGTGTGTGTGTTTATAAAATGAGTGAAAAAAATTAGGCCAAAGACCAAAACCACTCAGAACTCCCCCAAAAGCCATAAATTCAGTTCTGATTTCAATCTTCAACTTGTGTTTCTGAAGCACACATTTCATGACTACTACATGAAAACCAAATTTGGGCTTCCTGAATTTACGATGCTTGGGTTGCCTACTGTTGATCAGAACTGATTTTGCCATCAAGTTTTCCTTTCTCCTTTCCTTACTGACATGAACATAAGAACGCAAAAATAAACAATGAAAAGTCTTAGGGAAGACAAAAGGGCTCTGCAACATCAGTCATTAGTGAATTGATTCTTCTATAGTTATTCCCTGACTGGGGTGGGGAAAGTCCCTTCCAACCCAATCCATCCTATGACTCTAGGAAAATGATAAGTATTTTCTCTAACAGTTGATATCACAGGCATTTCCAATTATACTTCACAATCTGAGCAGGGCTGCAGCTAGCTCACATATTATGCCATTTTTAAATAACTAACAGATTGGTCAGCCCCGGAGTTTAAATTGCAAGACACCCAAAAATATTGGCTCTGAATGCTTCTTTGTTTGCAGGGCCTTAGTCATACCTTAAGCCTACTGTGGACTTTTCATGGACAGTGAAAATTTACAAAGAAAGTAGCAATTAAGATCTCATTAGATTTATTCACTCAGTCTTAACAGCCATGATTTCACAGATCCAACAATTCATAATTTCTGAGCTTTTTGTTTACTTGACTATCTTGGGAAACATCTCTCTCATGTCCTGGAAAACTGACCACAGTGAGAGCCAACAGGGCTTTGCTCTACTGGATGCAATGACCTCCAGCAGTGGATGCATACCTGTCTGGGGAAAATTTAATTTCAATAAATGTATAGAATTTATTTTCAGTCAATATGCTCCCAACTTTGCACTAACTTCACCTCAGACAGCCCCTGAAATTCATATGTTGCCAATATATAAAGCAGTCTTCATTTAACTATCATCCTTGAACTCATGAAATCTGCAACTGAATTTCCTCATATTATTTTAAGATCACAAACCAGACCGGACCGGCCCCAAAGGAGACCAATGGGCCAATTTTACAGCAACCAATGCAGAGTGTTTGCCTTGGAATGGAAATGGAGATGTTGGAAACTCAAAGCTTTGTCATTTTTCAGATTTTAAAGATGCCTCTTTTCATGAAAGTGAGGATTTTTTCATTGGTCTTAGGGTCTCTGTCTTCCAGACTGAAAATATCTATTTTTTCTCACTTACTGATCATAAGTTATGTGGTAGTAGAAAACACACAAGAAGTGTCCACAGATAAACAAAATCTAATTCAACTCTCCACAGATTTGGGTAGTAAGAGTCACCATAGCTTATTTGCCAGATAGGCTATTAACATTTTGAAGACTTTTTTTCTGCATACTAATAAACACACCCTGCTAAATCCACAATATTTGAAGGCTACAAATGAGAGTAGTACAAAACATGGAGAAAAGTTACACCTTTTAACAACACTTGAATATAGTCTGAAAACTTTTTTTAAGACAGATCTTAAATAAACACCTCCTTCTCAAAAGTAAGGAGTCCCTCAGGAGACAAGACGTAAGTCTTATCTTCCAGAGAGAGTAAAAAGCGTAATCTGTAACTGTAGACTATACTTCTGGTTTACCATGATTCTTCAGTCCTTCTCTCTGCTTTCCAAGCCCACTGTACTCTATGAAGATTGGCAGATTATATAAACTTAGGATACTCCACCTCATAAGAGGGATCAAATGTGAAAGGAAGCACCACTGACCAACCACAGAATCCACTATTCCAGCTAGATATGAAGAGGCTAGTGATAACAAGGTACATTACACTGCCAAAAGCCTGTGCCTTCTTAGATTAATCCAGTTTGTCTTCAAGTGAATTTAGAAAAGGTACAAGAAATCTGTGAATAGGTTTTCTAAGAAAACCCAAACAAACCAATAATTAAAAGATTCAACATGATACAGTGATTTGAAAATGACAGGGGTTTTAGCAGTCTGTGCAAATAACAAAGGGTTACATTAAGACCAAAGACATGAAAATCCACTGTTCTTCAGTATATTACCATATATTTTATATATTGCTCAATAAAGTAATACCCATGATAAATATAATGCTCTAGTTGAGTGAATTAAGCAGCTAAAACAATTCAATCATGGAGATGGAGAGGAAGAAATCCATTCAATGCTGTTCTTTCTGATCTGTTAGTGGTTAGGTCATGGTTGACTTTGCTTTTAACGTTCAGTTTTTCATTCACAAGATCAATATAAAAGAGAATATAAAAGATTTTCTCATGGAGTTGTGTATCTCCATCTTGTCTTTCACATCATGTAGAAATGCTGACAGGCTTTTTTACATGTAACATTACCTTTAAAACATTTCTTTGTTATATATTAAAGTAAGTATGAACGTTATCAGAGTAGCTTTCCTACAGCTGTGGGATCTCCATACATTTCTAATGTAAGCTATTCATCAGCACTTTCATACTTAGGCAAAATGCGCCAAGAAGCCAATAAGACAAAAAATACATTATCATATATCTGGATCTGACATTTCTTAATGATATTCTGTTATGTAAAGAGAAGGAAAAAAAAGGGAGATCAAAGTGACCATACCAAGATGATTCTTAAGAGCAATAGTCACACAAAAGTGTTCTCATTTGTTAATGTTTTTTCTTTAGCTTTTCTTCTTTTGACTAACCAGCAGAACCAAGTTTTTAGAAATGCATGACTGTGATAAATCAACTTGGCATCAAGTTTTAAGCTTCAGGGTGCAATAGGCAGAACACAATGAGTCACTGAAGTAAAGCAAAAGCAGAGAAAAAAATTGTAAAATGGAATCCAAGCTCAGACAGAGAAGAGAGAAAAAGGGATGAGTTTGAGTTCATTATAATGGTATAATTTCTAAGCTAGATATGTAACTTGGTCTTTACTGCACTATAGTCATATAAACATTTCTATACAAATCTGAACAGTTCCAGACATATCTGAAAGACAAACAACTTCTGGAAACAGTGCAGTTCATTGCCAGAGAGGAACAGAACAAGCGTAGGACTGAAATTTAAGTGGTGCATTTATAAGTAGTCTCACTGGTTTTATACACTGGTCTGGGAATAGACCAAAAGGTCTCCACCGAAAGTGGTAAAACAAACACCCAGTGTTACTGAGTGTTATAGATCTGACTGAAGTGAATGTGGACTACGTCCTTTAAGTCATCAGGTCTCAATTGAATATTTAGTTTCTGCTAATATCACACACACTGTTCTCTCTGACTCACTACTTTCATTCAACTCACTATTTTCAAATTTATAGAGATGCAGAAAAGGTATAAATATTCATGCTATATATGAAAACAAACCATGCAGCTTTCCTTCTTAGTTAGAAAAGTATCAAATGTGAAATAGTGCTACAGATGAGTTCTGAAAATGATACACTTGACATGTTGGTGAAAGCTAAAACAACAAATGGTGCATTTAAATTCTGAAAATGAACTGCATGGCTTGTAGAAACAGAACAGGATAAAACCACTTCAATAAATACCCTGAAGACTCTTACACTTGGGAGAGGTAAATAACATTACTAATCTTAACAACAGCTAAACACCTCACAGGATCAGATCCTAGGAAGCTGCAAATTCATATGTCATAAGGCAGTTGGAGATATATGATTTTCTGTAAAATAATGAACAATGTCAAGAAGTCTGGCTATGTTTCTTAACAACTACCACTAAGCTGTGATAAATTAGATAGCTGATAAAAATATGACTTTAGAAAACCCCTTTAAAAGGCCTGTAATACTAGGGAGAAATGTATCATAAGAACCTAAAGATGCACCTTGAACTTGTCAACAGAGGTGTCATTTATGCATATCCTTGAAATAAAAGTATAGCAGAAATATAGTGATCAAAATTCAGTGTTTACATGATAATCTAGATTTGATAGTATTTAAAACCACTCAAAAATTTCAAACACAAAGTCTTAATTCTAGTTTGGCCTAAGAATTGCAAGAGAGGAAGAAAGTCATAAGTACAGTTATTGTCCACTCTAAATGAAATTGGATTGACTTGCCTAAAGTTTCCTTGAAAATTGTCTTTGTCTGAACTCTAGAACCTCAGACTTTAAGGATTCTCTTCAGCTCTCTATCTCACACAAATAACTTCATGACTTGAGTGCTGGTCCATTTCACTGACAACTTGTTAAAAATACTTAGTTTGGAGTTTCTTTGGTTAGTTAGCTGTGGGGTTGGTTTGGGATTTTTCTGATGTTTTGTTGTGGAGTTTTTTGGTTGGTTTTTTTTGTTTTAATATAGCAAAAAAATAAAATTAAGACTTGTCTAAATAAAACATTCTAGATTTTCCCATGAAGATACTACATAGCTTCAAGCAAATTTACCACCAAACCTGTTAGAAAAGTAATCAAACCCAAAGTTGACAGGTTGACCCAAGATATTGCATCACACGTGTAAAATCAAAGAACCTGTTCTGAGTAGGAAGACTTGATTAAATGCATTCAGACTCAATGTATAGTCTTCTAAGAAATATGTAGTAAATTACATGAGAAACAGCCTTGTACCTGGCTTATCCAAATAGTCTAAAAAAACATTCTTGGCACCTTATAAAAATAATCACCTTCTTTAAAATACACATAAAAATTCAAATCTCTCTATTACAAGGCAAACAATTTTTTAAAATCTTGTGTGTCTAAAGATGCATTACACATCAGACTACTTCCCAGTAAAGAAGTCCTTGGAAGAAATCAGTATTTTGGAAGTGAAAACTCAGATGAAACTTTCTGGTTTCCTTATGTTACCTCCCATCACTAAGAAATCAGGTAAAAGCCACTTTGAAATATTTCCAAAATTAACACTTGAATGTTTATTTCATTCTGCAGTTTAAATATTGCTTTTAAAAGTGCATACAACAAATAGCAGGATTGGTTTTGTGGATGCTTTACTTTTTTTCCTTCATTACACAAAATTTTTTTCCTCTTCTCTTTCACATCTACTGAGACATTTACCATGTCTGTTCCCCTCCACTCAGCTTCATTGCTCAACAGATCCCTCTTGACTTCCCCTCTCATTCCATTTACATGATTTTCAGACTGCTTCCTTTTTTGCAATTACTGTTCCAAGCCTTTAGCTGGTGGCTTAAGAGCTCAACTATCTCATAATTGAAATAATTCTGTAGTAAGAAATATTTTTAGAATTAAAACCAAAAACACAACAGCCTGTAAATTTATTAAAGGCAGGGTCTCTCATACTAGAATATCTCATTCTGCATCATAAAAACACATTTGAGATCCTGTAGGGTCTTTCCATTAGGCTTTTTAGAGCTAAGTGTCTACAAGTGTGACTCCTTTCACTCAGTGAAATATAGATATAGGTATACACATATCTACATCTATGATAAGCATCTGGTGTGACAGTCCCCTCTGCAAAACAGATTTTCTGATGGTTTGTATCAAAATTTCCTGCCTTCCTTTTCCTAGATTATTATATAGACATGTGTGTGCAGGTATATATATATATAAGTACATAACACATGCCTATTTAGGAAGTGAGCAGACTTTGGCTTCCTTTGCTCTGTCACAGACTCACTGTCTGTTTTTGGGCTATGAGAACACACTGCTGTTAGCAGAGACAACTAAGTTCAATTGATTACATTACTGGGACTCAAGCATTTCTACCTGCATGCTCTGTTACTCCTCAGTTACATCACTTCCCTTGTGCATGATTTACACACCAGGTATTTATAAGCATTTTATTTTACTTCCCCCAGATAAAATACATGCAAAACTTTTTTTTCCACTATACAATAGCAATTCAATTCCTTTTCCAGGGCCTGCAAAGTGATTTTGCTCGAGACCCTCAGGAAGGAAATAGAAATCACCTCTGTACCTTCTGGTGTTGATTACCATCTTCATGGACAACCCAACAAATGAGATCTACCTGTACTCTAAGATGGGAATGACATGGAAGATGGGCCAAGGGGGTGTTGGTGCCCTGATCTGGAGGACCATGACTGTGAGATTGATCAACCCCCAGCTGACCCTGAACTTGTGTAAGATCTGCTGCTCCAGCGGGATCCCTACAAATCTAAGTGGCCTAATGAGATTCATCTGAGAATCCCCAAGGTGCTAGTTAATATCATCACAAAGTCTCAATAATTTTTGAGTCATTCTGGGAATCCACAGAGGTCCCAGCTAACTGGAAGCAGGCCAACATTGTCCTGGGTTCTTAAACACGGCAAGAAGGACAACCCCAGAAAACACAGGCCTGTCAGTCTCACTTCAGTGCCTGGTAAAAGTATGGAAATGATTATTCTGAGAGGTATTGAAAAATACCTTGAGGACAACACAATCATTGGGCACAACCAGCACAGCTTCATAAGAGTAAAGTCTTACTTGTTGAACCCGATTTTCCTCTAGGACAGTATAACCCATCCAGCTGATCTAGGAAAGCGAGTAGATATCTTTTAGGACTTCAGCAAAGCTTTTGGTACTGTCTCTCACAGTATCCTTCTAGACAAAACATCCAGCACACAGCTGGGTAAACACATCCTATAGTGGGTGAGCAACTGGCTCTCACAGGTCAAGCACAAAGACTTATAGGGAATGGGATGACATCAGACTGGCATTTGGTCACTGGTGGGGTTCCACAGGGCTCCATCCCCGGCCCTGTTCTCCTCAACATCTTCATTAACAACTTGAATACAGAACTTGAAGGAATACTAAGTAAGTCTACCAACAACATTAAATTGGGAGGAGCTGTCAAATCCCTTGATGGCAGAGAGGCCCGGTAGAGAGACCTGACAGTTAGAGATGGGCATTCACCAACCATATGAAGTTTAACAAGGGCAGGTGCTGGATTCTGGGATGGGGCAACCCTGATTGCGTATATAGACTGGGGAATAAGAGGCTGGAGAGCAGTGCCACAGGAAAGGGCCCTGGGGGTCCTGGTTTATAGGAAGTTGGATCTGAGCCAGCAGTGCCCTGGCAGCCAGGAAGGCCAACCCTGTCCTTGGGGGCACCAGGCACAGCATCACTAGCAGGGCAAGGGAGGGGATTGTCCTGCTCTGCTCTGGGCTGGGGCAGCCTCACCTCCAGTGCTGGGGGCAGTTTTGGGCACCACAATATAAAAATGACATGAAGCTGTTGGAGAGTGTCCAAAGGAGGCCCATGAGGATTGAGCAGGGTTTGGAGAGGAAGCTGTATAAGGAACTGAGGTCACTTGGTCTATTCAGCCTGGAGGAGAGCAGACTGAGGAGAGATCTCACTGTGGTCCTCAACATCCTCACAAGGGGTAGGAGAGGGGCAGATACTGATCTTTTCACTCTTGTGACCAGTGACAGGACTCAAGGAAATACCATGAAGTTAAGGTTGGATATCAGGAAAAGGCTCTTCACCCAGAGGGTGATTGGGCACTGGAACAGCCTCCCCAGGAAAATCATATCACCAAGTCTGAGTTCAAGAAGCATTTGAACAATGCTCTCAGATATATGGTGGTATTCTTGAGAATGTCCTGGGCAGACCCAGGAGTTGGACTCAGTTATCCTGATGGGTCCCTTCCAATACAGTATATTTGTGATCCTAGGACTTTAAGACAGGAAAATACAGGCTATCACAGAAGAATGGGACATCTGAGAAACTGGTAAAGATGAGTAACAAGTTTATTTGTGGTCCAGGCTGAAGCCCAGCATTAGGATATCCCTTGTTATAAGGAATGCTCAGTGAGTTTATGTTTCTGAAATATCTACCATAGCATCCTCTCCCTAAAGCAAAAACAATGGAAAATGCAAAGTGTCTCAGAACTATTATTAGAATCCAATACATTTTTCAATTAAAATCAATTTATAATAACCAGATTAGATGACAAGTTCTTTAAATCTTTGAGTCATTCTCCTGTTCCTGGGGGGTTTAAAGACTCACATAGTGAATCTTTTAGCTTTGTCATCATTTTATTTAGATTAATAGCTGCATTTGTTTTGGTTTAAGTACCAGGCATTATTAAGAAAACAACAGGAAATATGAAGACAGGGACACTTACGACAGGAATTTCTCATTTGTGCCAAACAAGAACAAATCCACAGCATTCCTGCTCAGTTTTCATTGTAGTGCATACTCCCTTCTCATAAATGCAGATACCTACAGGATTGTAGGTGCCCTTGGATAAATGCCAGCTGCTCAAATCAAATCTGCCTTGCCTTAGAGTCAGCAAGGAGGAAGCAGCAGAAGGACAATAGCTATATATGCTCTGGTATCAGCCTGCTGCCCATCCAGATCACGCAGGATGTGCTTTAGAGAAGGTCAAACAGACTTCAAGTATTCAGATCCATTACATTTCACATCACCAATAGCTCAGTCACAGGGGTCATTCTTTCCCTTACACTCGAGCAATCTCAGTAGTGGGTACTGCAAAAGAGATTGAATTCCAACACCAAGTTACAAGCCAAAAAGTCACTATTTATGGTGCTATCATTGCAGCCTGCTTTCTCACTTTGGACAAGTCAGGACAAATTTATCTGTTCAGTCAATGAACCGTTTCAGTCAGCTATTTCTCCTTCCACACATGGCAGTATAATTTTACGCTGCAAAAAGACATGGATTTTTCTAAATTATGCAAGACAGTTTAATAAAACAAATTATACTAGATCAATACCCCATCAAATCACTTGTTAATGAAAGTCACATGAGCCCACCTTCAGTCCAGTGGAAAAACAATGAAACACTGAATGATGTAAAAAGAACACACAAACAAAAACAAACACACAAAAAAAACCCCAAAACACCCATCCACCCACAAAGAATATGTGCTCATATTGGAATGATTAAGTTTAGAACATACTCTGTCGCTTTTAATGTCAATACATTTTTTTCTGTTATATGTAATATATTTTGTCAAATGCTTCTGCTAGTAATCATATGAATGCTATTTCCTAACACACTTCTCCTCCACCTTCTTAATAGGAGAGGCTACAGTGTTCCATTTTTCATTTGTGCCTGTGTGTGTGTCAAGGGCAACCAAACAGCACACAAAAGCACGGCATGATCCATGGGTATTTACTGTGGTACATGCTCTGTTATTCATTCTAATATAATTACTACAGCACAGAATAGAACCACTGAGGTTCAAGGTAATTGAGCTTATATGTCATTGTGAACTAATTTTCAAAGGGTATTGGTAGTGGTGAATAGTTCATTCAAGAGGCTCATATTTGAATCTTCTACAAGAAACACGTAATTGAAGATCTTCAGTGAGGTTGCTTTTGAAGTTGAGCTTGGAACAGATGGGGGTGTGTCTCCCACCAATTTTTCAAGACAGGCTGACTTATGAGAGAGGTTTAGGTTTCTGGCTACAGAAGCACAAACGACTACTTCTTCCAAAACCAGCTCCCTCAAGACTTAGACTAATGGCTTAACCTTTGACTCAGTCTACCTCTCAGTAAAATAGAGAAAACTGATCACCTGGTTATGAAGAATTAGTTACCAGCACATATGGCTAAACACCATGAATATAAAGAACATAATTACCTAATCACCAGTCATGATTTAACCCCAGCCAGCAGTCAAGTACACTCACTCACTCCCCACCCCCATTGAGGTCATGGAGAGAATCAGAGGGATAAAAGCTAGAAAACTCTTGGGTTGAGAAAAAGACAGTTTAATAGAGAAAGCAAAAGCTAGGCCTACAAGCAAAGAAAACCAAGGAATTAATTAATTCACTGCTTCCCATGGACAGGGAGACGTTCAGCCAGGAGAGCTGGGCCCCAGCACATATAACCCTTACTTGTAACAAAACACCTTCATTCCAAACATCCCCTACTTCCTCTTTCTTCCCCCCACCACACATATTGAGCATGATGCCATATGGTCTGGAATATCCCTTTGGTCACTTTGGGCCATTTGTCCTGGCTGTGTTTCCTCCCAGCCTCCCATGCACCCCCTGGTAAGCTCCCTCACCACCATGGCAGCATGGAAAGCAGAAAAGGCCTTGGCTCTGTGTGAGCCCTGCTCAGCAGTAACAAAAGCATCTCTGTATTATCAACCCGGTTCAGCACAGATCCGAAACCCTGCCTCATACCAGCCTCTGTGAAAGATATTAACTCCATCCCAGCTGAAACCAGCACACTACCATGTATTATAATACTAAGAAATATTCCTATTTAAGTGACACATAAAATATTGTGCCTTTCTTTGATTTTAAGAACAGCTTAATAAGGAATGAGTTGTCAAAGACTTAGAGGAAACTTGATAACGTTAGAGTTGCTTTGTTTTCTTCCCTCTTCTACTCCTTTCTAGAATATTGAGTCTTAAATTCCACTTTTCCAATCTGATTTTACACACTTAGAGAAGCTACTGCCAAAATAAGTGGCCTCCGGCTAATATTGATCAGCAGCAACAAGAGAATGCTAAGTCTGGCACTCATGTGACATATTCCATTACTGATTTGACAGTATCCATCAGATCCAAAACATTAGTTAAATATCTCTTTCAAAAATGATATTAAGATAGAATACCATTTGAAATATTTTAATACCATTTGTGGAAAGCTAACGTGCAAGTGGAGGAAACAATTGAAATTAATATTATATTGGAATTGCTTTTGCAACCCTAAGATCAGTGGTCAAACTTGAAATGAGAAATTTATGCTCTTGTTTCATAGAAGTTTCACACAGAAAAGACATCCCATTGCTTTATTCATAATCTTGGTCAAACAATCTACAGAAAAAGCGGTTGCTCTCTTAATTTCTGTCATGATTAATTTTAATAAATTATCATAGTCTGTGTAAGCCCCATTCATTCCATTCTTGGTCAGTTCCTCAAAGCTTTCCAGTAACTCTAATGTGTTTTTTTTAAAACTTAAACAGAAAATAAAGTCAGTCATTTGTTTTACAGCATCAATGCTACAACCACTGTCTTCAAATTCTGTTCCAAATATGCACATGCTGCCTAGAGAGATCCATTATTTAGTTATCACAACTTTGGTCTCCTGTTTCTGTGAGCAAATCCAGTAAACAAATTATTTAGAAATGAGAATTAATTTTAAAAGAAAACATGTCCCAAGATCAAGCCACAATGCAGGCTTTTGAAACAGATTAAATGTGTTTGTTCTTTGGCTTTAACAAGAGTAGCTACACTTGTAATTTCCCAATAATTTTATATTTAAACATGTTCAGAAAGAGCCAATGGTTTCTCCTCAAGGAGAACTGCTGCTCTGCCAAGGAAATGAAGCAAATCAAACCTTACAAAGGCAGGTGAATTTTAGAGAATGCAGAGCAAGGGCAACTGGAACCTTCACGTGCAAGCAGAGGTGTGGAAGGTTGACAATGCAGAAAAATCCTGAGATTTCATTTAACCAAAAACTAAAGCCATCAGATTCTGTTTGCAAACTGAAAACATCTTGTTAAAAAACATGACACGTCCAAGGCTTTATGAAAACATTTTCTTGTATTTGCAGAGAGGACAAGTCAAGTTATCTCAGATTACCCTCTGCTGAATGAACCAAGTCATTAAACTGGCATTTGCATTGAAAGGCTTTTCACAGGGTTTTCTGTCAGGCCTTTCAAACTGGGATGAAATGAATGAGGGCCAGCTTACAAATGATGCATTGTTGAATGTATGTGGGAGCAAACAGCCACCATTGTGAGTGCAGGTGGGAAAGAAAAATGAATAGACAAGGAAGCTCATGGAGACCAAGACTCTCATTATTGATGGGGTATGTGCATGTCTTTAATGAAGCTTACCCAATAAAAGATAGATATTCCCCTTATCCTTCTCTTTAAAAATTAATTATCCTGAAAAATACACAATGGTGAAACATCTCAGATTTTCTTTCATCATTACAGTACTAATTTAGCTCTCGAAATATCTTCCTAAAAGTATCTCACAGCATTTAAGTATTTCAAAACTCAGCTCAATCTCTTACAGAAATACCCTCATGGCCTTTTATTCAGATGAGGAAACTGAGTCATATTACCAACAGGATGCAAAAATGACAACTTAAAATGCAGCACTTTTTAACTCCAATACTTTAGCTAAGTAATTTAGCATCAGCCTTCATTTTATCCTTTCTCAAGTAGGATGAAACCACATGCCCTAATGCCAAATGTTTATATAAACAAGAACAAAACCAGAAGCACAGATGCTTCAATACACTGCATCCAAAATATTATCTTCCTGTCACAACCTTTTTCTCTATAAATAGTCTCAAATAGTCTTCTGCCATATTTTTCACAGCTGCTCCATTAGTTTTGTCTCCTGCTGCCTGGTGGCAGCTTTCATTCATGTTTTCCTCACTGAAAAGACACTTCAAGTCTTATTTGAATAGATTTCTTCACTATTCTGTTGTCTTCCCCTAGCTTTTATTTTACAGTAGAACACACTTAGGCAGTATCTTTGCACTGTCGTTTCTGAATCACCTACTATTACAGTCTCTAAACATTTCATTTTGCAAGTTGTTTGTATTTACAGGGAAAATGCTTAATTCTACTAATTTTCAACTCATAAATTGTATCTTGGCTTCCTAGGAATATCATTACCTTCACTTGATTATAGAAAACTGCTTATTTTACTCCATGTCACCAGAGATCTTAACCACTGTATAGTTTTCCTCCAGGTTAATAACATTAAACAGTGTGGGGCCAGGAACAGATTCCTGAGGGACTTTAGCAGAAATACGTCTGTAATACCAAGACACCTGAGCAACTGCCATCACAAACCAAAAGTACCATCTTTACTACATCAACATGTGTATACAATACATCCTGCAAGGAGAAATAAACACTTTACTGAACTTTTACTTCCAGTAGAAGAACCTACTGATCCTTGAACTTAAAGGTCTAACCCAAAACTGCAGTCAAGAAGAGAGCACAGAGTGTGAATCCTGACTCCCCTAAGGTCTCTAAAATGCCAGGATTCAGACATAGCTCTGCATACCTTGCACAACTAACTTCATGTTAATTACGAATTTCATTTGCTGCAAATCATGATGCATTCCAGAGAGATTATGCAAGTCTCATCTGGGACTAACGAGTGAGTATGAGAACCTTTTCAGTTCAAAATCTAACTTAAAGTAATATCAGATACACTTGGAATTTAATTAAAAATAAAAAGCTACCCTGATTATGCTTTTAAAAATTATTTTACTTATTAGAAATAATTGTATTACTTTTTACACTTAAAATGCAGGTCTTAGGATGAACATTCACCCATTCTTCATTCTTTTTAATCACTGATACAATACTATCAACCTTTTTCTGGAATTTCCCTAATGCTCCAAGATTTAGGCAATACCAAGTTACAGATGACTTGTCTAGATAAGTTGTAAAATATCTGCCAGAAATTCAATCCAAATATCCTTATGGAAATCAAAGATTAAAAATATTCTGCTTCAACAAAGACTACTAGCAAAATGGAAAAGAAATATCAGTTAGCTATATAAATTATTACTTTCCAAAACAAAAATAAGGCATTTTTTCCTTCCGGAATTATTGGTAGTACCACTGGTTCTATGTTGTTAGATTTATATCTTTTTATATTTCCTTTTTTCCCCAAGACATACATGCTTGTTTATAAAAATATGAAATATATTCTATTAATATTATATACATATTTTGAACACAAACTCTATACATCATCCTTTTGTCTATTACCCTGAGGAACCTCACTGTGTCATTTTATGTTTCCATTTGTAGTTACTAAAAAAAGTACAAATTATGATAATTTTTCTTATTTTTAAAGTTTCATTTTCTCTATAAACTTTGTTTTGACGCATGAATCACGCTTTTGAAGATCATAAGCATAAAACATCCTGAAAACACTTCCCGAGCATCAGTTAGTCATCTCTCCAAAACCCCTCTCCTAGTTCAGGAATATCATATGTTTCCAGCTGTACCTAACTGCATTGAGAATCTGGCATGATTTCTATTGCTTTGCAGCTTTCTTTGTGCACATAAGTCAAAATCCCATTACAACATACACTTTTTAGTTCTGTCATGTTTTATTCCATCTGATTTATGCACACTATAAAACTCTTTATGTTGTATATAAGGGTTTTGAACATGGAATTTGAAGTCCATACATGTGCTGAAGTTGTTTGAGCTGGGAGGGCAGGGGACACCACACACCACTGGCAACATTGCATGTCTAACATATGACATGGAAGTTGAACCCATCGATGTTAATGCATTTTCTGCTCATCAATTTGTAGATAATGAAGAACTGAATAGCCCATTTTCTTGTGTGGTTCCACAACTAATAGGAAATAGTAACTATGTTTACATTTTATATTGTGAACATGCAAATATTCCAGAACACTTGCTCCTACTTACCAGGAATTTGGAAAATTTTATGTGGCTGCAACTTCATTTCTTTTTCACCTACTTAGTCTTTCTTAATGAGGTTATAAATATTTTTTTTCACATTTCAAATATGGGGACTGAATTAGCCATATTTTAGTTAACACTTAGTCAAGATTAAATTTAGAAATGAGCAATTACAATAATCTTAATAGGAAGAAGAATAATTGGGCTTCTAACACTGAGTTGAGCAGTTACATGATTTCTTTTCATATTCTGGCAGGATGGTGATTGCCTTTCTTCCTTTTAACTCTGTGCTCTAACCCAGTCTATATATCCTCAGTACTGAAGTCATGATTTTAGAGAGGTTCTGATATATCTAGAAGACTCATTTTTTGAGCACAATTTCCCTCTATGCTTGGCAGAAATCACAAGTTGTACAGCACCATTCTTCCACAAAAGAGGAATCAAAATATATTAGCACCCCATGTGCACCTGCTTTGTCAGTGATTCACATCAAGTGTCATCTATTCATTGAGCAGAAAAGAAATCCAGAATATTTGGGACAATTTTCATGTTTTCTCTGGGGTCTCTTGAGTGATCCATTCATCTATAAATGCTGGGGGCAGGGGGCTGTCGGGTTTCTTGAGAGTAATTTAGCTTTTTACCACTGTTCATTAAATCTCACCTACAAGTCACAGGCAATCTGTTCTCTGAGAAATCTGTGCTTCACATCCATCAGAACAATTTCTCCTATCACCACTCTCTTGGAAAAGACTTCTTGTATTTACTTAAATATAAAAATTCAAGTGAGGATTATGTGTTTTCTGGGCATATATCTTGGCATGATAAGCCTGAAAGTGGAAGCCTACATAAATACCACTATATAGTACATTAGTTATTAGAGTAGCCTCTATTCCTGGGGGCGGAGTGGGGGAACCAAAAGAAAACCACCAAAAAACCCTGCCACCACTTCCCCCACAAAACAAGAAATATTGCACAAACTGCAAACAGAAGCCATGTCCTAGATTTATGCTACAATTGTACTGAGCACAAACCTGTATCCAAACAAGCCTCTCAGACCTTCCAAACACCCTTCAACCCAATTCCCTGCAAATCCTGTTGGCTAGCTACATTCACCCAGAAGCTACACTCAAAAACAGCCACTTCAGTACACCTAGTTTCAGCCAACACTGTTGGCACCAAGATGTAAACACTACTCTTTTGTCTGTATTCTTCAAGGTCAGTAAGTCTTCAGCAAGGTCCAACTTCAAAGAGTGCATGTTTAACACTTTGTAAACCAGATGCAATAATTTAATAACCAAATCAGTATCTGATAAAAATTAGCTTGGGGAAAAAAAAAAATTAAGTTCATTTTCATGAAAACACATCAGAACTTCTAAGCTCTTCAGTTCCAAGCTCATAAATAGCCCTGTTTTGCTTGCCATTGAAATATGCATTTCAGATAGACATGACTCACAGATTTTATTATGCTCCTTCAGATGGTGTACACATACATCCCCTTTATCTGTAACCTCAGTGGTCAGGAATTCACTATGAATTATTTTTTTGATACTACAGCTTAAATGAAAAGTGTTATTTCATTACTATGCACCGTCCAGATTGTTTTTAAAAAAATCTTAAAATCTTTAATATGTTGATCATAAGATCTCTAATGTATGCCTCCCACCTCAGAATCACTGGGAGCAGCTCAGAAAAAGAGAGTTTGAATTATTAAATGAAATGTGAGCACTCTTGTCACATTAACAAGCAGCTAAACTAAACTGTGAAGATCCAACAGCACAAGAGTGTGGAGCTCCTCTTCAACACAAGTTAACATGAAATATATGGAAGTGACACTCAGGAGCCCAGAAACTCGACAGTAGGTGACAAAAAATAGAAAGGACTTTGTTACCAAGTCTGCCATCTGTTTTTATAGCTTCCTATGTCATTTACATAAGAAACAGATAAGACATTTAAATCAGAACTTCATTGGATTGCATGTTAGTGATACACTAGGCACTCATCATGGTGGTGATACCTCACTGGGATGAAGCACCTGGCATTAGGTAAGGTAGTAAAGCAGCAGTCAAACATCAACAGCTCTTTGGCAGTCCAAGGACCAAAAGTTATTACCTCCTCCTAGGTGTAACCACCTCTTACAAAGTCTGCATCTCAAAAATTAAAAGAGAAATGAGATGCAAGTTGTCTTTAAAAATGGGTTCATAATTACCTTGATCAATAAATCATATATTTAGTAAGTTAGTACTTAGCTACAAGCTAAACATTAACAATGCAGAGACATGCAAGTTCAGTTTTGCTGGAAATTAATCCACTACTGGATTAGCGAATATTTGATTATTTTGTGCAGCTACATAAACGAAAAAAATCAAGCATCACCACCATACACACACAAACATACACAAAAAACCAACACTAGAAACAGGTAGAAGCCAAGGAAAACGCAGGCCTGCCCTTCAGCTACATGTCAGTCTTAGCTCAACAGTGCAAGCTCTGTAGTTCATTGCTTTAAGCTGACATAAAACCTGTCAAGTAGCAATCAACCCATTGCTTCTACCCTACCAATTCCTGTGCATCTTTCAGATGCTGGAACAAATCCGTCTGAGAGTTAACCAAGCAAAACAAAATGTTTTATATGCCACATCTGTTCCCTAATCTTGTTCAACTAGTGGACACACAGCTCCCTGTACTTGCAGGCTGAATGGTTCACAAGGATACATTAATTTTCCACTCACTCTCCTTCCATTTCTTTTACCATGTGAACACAAAAAGAACCTCAGACAGCACTGAAGAACTCTAGCATCAAGCCATTGTGGTGGTTCTTGTGAGGAGACACTACACTGAGTTTGCCATAAATACAGCACAATAGTTTGAAAAGAAAACTAAACAAAACCATAAAAAAACCCCACCATAATATCAACAAAAAGAAGAGCACTTCTTTTATGACCTTCCTTCCTGAATATTTTGAATATATTTGTCTTTTGAATAGGATGTTTTCAGTGTTATAAACACTATGGTTCATTATAGCTTCCATGATCCCTGCCCCATAATTAACCTCAGTTACTTTTCCACTGTACAGGATTGATCATTGTTTTTCATAAAAAAGCCTGTTGTTATTCAGGATAATATAAGGCTACCTTAGTAAGTGAAAAACAGCAATGTCTCTGTGTAAAATCAGTCCATCACATTTATGTCATTTTTTTCAAACATTGTTTCATAATTTGTCCTTGTCAGTATACGAAAAGAGATAAGGATCAGTCCAGCTATTATAACAAGGCACTTCAGAAGATGAAAACAGCCAGACACCAGCAGATGCACATGGAAGCACAAAGTAACTGAGTCCTTCTAAACGTTTTTTATCACCATTATTGTTTACTTGAACTTTAGAAAAAAGGATCCAGCCCTTTGTTTTGCATTTTTTTCTATTCTGAACCAAATGATCACATTCACAAGAACATACACCATATTTCTTTACACTGGAAAAACTTCAAAACAGTTTAATAACGAAAGTAATAATTTTTTTAAAAATCCATGTTTTAAAATATAAGGTATTAGCTCTGAACTTTGCTTTGAATTCCTGTTTTCCAAGGATTCAATGCAGCTGATTCTCTAAGTTCTTCAACTTAAATTCACTACCACAAGTACACCACTTGATATCACTGGGACCAATCAATTGCAAATTCAGTCACAGCAATTTTGTGGAGGATGAAGTTATCTGCAACATTACACTGTTAAGCTACAAGTGGTAAGTTTCTTGCTGATGGAAATGGCCACTTCACTAGCACTCACATAGAACAGGAGTGCTGAGACTCATTTGCATGTACTAAAAGATGGCAAAACCATTGGTTTTTGACCTGCTTAGGTTAGTAAGTTGGGGGGTTTTTTATATTTAAACATATAGCTTAAGCTGAGCAATTTGTCACACATTCTGAAATATCAGAACATCAGCATTATGCTCCTTTTCTGCTTAAATTACTATATTTAAAAGAGCAGTTCCCTGTTCTAAGAAAGATGCAGATTAGAATAATTTAGCCGTTTTCTATGATTCTTTGCAGCATTTACTCTTGAATAAGCAGAAGAGGCAATGTGCAGAAGAACCTGGAAATGTCTACATTACACCACTTTCACAGAGTAGAAGAGAAAGTAAATTCATCACATGGGGTCATCTGCCTCATTAGTGCTACAGTTTTTCTAGGTTTATTCCATCTGGAGTACAGCAACTCCTGCTCCTTTCCTATTCTGCAGCGTATTACCAATGTCTATATTATGTTGTCAGACATTTGCAGGTGGCTGTCATTGGCATCAGTAGACACAAGCTTTCCATCCAAGGGAAACACTGATTTTGATGAACAGCAAATAAACTACATTCTTTGTTCTTAATTTAGCAGACAGGTGTGGCTTTCATCAGCATTCAGTAATACTTACCTCGCAAAATATAAGCAGAATAAATTCCAAAAAAAGAACACATACAAGCTTGTGCTTCATGTACTGGAACAAGCAGAAAAGCAAGGCAATCACCAGAACTGCTGCTTCCAGCTACAGTGAGATTCTCAACTGATGCAAACTGCAGTAAGTCCAGCTAAGTCAAAGCAATTATTTGTTCAATGCAGCTACAGAAACTTACTGCAGCTGTTAATATGACCATTTATAATGTCCTCTGAAGTTGGTTAATAGTACCTTCAAAAAATATTCAAAGTACAATTAATAGAATGTGTTTGGTTTTTGGTACGTTACACTGGCGTTGGTAAAAATTCAGGTCCACCAGCATGGCTGAGAAAGAAAGAGGAGTCAAAATTAAAAAGTAGTATATCAGAACTTGCAGATCCGTAAGTACACAGTTGTGGGGTAGAGAGGGGAGTTAGGGTAAATGACCTAGTAGAGCCTGAAGTTACTGCTGCCTTTTAGAAATCAATCTTTGATCTGAAAGCACTTTTATACTAATTTTTTAAATCCCCCAAAGTACCTACCAAAAAAAGCTTCCTGTATCTCTCCAATTACTGTGTCACAGAGACACAACCTGGACACAGAGACACAGCCTGACACACAGAAAAATTCCATAAAAGCTCTCAACACTGGACCAGAATATGACTTGCCCATCTATTGCAGCTGGATAGAACAGGCACTGGACTACAGAAGAACACTGTCCTCTGGGCAGGAGAGATTAAGCAGGTTGTCGGGAGGTGGGAGGTACATTATAGAAAAGACTTTGTGAAAGAATATTAATCTAGGGTTTGAAACATTTGCCATTGTTAAGTGCTTGAGAGGAACTAAATTTGCCAATATGAATTTTGCCCTGTAAAATCTAATCTGCAAAAAGCACACAAATTCCATCTCTTCTTCACTTCCAAGGGTGGAAGATCGCATTTCTTAACAGCAGAAGACCAGACTTCAGTCACTACTGTATTACAACTGCAACTGCACGGAGATTTGTAAATATGGGGTTTAAATACAGCTTAAAAAACAAAAACAGAAACAAGAACTTGTCCTTTTTATGTGTCATTCCAAGTTATTTGCTAAATCTTTCTTAAGCTCTCATAGAGATAACACTCAAGACTTGCAAAGCATAAACTGAAAATCTGACTAGTCTGCTTATATTTTGCATATCAAAAGTCAGTAGTCTCACTCAAATTTCATACATATCTACACACACACAGTATGGCATCACAATGTGATCAGATTATAGCAAGGACATGAAATCCATTGCATGCAGCATCCTTGTCAATGTGCAGATCCCAAGGATTATTTATGACTGCAGAGGCTAACAGTAGAAGGAGATAAAGTGGACTATTTAATCAGGTCAAAAGCAACAGACCTCATTCAATTATACAGATGAACACAAACGCCTTTTTGTCTCCCTACACCTTGCCTATTCTTTTTCATGAAATCGTATTCTGGGACAATACAGTATGTTCATGATATACATACCAATCATATTTTTTTTTAGAAGTTGGGCTGATATTCATGAATTTTCCAATAACTCAGCAGTTGCATTACAGAAGATGCCTGTACCCAGCATGCCTCAAAACAAAAGAGAAGCCCACCAAACCACACCCTACACCCAACATTCCCATCCAACTCTTGCTGGCACCAGATATACTCAGAAGTCATGGGCAGATACACTCCACTGCTATATCATGTACTACAGAAAATAATTTATTGTTAATTCCTTCACTAGGCCATGATGACAACAACAACAGCATCCATCTAGATTTCCATGTTGAAATTCAGGGTATTTCTTGTCTTCACAACTGGAACATCAGCACTTTGTTGTTGTTTTTAGTTTTTCCCTTCTCCTACAGGTAAATCTTGTGGTCAAAAAATGGTGGTAGGAACACAGATTCAGCTAAGAATGGACTATAATAAAGGCAAAGACCACAGAATACAACCTAAAGCTCTTCATAATTCTTTTAACATATCAAAAAACCACAATCTGATATACCAACCCTGGCATTTTGTTGACACAGTGTAGTCCCAGCATGAAACGTGTCCATGTACATTTCCCCCTCCTCATACTTACACTATCCTTATTTTTGGTACTCCCTAACAGTAGACCCAGCAAGCTCTGCCCATCTCAACTCTAGAATACAAAGATTTTAAATGCAAAATGCAGCATGTACCTGATACCTGCTTTGTTATCTGCACTCCATTCTTAATAGTGCTTGCAAGAAAATGTTGTTATGAATCTTGATGAAGAGTAATGCATACCATTTCCCCCCTTCATCACATCCACAAAGTATTCCCCATTTTCCCAAGGAAAATGAGGGAAGGCTACAACAACAGCCTACTGAATTAAAACACAGTTTATACATTGCACTTGGTACCACCACCACAAGCAAGAAGACTTCTCACTGGTTTGTAGAAAGAGTGAGGAAGATGATAAATTTACAGCAAAATTAGCATTGCAGGGACATACCGCTTTTTTGTCAAGACAGAAGATTTTATTTCTAGACTGGAGGTTTTCTGCCTTCCTCTGAATTATCTTTTTTTTGTTTTCCTCACCATTGTTGCCCATACCATTAAAAAATGCAGAAGAAATCCATCCTGCAATGCTTCCCCAACCAAATTTCTTCATAGGGAGGTCCCTTGCTCTTCTCCCCATCACTTAAACACTCATGTCATTGATTTGGTCTCTTCTATTTTAAAGTCTCTAGTAGACACCAACATAGTAGTAGATTTCTAATTTGCATTAACCATCTAGAAGAAAAAAAAAAAGTAAGATTTTTAAAATTTTTTATTCCAATTTTTTAACACTACCTCCTCGAGAGCCACCACAGTAAAGAGCCAGTCTCCCAGCTAGGCTGGAAAAAGAAAAAAAAAAAGTGAAAAGGGAAACAAGATAGAAAGGAAAAAAATCTTTGATTACAATTGATAATCTTTAATTAATTATAATTTGTATAATGAAATGGGGCTAAAACACCAGCATCTACCTTTAGAGGCTGTCCTAAACATGCAGAACAGAAGAGTAAATGCCAAAGCCTTTTCCTGTTTTGACTGTCATACACAGGGGCCATCCTTCTAATCAAACTTCCATTTGTTATCTTTTTATACTTAATGCAAAATAGGCAAACCAGACCTTGAATCCTATTCATCCAGCTGCTGAGATAATTGAGCAAAGACAGCCAAGTGATGAACAGGAAGCAGTGTCAACAGTTACATTTTGTCCTGTGCTATTTATGCAAGGAATAGATATTACCAAAATGAGCATTTTTCTGTCCTCACTGGTGGAACAAAAGTGATGTGATGAGAAGTCAATGAGCAACTCATTAAGGTTCATAATATGCTTTAAACAGCATTGCATCAAGCATTATGATCTATTCTGCACATTAATTCAAAGTCCAAGAGAAGGCTTTAATATAAAAGGGAAAAAATATTAAAAAATGGTTGTTCTTAGCAAGCACAGTCTCCACTAATAAATTTGTTGACAAAAGCTCCTATTGGTTTCATTGCTGTTTGTTCTATAGTCAAGTGAGCCAGCTGGACTCTGTTCTGACTCATGCAGCTTCATATCTAATTAAGTTTCATTTATGGAATCAAACTCCAGTGGTTATAACCTTGCTGGAGACAGAGGGTCATTAACTTGCAAAAAAACTTTTCATGTGTATGTGTGAAAAACAAAAATACCTCTTTTTACTGTCACTTTTCAAAGCAAATATGCAGTACTAGGTCATTCAACACAGTCATTTTGGGACCCGAATTATTCCTTACTAATTATATAGTTCTATATAGCTTTTTCCCAGATATTTATTTTGGTACCGTAGTTGGCCCTTGCTTTATATATTCAGCAGCTGTTATTCTGATAATTGAAGAGTTAATGGAAGCCATTAATGAAAGAGGTAAAGCTGCATTCATTTTCTGCAATCTGTGAAAAGGTCCTAGTTCTCAATTCAACAGAAATAAAAAGGTAAAAAATTATATACATTTGTACTATAATCTGTACAAATCAGCTTTCACTTATATTTCTGTACTCAGTATTGGAAAAGTAGTTTTAAATTCTAACTGGAAACTTTTATTGTCCATTTGTGATCACAAGCAAATGAATGTATTCCTAATTTTAAAAAGTCCTTTTTTTCCCTCAAATAAATGAGTGATAATCACAATAATAATACAACATTTACTAACTTTTTGATTCTCATTCCTAAATTTCTTAGCCAGGAAACAGTAGAAAAGTAATTGATAGCTAAATATGCACATAATTTTCTGAAAAAATAATTAGTTCTGATATCTCAGAAAAGAAGAGAGGTAATAAGGAATGGTGGAAAGCCAATGAGATGTCATTTTGAAATAAGTTTTATCAAGTTGTCCACAGTCTCTGGTGTGCTGCCACTTTCAATATTGCATTGGAAAAATTAAATGATGGACAACTGCAGAGTTCTCAAGTTTCTAGAATTATCAATTAAGGAAGACAGAAAAAATGAGAGAAAAAGAAAAAAAAGAAACGAAAACCAGGAAAAACAAGTTCATTATGGATTAACTTAAAGCCTGTTCTAAAGTCTTTTGTCCATAAAATCATTAACTAGGTAAACTATCAAAGATTTTGATTTTTAATAAATTGCAACAGTACTTAAAAAACCACTAAGAGTAATCACTAAATTTTGATGCTTCCAATGCCCTTGCTGATGAAGTTTTTCCCAAATAAAATATTTACCTTCTTTCAATTTTATCTTCAAAATTAAGGTGCCCACACTAAAACACAAATGTTATAAAGATAAATTTATCTACAAAGAACTTCAGAGACCTGGTGTTCCACATGCCTCTTGAAACATCTTGCTAGGTTATTTTACCATCCTTTCCTAAGTATGTGTCAAATAAAAAATAAAAAAAAGTAAAGATATTGGAAGGAATTTTGATAAAGGATAGGTTTCTTTATTATTATTTTTTAATTCCTTCCAGAGTATTAGCTGAAGACCAAATATAATTTGTGGTAATAAGAGGACTTAATCTCAAAACCATACACTTTACATTTTATCAGCATAATCCTTTTATATCCCAGGCTATACATAGACATTAAAGTCATCTACTAATTAATCACAGATTAATGACAATACACATATCTGACTGAGCTAAAAGACCAGCCAATATAGTCACACGTTCTTTATCACCTTTTTGCAGTCAGTTCCAAGTAACACAGACTCTTCCTAAAATATGGAGAAGGTTAATATAAAAGCTACATCCTATGACTGACAAGTGAAAATACTACATCCAAATGTATTAATAATTTCTATTTAATAATCTTTGGATGAGTCATGCATGATATGTCTTCATGCAAGAAGTATGAACTGAATCCAGAATCTGGAGTACACTTGGCTTTTACTTTATTTTTATTTTAATTAATATTATCGCAATTTCACATAATTTCCTCTGAAAGTAACCTGTCCCTCTTTGGTCTTCATAAATTCCTATGGCTTGATGCAGACTAATTAGACCAAGTACCCACATTAAAACTTCAAATAAGCAGCTACATCTTATGGTTTAGTGATAAGAAATATGCAGAGGCACTAAAAATGTTCTTACAATTGCAAAAAAGCTGTTTGTACAAGCGCCAATTTACCTTGTTTCTCTTATGTCTCTGAACTAGTCTCCTTTTTGTTTCATAATTTTTCTCTTCTATTGCAGGGTCTTCCTTTTCTACAAGGTAAGACATTAGGAAAGTATCTTTTTTAACGTATATTTAAACTGTTAGTTCTGTTAGCAGCTTACATTTTTTTTTAAATGCAGTGTTGAACAAACGTTGTCTTAAATCCTATACTTATCACAACAAAAATTGCAAAGCATACCACAGTACAGGTATTAGGGTGAGAAATACATATACTGGGAAATGTTAGCAATAGATTAGCTACAGAAAGGGAAGATGATCTAACTAGAGATAGAGACTACAAAGATCTGTATTTAATGGCAGAGCTTCTTTGAAGATAATTTAACTATGAACTGACAGTTTGAACTTTAAGAAATAGCTTTAAAGATAGAATCACTGACACCAAGAATAGTCCAGAAATACTCTTGGCACACAGGGCTCTTGGGAGAGGGCTGTGTTCAGCCCAGACTGCTCAGAGAGCTGCATGGGCTCCTTCTGAGCATGCAGGAACCACGTGGCTGAAGATTCCAACCACTGCAGCTTGAGAATTTGGCTTAGCTAGATAAGAAGCTAGAAGTACAGAGGATTCTGCATTTGGGAAGAGACCTGGGCATTACCAGCAGCAGAGCACACAGGGCTCTGGTATGTACACGTTACAAGAGACCTGTAGGCTGAGAAGGAGGGAGGCATTGCTCGAGACACTGCCAGAACACAGTCCATCAAAATCACCAGTCAGGAGGACTGCTGGATGAGGCCAAGTTCTCCACTAGCTCATTACATTACAATTGTCAGAAAACTGGCAGTCAGTTTTAATCTTTAGTCCAGTATAATAAGTTTATTAACCAAGTGAATAAAGTAGCTGACAAGGTGAGGCTGAAGCAATTCTTCCATATTTATTATAGACCAAGGCACAGTATTACCAGTAGTGAGCATGTTTCAAGAAGGGACCAGCTGTTGAAGTTGCAGTCCTGTAGTTTTGAAAGTCAGGTTTTTCCCACACATTCTGCATTCTGCTGTTGGGGATTCTGCATTCCAGAAACTGTAGAATGATATCATTTCTATTTCTCATCATTCGGATGGTAAAAAGTCAGTTACCCATATGACAGCAGCAGTGACCATTTTAGATAACCTAGTCTAGGGTTACTGGTGAGAGAAAGGATGGTGAGTTTTTGACTAAGTCATCATACACTAAAAATCATTGGATAATCATTTTAGGAAAGCAATAGTATTTCCCTAATTAAGGCATCTTAAATTTCAGAGTCAGAGTCAACATTCCAAATGAGGAATCCCACAATACTCTGATCTGTTTACCCCACCAAGAGAGACAGAAGAATAAATAAGCAACACTGACATCTGTGTGACAAATGTAAACACTTCAAAAGGCTCTTTTTGCCAGCACCAGCAGAGAACCATTGGTGCTTCTGAAGCAGAGAAACCTGTTGCACTCAAAGTAAAATCAAACTCAGCAAGACATAATTAATATTCAAATGCCTTGAGCACAAGCATAAGGAAACAGAAACAGCATAACCAGCAAGAACTGATAAGTACCGTGTGACATTGTTACAGCACTAATTACATAACCAGCAGCCAGCATTTCCAACCAAGCTAAACATAAATAGAATTAATTGCAAAGGGGTAAACAGACACTTATTACGGAGTTACACAAATAAGATAGAGTAAGACGTGAAAGTAACAAAATCAGAAAGGTAACAAAAGGTGTTAGACAGGAAAGACATTCTGCTGAACTATTTTGGATTTCCTATACACATGGGCAAGATGTTTATTGAAGCTAGCCAATAAGACCATATTGTCATTTTGGGAAGATCTATTTGTTCTTCTAGCCATTCCCACTGCAGCACTGTGACGCGCACATTCTCAACACCAGGACTGTTTTAATGCAGAAATTCCTGATATAGTTTGAACTTCTCCATGAAGAAGCACAGCACCAAAAAGCATCAAACTGAACGTAAAAGAAGCAAGTAAAGAGAGTTAAGAAATCACTTATTTTGGACTGAAAAACATTCATCTTTATTTGTGCCTCCAAATGATCTGGCGTAAAAGAAAAATACACACTCTATTGCCTGACAGATGATAAAGTCCATGATCAGGCTGTGACAGATCCAGATTCAAAGTGCTGCTTTGTCTCAATCAGACCAGAAATTGCCTGGATTCTCTCAGATATCCCAAGCCAATAAACTACTCAATAGACTATGAAAACACAGACTTTGTATTCCTCTCAAAGCTGTTGACAAAGAAGTAAAAAAAAAAAGACAAAAAAAAAACCCTCCATCAAAACTTTTACTTAACCAAAAAGTTTTATAGAAAAAGTTAATGCAATTTCCAAATGAAAGCACCAAAAAAAAGTAATGGATTCATAGTGGTTATTCAGTGAAAATGGATAGAACAAAAATCTTCAGACTACCTACAGTATGAGTTTTCCTAAACTGAAGCTTCTCTCATCCAAAGCCTGTACAGTATATTAAGTGTGCTTGATAATTAATGATATTCAATAAATAGTTATATACTGAGAGATTATTAGGGAGACAGTTTACTGTGATTTTTAATTTAGATGTAGTTAGAATTTAACAATCTCTCATAACTACACAAATTATCTTAAATGTGACAAGCCCCTTTCTCATCCTTTACATATACAGTAAATTTCCAATTAGTCCAAAAGAGAACCAGTATTGAAAAAGACTAAAGTGAGAATTAGTACCAAAAGTGGAAAAAGTTTTCTTGTAAAGGATGAAACCATACTGAAATGCGGAAAAAAAAATTCTTCCTTTGCTACGAACTAAATTTTATGACCTGGCTCAAATCTGCAGAACAATAGAACTTGTCAATACACATCAAGCAGATTGTCAAACCACCTCTCACTCTAGTGAGAGAACTTGGTCTGAGTCCCAACACAAAGATAACTAAGGCAGTGATGCTGCACACATCTACAAGGCTAACTTATGACTTTAAACTTATTAACTCACATTAAACAGACTGGAACACCAAGGGGTTGGTAACTTTCTTCTGTGAATTTTGCAAGGACAAGACACTTTGAGGACCACTTCTAGAATATATTTTTCTAAGGCAAAAGCATCACACAGTGGGACCAAGCCACTGGGACTGCCAACATCCATGCTCAGCTCTCATCAGGTATAGTTTGTAGGGAAACCAATAAGCAGACATTGGTGAAGAAAATCTTTGTGTGCTTCAATGAATATTCATTACATCCTCTAATTTATTATCATGTTTACAGCCAAAACTGCAGAGCAAATTACATTCTACATAAGGTCCCGAGGGGGTTTTCATTTCCACAGCTTGGACTGGTACCAAAATAAAGCACATTAGAGAGAAATTGCAAAGAGAGCCATTAATATTTAATGGACTACTAACAGCAGTGCTCCTCATGACAAAGTCACAGGGCAGAGGAGGGAAGGATCATTCAGAACTTTGCTCTGCAAATTTCTTTTCATTAAGCAAACTGAATTAAAACAGACAAACAGGTGGCTTTCTAAACAAAAACAAACAAGCAAACCAAAAGAAACTCCTTCCACTAATAACAAAAAAACTAAAACCCCCACACAAAAAAAATGAAAGAACAACCACTCAGCATTAAGTAGAAATAAGCAGCAAAAGTTGGACCCATGAGACAACAGACAGTGAAAAGGAGAAATTACCTTATTATAGGAGCAGATCAAAATTTGAAATACACAGAGAGGAAGCATCATATGGAGAAAACCCAAAATAATCAGTGGCTGGCGAATGTAAACAAGTCATAAACATGGCAACTCTGAAATTCACATTTCCTAGTGCAGAAAAAGCTTCAATCTGCCCATCCAAGAGAATGGAATTAAAACACAGGGAGAGACAAGTGCCGGCAGCCAGCAGAACTTTCACAGCATTAGCACAGATAATGTAAACTTCCAACATTTTTCCAGTGATTCAAGCAGGATGGCTGCAGCAGCACAGTCACTGCAGATGGCATGACAGATAAGGATACCCACACTGGTCTAGATCCATTTTCAAAACTGAAAGCAGATACATTAAGGGCACTTAATCCAGTAGTTTGTTCTCTTACTGCCCCTCAAAGCCAATAAGGAAATCCCAATTACCATGCCTCTAACACCTGGTGAAGTAATAGTCATGCAAATACAGTTCTGCTTTCAGATTCCAACTACAGCTCCAATGTAGCCTCAGAACACTGACCAACAACTTCCGTTCATCACCTACAGGACAACCTCCTTTTCCATAGAAAAATTCTTGGTCCATATTCCATTACTCCTGCATTGGGTATTTTAAAAACCTTGATCCTTCTGACCACCTGATCATGCAAAAAACAGACTCAGGCATGCTTTTCTCATATCTGTTTAATTCAATCTTCCAATTATTCTATTCAATTTACTTTTGAGATATCATTACCAGTTTTCATCAATAATTCCTTATCTCTTTCCATCTACTTTTTATCTTTCTGTAGAAAGAATGAGATTGGGAGCAGCACAAAATATTCTAAATTGAGTCAATCTGAATAGCAATTAAGCGAAAATATCTTCTAGGCACAGATCAGAATTCACATCATGTTTCTGTCTTAGATGTTTCATATTTTCTTTAGGATGCAGTTTTCCAGACTATATTTGCTTTAGGTACCCACTGCTACAGCTGCCAGAGGAACTAAAAAAGATAGCTACAAAATAAAGACACAGAGGTCAACACCAATTCAGAAATGTCGGTCCTTGTCTTTTTTGTCATACCTTTTTCTGACCATACAATAAAGCCATAACTTGTATGAAAGAGCATTAACCATGAGGGCATTTGTTACATTAACCTTTTCATTGAAGGTTCCAAGGCATTATGCTATTTTTGTGCTTGAAGTCTTCTTCAAGAAGGAATTTAATCTCAAATGTTTTTATATTCTGATCTATGTTGGGTTAAAATAACAAAATAAATCCCAAAACAATGTAGAAGTTTTTTAGTCACATTACTGAAATGTGTTTTATTCTTGAAAATAATTGCTCCTAAAAGAAAACAACATAAATTGCAAAATAAAAGTTGCAAAATCACTTGAAGTAATTCATTTTTAGATTTACAAAAAACACCAGGTGGAATCAGGAGTAAAAGTCCTATCAACTTTCATCACTGAGTACTAACAGAGACAACTTCATCAGGTCCCCAAAATTCTGGCTTTCAATTTTTATATTACACTGGCCTTGCATTGAACCCTACCCTTTATTATCAACTTTGGGGCCATAAGGGCCTTTTACTGAGTCTACTTTTGCAGCAAATTCTCAGTTGAACCTGTCCTTTTCCACCCAAACCCCAGAGTTGTTTCTCTGGCTAGAGGAAGTAATATAGACCTGAATCTGAAAAGCTGCTAACTCAAGCAGCAACCAGAAAAAATCCAGTTTAAAATACTAAAAAAAATGTTTTTCTTCAGAAGAGCTGAGGGTAAATGTGCAATTTTGCCAAGCAGGAATGCTATAGCGTTAACAGACAAGAGGCGACAGACAAAAGTAGTTCATCCCTAGGCATAGGAGATTAAAGTCCCCAAGTTTCCTGGAGTTTATAGACACTAGTAGAGCTGCTTGTGTTCCTTCCAAGTCAGAAAACTTCTTTGCTTCACAGACTTTAAAAGCACATGGTATGGAGCCAATTAAAAGATACAAGAGACTCAAACCTGCAACTCCCCTATAATCATGAGCTGGAGAACAGGTGAACACCTGTGATATTCTCCTGGAGAGAAACAGGTGGCAGTGGACAGACAGCAGCCAGCATGGGAATCAGCATTCAGCTTGTGCTTCCCACACGAAGCCAAAAAATATGAATAATGCAGGAAAATGAGAAAATTCAAGACAGTGGATTAGACCATTCATCTTCAACCTTGTAATTATCTTTCCTTCTGAATAATAATTTTTTGGATAGGGAAAGAACGAGTGAACAAGTACACTCAGCTCCTCAGACAGCCTTATGCAAGTGAGATGCAAAACTTAAATCTCGGGGAATGATCTTTGTGTAAACGCAAAGTTGTGGTGAAGATAAGCTTGTCTCAGTAGAAGAGATATCAGGAAAGAAGATGACTTCATTTGAGGAAGATGACTTCTGGAAATAGACTGGTTTCCCATTAAAATACCAGTATGCCAAATCCTCAGATAACACATCAGCAGTTAATATATAGAACTATAACCTTGCAGAGTAAGACTCTCATTTGCTGTTCCCTTTAGATAGGTATAGCGCACACAAGGAACGTTCATGTACAAGGCGTTTTTCTTGGATAAACAACAAATTCCTGGGACAGCTACACAAATCTAGGTCAAGGTTAAGAGTTGGAAAAGTGTTTGGAAACAGATAAAGAATAGAGATCTTTTCCAGCTCCACATTTCACTGTGATTGAAAACAGTCTGATGTAGCTGGACTGCTGATACACTGAGTAGAATTTATTGAATCACAGATAGCTGGGCAGGGAAGGCTCACAATGTTCAACCCCAGCTGGGTATGTGTGGAGGACAAACTGTGATTAATGCCCAAAGTCAAAGCTGACAGCAGCTATTACAGAGTGGATTACATATCAACCTAACGTAATATTGCCAGACATCACCCTCAATCAAGCCTCTCTCCTGAACGAAGTGATCAACACTAATCCCATTGCCATGCTATTATATTAGTAAACTCATAAGCTTTCCATTCCCCCACACCATTTAAACAAAGATGATGGCTCCTGGCCATTTGGAACACCAAAAGTTCAGACTTGCCTGAACATTGCTAAAGGTTCTAAAGATTCATTCTCTTGGAAAAATCTTAACTAACAATATATCCCTCAACACCTACCGCTGAGAAACCATGCAGATGTCAGCAATGGATGCCCTGAGCCAGCACATCCTTGTGCATCAATGTGACAACTGCATTATAAACACTATTTTTTATATCACACATGCTTAAGCAAGCAAAATGATTACAGATTACAGCCACATCACTCAATTGGCTAAATTTAAAGGAGAATTAATGCAAACAAGCTTTGACAAGGATTTTATTCTGAACTCCCAAATGGAAGTTTTATTATTTTGTCTGGTCATATGCCAAAACACGTCACAAAATATATGTAAAACACACGGAAAATGTTCTGTAGCTAATATTACCTAATGAGAGCTTGAATCAAATGTACCCAGTTTCCAAATACAAAATATCTATAGCTCACAGACTTGTTTTGCTGATTTTTTTTCCTCTTTTGTTCTTAACCACAAGATTACCATTTCAATTACATTTAAGCACACTACAGAAGCAGCATTTATAAAGATCAAAATCTTTTCCTTGTTTTTCTTCAGTTGTTTAGGCCACAATTAGGAGTAAATAGACTTAGAGCCTGGAATTCTTTAATTTTTTTTCCCAACTTTCCAGATTTTTTTGGCTTTTGAAATCACCCAGTGAAAATTATAAAATTAAATTTAGAATGATTTTTGTGATGTATTTTAGGAAGAAAAAGGGGGAGGTTAATACCAAACAGTTAATAGGTGTCATACTAGATACTTGTGCTCATATCTTTACAAAATCAATTGCAAGACACCAGTTGGCCTGCATATGAAGATCAATTTAGAATCATTTAACTTTATTAAGTTAGACAACTAAATTTTCCAACATACTTTAGCTAATCAATTTAAGGAAATATCTGCTGCCATAAATATGATTCACCATACTCTAAAATTAGATGTGTAAAAGATCTAAATAGTACAAATTATTGGAGACAAACAATCTTTTTTCTTCCTTGTCTCTATAGGAATATGAGAAGTGATAGCACTACAGTTTAGACCAGACGCTAAATGTTGAACTGGACATATTAAATGGCACAAATCACAACCCGTACAGTAATGATTTCAGTACTGAGTGTCAGCTTCAGTCTTCAGACCTTCTGTATCACAACCACTATATCATTCATATGTTTGTAATATTATCCACAGCGTTAAAGTAGTTCAGTCACACAAGCAAGGTACAGCGAGTTTGAAAGGAATCTAACTGAAGTAAACAGCTTAAGTAACTGGCACTTATTTCAAAGATTTATCCCTAACTGCATTAAGGAAAACAGTGAGAGGCATTAACACATTCTCTGCCGTAAGTAGGTTAGAAAACCCCTTGTGATGCAGTACCAGCTGTGCTGAACATGCACTGAAATCAGTCCTTTACAGTGTAGTTACTCCATAACATCATCACCAGGCACAAGAACCTCTTTGTCACAGCAATTTATCAGCTTCCAGCAGACCCCTCCTTCCCAAGACAGCAAAGCCCAGAGCCCAAACTGCTGCCAAGTGCACAAGCACCTGCCTCAGCTGGGCTCTCCAAGGCAGGCTCAGCCCTCGTTCAGGCTGAGAGTCAGTTTGCCAAATGGATCCTGACATCTTGCCAGAGGGGAGGGCTCCTACATGCTCGCTTACATGCCATCTCTTCTCCCGCATCTGCAAAACCTGCAGCTAGCCTAATGTCTCCAGCTGCTCCTACCTTTACTCCTCTCACCAGTGCTCCAGCACCCAGAGGGCACCTGCTACGTCTGAACACATTTAATCAGAGCAAACTCACTTCAAGTTGCTGCAAACAAAAAGGCATTCAAAACTCATTGATTTCCAAGCGATACTGGATCATCATTATGAAATGGGAAAAGAGCTAGGAGTTACAGGAGTCTGCCACCCCTACTGCCACACTACCTCCTCTCCTTGGAGCAGAAGTCCCTGGGACTTTTATACCAGCTCTACTGCTATTTTTAGAGCATACAATAGCTGGATAACTTAAAAATTCTGATAAAGGCTAGATATCCTTGTAACATAATCCTGCCAGTATACTGTAAGCTATCCAAAATTAGGTTCCTCTTGTTAGTTTCCCTTAATTTATTACAAGGCAGTTTCTACTGGTTTGAGACCCTTACAGTTCAAGGTTTCCTAGCAATTCACTATGTCTCCCAGAACAGTTTTCATAAGCACTCCCATATTCACACCAATAGTATGACATGGGAAAAAAGTAGAAGATACTGTTCCACAGATAAGAGGAGATCTGCTAAAGACCTGCTATTCCAATTCATTATATTGATAATATTTAAAGCTTTAAATCCTTAAAGTTTTAACAATTAATGGCAGGACACAAAGTAGTTTTCTGTAGTGCCAGCATTTATTTTATCCAGACTATGATGACTGTTGGCCCACTCTCACTTCCCATGTCACAAGAGAGTGAGTTTGCTGCTGATGTGTGGCTAGGATGGAGACCACAGCAGCACTCCAGTTGCTTTCTCTGCCTTCAGCAGTCCAGAAAGGAATTTCTATAAATTTGCATTGATTAGGCTAGAAGACTTGCTTGGACAGACTTTCCTCAGCTGTCAAGCATGGATGGGTATAAATATTTATGAGGGCAGAAAAGCATATCAAAACCTAGTGGAGCTGTGAGACAAGCTTAAACAATGTCATTTACAACCCATTAACACAGGCCGTGCTGTCTTTCTCAACTCAGTAGGTACAAAAAGCTACAAGAACCGGTATAATTTCACTGTGGTGCAACAAAAGCATCAGAGAAAGTTAATATTAGCTACATAAGCATGCACATCCTTACTGAAAGGTTTAAAATACATGTAAGTAGAGAAACTGCCTCAAGGCATTTCATTTTGTTTCAGAAGAGTTGAAAATAGTGCTGCAACTACACTTGCGTTCTTTTTATATAGAGATCCACCAGCTGGTGCTTGAAAATTATTCAAAAGTTGTAGGTAACCAGAACTGTGTGTGAGGGGGATTTTGTTATTTTATGGTGTCCTGAATATCTTGCTAAGGAATACACAGTTAGCATTTTGGTTTTCCTCCAGAAATTTCCCAGACTTGGCAGAATATTTAAACAGGAACACAAACAGGTTACACCCATGCTCTAAATATGATCAATTTCAAAACGAAAAACCTGAATATATTTAGGGCACACAAGTATTAATGATTACAAGAAAATTTTAAAAAAATCATACATAGGTATTATATGAGTAAATTTAAGGTGAAAAGATCGAGTCATTCATGATTCTAATTGGACCATACATTAACTATCTAAATGAAAAGGGGAATATCAGAGATAAAGAGCCCTTTCTAGTAATTTCAAGAATCAAGCAAACAGTTTCACATCAAATTAATTTTTTTCTCAATATGAGATGAAACCTAGTTAAACCCTTAAAAACTTTAGGATTTTCCTATGTTTCTGAGAAGTGTTTAAAAAAATCAGGATGTTTCATATTTAAAAAAGAACACTCATGTATGTTTGAGACCACTGGACCAACATCATCAAAACAGTCTTAAGTGTGTGGGCTTTCCATTTAAGAAACTAGAGTAAACATGACAATATAATGTGCGGCTGTTGAACATCCCTTTTATTACATAGACGTTTTGGCTGGTTTCGTAAATAGTTACTTTAAAACAACAAAACTTTTCACATCATCTAATTTCAGTGTTCCCTCACTCCCATCGGTATAATAAATTTTAGTGTCACAGTAACACCACATTGTTCCACCCTGAAGAATTTTGGGAAAAAGGCCTTGCATGAAAAATACTTTACACAGTGCTTTACACTAACTTCACCAGGTCCTGCTTAGCTCGCAAAAATTTATGGAAAATAGCACACAGTACTGTGGCTGCTGAAGTCAAAATATTCTTTCACAAAAAAACAAACAAACAAAAAAAAACACCTTCCATTTGATTCCCTCACCCTAAATGTTTTTGATTCCCCAGCAGTCTCAGTTCTATGGGATTACTACAGAGATGAAAAGTAGCAGCTTCCTTAACCTTCCTAGCTCAGCTGGTTTCATGACTTTTTTGGATGCTTATATACTAACAAAATACAGCAACCATCAGAGATTATCCACTTGCCAATTATAAGTAAACTCAGCTCTTACTTTCACTCAAATATTAGAAGCAGATGGGCTTGGGGGATTATTCTCCCCATTGACCGAAGCATTAGAAAGTATACCTGAAAAAAATACTATCTTAAAATCACCTAAGTAAGCTAGGCTGATATTAAGGTCCTCTGCTATGGCTTAACTGCACTTTAATCAAGATTAAGAATACTCAAAACACATATTTAGAGCAGGAAATCAATTGCCAGGATTTTTCCCTCAAAGTCGCAGCCACATATCCAATTAAGAGGGAAGTAGTCAATTAAAAATAAAAATAAAATTAAAAATAAAAAGGAAGTGAAAATCTGATCTTCGCCACTTAAAAAAAAGTAAACCCAAAATATTACACAAGTTGGAGAAAAACACCTTCCATCCACACATTACAAAAACAGATGTGAAGTGATCATTAGTTCAAGGACTCGAGTCAGACAGAGACACTATTAAGATTGTCTGTTCAGATCTAACTCACCCCAGTGATCATCGTATTTTTTGCTACAGGAGTCAGTAACCTACAGCTTTTGTGCCAAAAGCTATGGATGTGCTGGCAAATAGTTCTGCCGAGTAGGAGCTACAGTCCAGCAGAAGCAACTTAGCATTCAAATGGTACATGTGCTGAGGATGTACTTCTGACTGTCCCCAATCTGAGCCCAGGAATCGAGCACTAATTCAGTGCTGGAACACAGGAGACGACCTTGCCTCGAATAAACTCATCTAAAAGTCAGGTTTTGTGCTCCATGACCAACTTATGAGACAAGCCAAAGCAAGGCAAGCACAAACACTGGGGCAAAAATCCCAAAATCACAGTCCTGATGTAAATCAGCTCACTAGTGTAAACCCACCCCTTGCAGAAAACATGGGTGCAGCTTCTGACTGACATCTGGCCAGTTTATGTAGGGCTAGAAGACAGAGCATCACAAAATGGATGCTTTCCAGGGCAAATGGCTTGCATATGCAAGTTACTGCAATACCTCAGATCCCTCATCCACTGGAATATCAGATTACATAGGTATGGTCTGCTTCAGGAATAAATGACAAAATAAATCTGACTTCGCAGTGCTAATACATGTAGTGACCACATCCACTGTGCAACTCCCTTTAAAAGGTTAGTTTATCAGTTTTCCATGGGTTCCCCCCCACTCCCCCCAAAAAAAGTCATTAAGTCAACAATATGACCAAGAAACATTTTTTGTTAGCTAAGTATTTCTTTCTATAAAGCTACATCCAAATATTCTATTCTGGACTTCTTAATTACACACCTTAAACTCCATTATTCCATTCTCCAGAAGACACCTGCACTACTCAGTGCACACAGTCCTATGACGTATCAGTCAATGTCACAGGTGACATTCTCTCAAATTTTGCATTTGTCACATCTCACAGAAGACGGAATTTTACATTTATACAGTGCTGACCTTCAGAGTTACTGCAGCCACCAACACCACCTCTGATTTTATAACCACAAAGCCTCTTCCTTTCCCTTTCCTCATACTTCCTCCACTGCTTCTTATTTTTTTACCATTCAGAAGGCAGTATCTATCAATGTGCAACAAGGCTGTTGAAAATCAAAATATAATGGAAAAGGATCAAAGAAAGGGTACTCAAAAATCATCCAAAAAAGAAGGCAGAATATCCTCAACATTTCTGTTACAATGTTCAAGGAGTCAAATGAAAAGTTACCTAGGTCAAAGAATAATGTTATATTGAGGAGGCAATAGAAAAGCTGGAAAAGAATATGAGCAATAACTTAGGTAACTGAATCTGAATTTGTTTTCTCTGACTGCCTAGAACCTGATGTTATTTATGGAAACCAGGAACAAAGTAGTTGCAATGAAATGACTACAGTAATGCCTGGCAATAACGATATTAAATCCATGTTGTTCTAATTATTCGCAGTGTGTAATTTGGTTCTCTCCTCAGTCTTGCTGTCTAAAAGCAGCTGGGCTTCCTTCATTCCAGCAGAGCACAGCACGAAGACAGAAGTCCCCTTTCATTTCTCTATGTCGTTCACTAGGTCACTGAACAGGAGGATACCTTTGGGCACAATGGGAGAAGTCACACGGCAAGTACTTTGCCTCTCTGAGTCTAAAAAACAATTTTGAAGCATTACCTGCAGCATTGTGCCACAATGAGCACAGCAACAACACAGAAAAATCTTAGCAAGAAAACAAGTGAATAGAGAAGATTGAAGTCACCAAGGCAAGCAAACTGACATGTTAAAGGATTTAACAAAATATCCTGTGACAAAGCACTCTTACAGATTCAACCAATAAACCAAAAAACTGTTACAGAATGTCAGGATGCCTATCTCTAATAACTGCCAAATTTTGGACAAAGCTTCCCCTCCCAGTAATATAGAAATGATTATACATCTTGTGGTTAGATTTCTTGTACATAGTATGTTATGCTTCCATCAATACTCGAATTTTCTTCAGTTTGAATTTACTTGTATGTCTACCCATTTTAATGAAAAAAATTCTATTAACTGGTACCTTTGATTTCTCTTGCTGGCTATATTCAATTAATACCAGCGGTGACCAACTGAATGACTAAAAAGTAGAGACATGCAGACAGGGGAAAGAAGGCTGTGTACTTACCCTAGGAAACAAGGCTTAAGAAAAATTACAGTTAATTCTCTTTAAAGAAGTTCATTGAAACAAAGTTGAACCACATCGCTTTAGTTCTAAGTGGCAGCAAAGGTCCAAGTTACCACGAGGAGAAAACAGGGCAACAGATTCCATGTTCCATTCTCCTCATAAAGCAGGACAGAGGAGACATGGACCCAAAACCCACATAAAAGAAACAAATGTTTGAGGAATTGTAACGAAACTGAGAATAGAACTCTGAAAAAGATATATGGAGGAGAAAAACATATCAGGGGAAGGTGATTAAAAAAAAAAAGCTTCCAATGGAGATGAGCACTATTGATTCATAAATCAGTGCTGTACTTAGCATGTTCTTGATGGTGCAAGAAATACGACTTTCACAAAAAGACCCTATACGGAACTCCAATCAGCTATATCATAAATAAAAAGCAATTTGATAAAAATAATAAGGAAGGCTACAGGTCTGTAAAGAGAGCTCCTTATTTCAACATATGGTCACATATTACAGTGTAAATGACCTCCCCATTCTGTAAGTAGGCTGCATTTATTTTAACATTACAATTTTCCTCTAAAAATGTATAAAACACTTTCCATTTCATACATTAATTTGTATTACTTGCCCTCTTCACCAAAAAAAATTTTCAAAAATTGTCTATAGAAACTTTAAAAATAGAAGGAATTATAGGGCCTAAACTGAGCACCTCTATCTGGATTTGCATGCTTTCTGAGTTTCAGTAATTTAATTCTGAGGCTAACTTCTCCATTAATACAAATATTTGTATTTTATATGAAATGCATTTTTATGAGCTTCAGTATATATTCCCTACATCTGCTACCAATAAATCCATGGTTTATCATATAACACTACAATTTTGCTTGATTTTGACAGAAGAATATTGGGGCTAGATACTCTCCCTGAGCTAGAAAGTGTTGAGGAACAGACCTTCAATAATTTAGACATTATCATGAACAAGTAAATACAGAATATGAAGGATGTATACAGCCTCCCACGCTGCCCAATGTAACAGTTTGTTCGAGATTATAGCAACTCTTACAACAGTAAGGATCTATTTCACTTTTACACAATCATTTAAGTGGCTTGAACATTCTGAAAGGATTGTCTTCAACTTCTAGGCAGAGACCTACAGAGGTGCTTAACTTCTAGGCTCTTTTAAAAAAAGTAGTTGGTTTTTAATTCCTACAAAGCAGTGATAGGCTTTCAAGAGACAAAATAGTAAATATACCCTCTTCCTGTAAGCATGATATGTTTAGTAAGTAATTGCATCTCCCTGTTGACTACCCGTGAATCTTTCTTGCAAACTAACTTCAAGCATTACTCTAAAAAAAAAACACTGAGGAATCAAGGTCAAAATAAATCAAGTTGATAGGCTACAGATCCAGTCTTATCCATTGTTTTGTACATTGATCAGGTTCAGATCAGCAATGGTGCTTTAGGAAAAATACTGCAGATGAGATATCTTAGCAGCACACAAAGATATCTATCAAACCTCACAACATTAAGTTTAAATTTTTAGCACCTGAGCTTTATAAGACTGATGTTTTAATCAAACAAATTGAACAGGACATGGAAGGATTACTGATGTCACTTCTCAGGCTGAACCCACCTTTCCTGAAGAGCAACCGGAGCAGAAGTTGCCTGTGGGAGAGGTACCATTTAAGCATCCAGCACTAACATCTGTGAATACCCTCTATAACAGCACGTCGTACTCATGGGAAATTTCAACTTCAGATGTCTATTGAAAATACAACATAGCAGAGAGGAAGCAACCTAGGAGGTTGCCAGAGGATGTGGAAGACAACTTCCTAACACAACTGATAAATGAGCTTACCAGGGGAGATACCCTGCTAGACCTGTTATAAGACACTGGTTGACAGAATCCCTTGGGAGTCACTCCTGAAGGGCAAAGGAGCCCAGGAAAGCAGGATGTGCTTTAAAAAAGAATCATTAAATATTCAGAAGCAGGTTGTCCCCAGGTGTAGAAAGACAAGTTGTCAGGGAAGAGGGCTAGCTCAGTTAAACAGAGAACTTAGACTGGAGTTAGGGGAAAAAAAGAATCCATCACCTCTGGAAGGAAGGTCAGGTAATTTGGTAGGAGTATAAGGATGTTGTAAAATCACTTCAAATTGCAGGTTCTGCAAAGGGTCACCCACATCAGGTAGATGCAAATGTCTCCCATTGCATACAATCCCACAGTATCCCTAATTAAAGAGTGTAATTGGGGTCTCAAGTCTGAATGGGCAGGAAAGCTAATTCTCAGCACCTGCTGGGCGTGCATCATTATCCTGACACAAATGTTGAGAATAGATATCACTAAGAATTTTTCTGGCTAGGGTCAAGGAGCAACTCTAATTTCATCCTATTCCTGTGGATGTCCTTGTATTTTTCTTTCGGGTAAGATACCAGGATAATGCAGGGTAGCAGAATAACGCCACAAGAGTTCTGACTTGATAATGGCTATTGTCTAACATGAACCTGCCAACTAAATGATCATGAACATAGCTAAAGAGATTCACACTGGTCTTCATCAAAGTTAGTGCTTTCAATAAAGCACGCCAGATAAATGGTTGTCCTGTAGGTTAAAATTATTACTTTGAAGGTCACCTTACCATTGGTGAACTAAACCAAGTATGATTTAGAAAAAGCACCTACAAAGAACATGCTGTCACATAGGTGCCAGTGAATTTGGTGTCCCAGCTCCAAGAAAGTTGAAGAAACATTTTTTAAAAACCCCAATTGCTACTGTGCTCTGAGATCTTTGCTTCTGAAGCTCTAACATTGCCTTCATGCAAGCCATTTATGGAGTGTAAGCATAAATAATTCATTAAGTGTAAATACCATTTGCCTTCTCCTGTGTTAATCTCTATATTTATTTTTATTCATAAAATCATATGCAGAATATATGCATCTACAACTACACTGAGCAAAAATATTCTAAAATCTCAAGTGACAGTACACATTACTTTATTTTCACAATGATCAATACACAGTATTTGCTCATTGACCAACATGGCAAATAGGTTTCAAAAAATCATGTCATTGTGTGTCCAGAGAAAAGATTGAGATATAGGTAAAATTATGCCAAAAGTTGATAGGATTTACAAGTAGCTCTCTTTATAAATCATTCAGTGGAAAACATATGTTTTTCTAGCCTATTTAGGTGCAGTAATAAAAATATTGGGATGATCATGCACCTGTGGACAAATGCTTTTATGAATGATACATTATCTATATAACTTCACCAAGACATAAAATATAAAAGTAGAAGGAATTACCATCTTCCTAGGAAAAATAAAAATTTCATGACAGGTAACTGGGGCAGGGGAGCAACAGTGAAACAATTAGCACCCAAATATACACTGGAAAGTTGAAGTAATTACTTTTCTCTAGCTATTGCCCACCATGTTGAACCCTGAGCAGGCATATTCTGCAATCACACATGCAGAGGGACAATTAATTGGAAGCACTAATTTGCTAGAGTACAACAGTTAACACTGTTATTTTGAACATCTCTAATTGTGCTAAATATCAACATAAATACTTCAGTCAACTAAAGTATATTTTTAAAATTAGCATATGTCGTATGTTATATTGCGTTCATGACCAGAAACATTTTAATATAGGCTTGTGAACTACTGAGTTATGCAAATGTGCACCAATAATAAACAGTGACGCTTGCTTGCTTTTCTACTGCTTTTTGCATTTTAAAGTTGCATTTTTCTAAGCATGTTATTAGGGAGCTATACAGAATTTCTGGTTCCATTTTATTCCATCAGACCCCCTTTAGTACTCTGATGTACTGTGTTCTCTCTGGTTTCCCAGTCCTGCCCAGTTGAGAATAAAAAATGCAAAAATACCTTCTACATAGTCAGAGGCAGTAAAAAAAAATTTGACAAAAAGTCATAACAGAAAAAGTCATATAACAGGAAAGAATTTAAAAATGCAATAGGAACCCTACAGAGAATTCCTTTCTCTCTATGGCAGATTTGTTTTGTGTTGCACATTCATGTCCTTTCCCAGTTTAGGATTTTTCTTAGGTTGGAGTGTATGTGTGACTACTATTTCCATGGTACTGAAGTACAGAGACTGGTAAATTTCATGTATAAAAGTACCAAAAATATACTGCCACTCTTTGTCATAGATGCATCATTGGACAAAAAAGAATTAATATACGGCACCCATGGGTATCAAGAAGTAAAAAGTGACACCCGGAAACAAATTGCAATTTGCCTTTATAATGTTTGACATCGCAATATCAACCCATTCTAAATAAAGGAAAATTTTAATTTAAAGTATTTCAGATTAATCTAGCCATTAGCATATCCCTACTAAGATTATCACATCATCTTTGCAATACTTTTTTGGGAAAGGAATACTCTCCCATAAGCAAAGAAAAAGAATTGGTGGAGCAGAGAGAATCAAAATTACCAGTTATTCTAATGAAAGCATCAGTCTTCTTGCAAATGTAATCCATTCTAATGACTTTTTCTAAAACTGTCTAGTGCTTTTCCTCTATGTAGTTTGTGCCAAGTACTAAAAACCAAGGAAGATTAAAACCTGTTCCTACCTAAAGATCTACGATCCTATTTAACAGTCTTAACAGAGAAATCGATAACATTTTTCCATCCCAGCACTGAATTAGTTAAATAAGTCCCAGAGAGCCTTTCCAGGACTACCTATAGATACAACCAGGTGAATTCAGATACTTGAGCTACTACTGGTTTTGCAGATCAGGTTCTGCAAAAATAGAGAAGAGTTCAAGATTTAGGGTTTTCAGCATTTTCAGGACAACTTAACTTTTCTTCAAAGATAAAGGAAGAAAAAAAAATCCAAAAGACAAATGACAATATTTTATCTAGAAAATCCCAAAGATACAAGTGCATGTAACAGTCACAGCGCCCATAAGTGAAACTAAACAAAAAACCAACAAAACACACAACACAGAAAAATCCCCACTATATTCAATACCTGGCAGAAGGCATACAGCTAACACTGGAATGAAAATAAATAAGTACTCTCACATTTCATATTCAAGAAAGCGTTAACAGAGTTTTATACTGCTGACACAGTCCATTTTCAGTCATTTCAACACCTATAATACACACAGCTGAAACTCAGTTACCCTGCACCCTGAAGACCGCAGTTCTTAGCAAACAGCCAGTACACACTCCTGTTGTGTGCTAAACTCATTATAGAGAATAATGGAGCACATTATTTCTTAAATTCTGTTGCCTCAGGCCACACATATCATAAACCATAGGAGTTGTGTCACCAATGCCTGAAACAGAAATGGAGCCATAACTTATACATATTTTAAGACACAGGAGCCCCTCTTTTCACTTTACAATCTTTTAAAGAGCCCTGCAGTTCTAAGATTCCCCATTAATTCTGGTAGTTCTGTAGTTTCTTCAGTATTTTATGTACAAGGCGTCCCTTTTTTAGGTCATGGCACAACAATTAAAGAGATATAGATTAGGCAAATGATACTAGACAAAGACTGTACATGTAACATAAGCACTCATCACCATAACCACTGATGTCTGAGATGTGGCCCCACCTGATCCAAGTGCAACAAGACCCTTTAGATTAAAGCACAGGGAGTTGCATATCTGAAGGTGCCTTCCTTTAGGAAAGGTACAGCTTTTTTCATAGTCCTATCATAATAATAAAAAAAAAAATAATTAAAAAACGCTCAATTTTCTCTAGTTCTCCAGTTTCAAGAAAAATTGGCTTAGTCTCATTTATTCTCTTTGAGAAGATTGGTGAGAGAGATACAAGATATTTCTTTCCCATCCCATTTTCTCTATTTTCTTTTCATTACTCTCAGGAAAAGGTTCAGAGAGACAACTTGAGATTCTGCAACTCTTTATGCATCAAGAGCAAATAAAATTAATTTTTCCACAAATGCTGCTTGAAAATACTATTTTTTTCACTCTCCTCATTAAATAAACATGTTATCCCTACTTGTCGAAAAGCAGAAATTAATAAAACCAGATGACACAGTCTTTACTATTTAACTTCTATTCATTTAGTAATATCTTGAGAACCCTTACAAGCCCAATGTTCTTGCTATCTTTAGTCTTCCCTATTTAAAATGTTCACAGTTCCCCCACAAAAGTCTCACTGGTATACTGCACAGGGAAACTTTTCCACAAAGACGAGAGAAGAATTCAGAGTTTTTTATTTCTTTCTAATGTTTTCTTCCTAGCTCTACCCCTCTCTGTTCTTTCTTCTCCAAAATGAAGAAAAAGAAAATGAAAAAAAAGAAAAAAAAAAACCACAAAAAAACCTACCACAAAACCAAAAAATATTTCACATATCTGCTGCTGAAACAGCAACATATATATTTCTAGAATATTCTCATTCCTTTCTTGTTCAAAAACTATTAAGTGTCATTTTAATCATTTTGACCATAGGTGAGCACTAAGCAGGTATTTTCAGTAATCCAACAACAAAGCCAACTGTGTGAATGAAAAGCAACATCTAACTTAGAAACCACCAGTGGGTTTGAACATTTCAAACTGCTTTCCAAAGTTTGTTACCTTGCACTTCACTGCACTGAATTAGCTTTGTAACAACTTCACAAGCTCTTTAAAAGCCACTTTGAACTTTAAAAAAACCCCTCAAATGTAACAATTTTTCAATCCCTCAAATCTTTGCCAATTCAGATGCCTTTTGTCACCTTATGTCCTTCCGTCCATTTTCCTTATTCAGAATGTTGCAATGAAATAACAAGAGTTTGGCTCTGCTTTCTTGAGTTTTCTAAGTTCTTACTGAAAATGAAAGTCTCAGTTTCTTTTTTTTTTTCCAACATTCAGGAGTGAGAGAAATAATTAGAAATAACTATTTATATATGCATGGCAGCTTGTTGATCTAGGGGTATGATTCTCACATAGCATACAAGAGGTGTCAGGTTCAAATCCTGGATGAGCCCAAGTTTAAGGCCTGTCAGCCTGACTTCAATGTCAGGAAAAGTCACAGAACAGATCATCTGAAGTGCAGCACAGACCATGCATGACTGACTTGATCTCCTATGACAAGGTAACTCATTGAACAGATGAGGAACAGGCTGTGGATACTGTCTACCTGCATTTCAGTAAAGTCTTTGAAAGTTTCCCACACCATTCTCCTGGAGAAGCTGGCTTCCCATGGGGTGGTGGAGTGTATACCCTTCACTGGGTAAAACTGGCCAGATGGCTGAGCCCAGAGCATGGCGGTGAATGGCCTTAAATTCAGCTGTTGGCTGGCCACAGGTGGTGTTCCCTGGGACTGAGTACTGAGGCCAGTCCTGTTTAATATCAATGACCTGGGCAAAGGGGTTGAGTGCACCTTCTGTCAAGTTCACAGACAACATCAAGCTGGGTGGGAGTGTTGATCTGCTGGAGGGCAGGAAGGCTCTGCAGAGGGATCTGTACAGGCTGGATTGTTGGGCTGAGGCCAATTGTGTCAGGCTCAACAAGGCAGAATGCTGGGTCCTGCACTTGGGTCACAACAACCTCAGGCAGTGCTACAGGCTGGGGAAGAGTGGCTGGGAAACCACTCAGGAGAAAAGGACCTGGGGGTGCTGGTCCACTGTCAGCTGAACACGAGCCAGTGTGTGGCCAGGTGGCCAAGAAGGCCAATGGCATCCTGGTCAACAGGACCAGGGCAGTGATTGTCCTGATATTCTCAGGAGGTGAGGCTGCACTTCAAGTGCTGTGTCCAGTTTTGGGCCCCTCATGACAAGAAGGACATCGAGGTATTGTCCAGAGAAGGGCAACAGAGGTGGTGAAAGGTCTGGAGCACAAGTCCTGTGAGAAATGCATGAGGGAGCTAGTGGTGTTTAGCCTGGAGAAAAGGAGGTTCAGGGGAAAGCTTAACACTTCTACAACTACCTGAAAGGAGTGTATAGCCAGGTGGGGCTTACTTTCTTCTGCCAGGTAACAAGTGACAGGATGAGAGGAAATGGCCTTGAGCTGTGCCAGGGAGGTTCTGATGGAATATTAAAAAAAAAGCTTAACACTTCTACAACTACCTGAAAGGAGTGTATAGCCAGGTGGGGCTTACTTTCTTCTGCCAGGTAACAAGTGACAGGATGAGAGGAAATGGCCTTGAGCTGTGCCAGGGAGGTTCTGATGGAATATTAAAAAAAAACTTATTCACCAAAAGGGTAATCAAGTACTGGAACAGGCTGCCCAGAGAAGCAGCTGAGTCACTATCCAGGGAAGCATTCAAAGAGAACATGTGGCTGAGGCACTTGATGACATCATTAAGTGGTGAACACAGTGGTGCTGGGTTAATAGTTGGACACAATGATCTTAGGCTCCTTTTCAAAACTTAATGAATCTATGACTTTAGTAACATGCCTCATATTATATAATTCAGAGACAAGATTCTGCAAGCTGCTTTTTTTTGGTTTATGGAAAACTCAGTCACAAACATTCTCTTGATCAATATACCTTCAATATGCAGGTTATTTACTTCCCCTAATAAACTTTCATAGAAAAACATAATTTTAAAAAAATTTAGTCCAAAATATAACACCCAATTCTGCTTTGATTAGTATTGATTCTGATAGAAACATTACAAGGGGCTTTGTAAAATATTTTCCTAATATTTTAGGAAATAAACACAAGCCATACCAGTTGATCTGGATCAGGTTCAATTAATACAATGCCTTCTTTACATTCCCTAAAGGTTTGGAAAAGGTGTTGGTGGTCAACAAATGCATCACTACTCCCTGAGAAAAAAAAGAAATTGTGCTTTGTTCTTCTGTTCTAGAGGAGAGTCTTAAAAACTTTGCTGACCTTAAGCACACAAATTCAGTTCTACACAGAAGTCACCTTTTAATATTTAGAAACAAGGCAACACAGCAACAAAAAGAAAGATTAATGTACAAAAAAATAGAACTCTGAAATCTTTACAAAAGAAAGAACAGAACACAGACTGAAATTTTCTATAGCATCTTTAACCAATACTTTCTACAAATTCTTCAGCACACTGAAGGAACAGGCAGCAGTCTGATAAATCAACACCTTTGTAACATGTAGTTAGGATATATAATGCCATGAACTTATGCTATTTTGAGGTTTGTGTAGCTTTAAGTTGATTGAAACTTCTGTGCACTTCAACTTTCCAATGCAATGAAACAGAATTCTATAGAGTGAGCCAGTATCAAACCCACCTTAAGCTCACTTAGGTCTTGATCAGAAGACAGCCCTGCAAACACGTGCTCATACATACATTCATTTATAGTACTCAAGTGGGATTAAATTTACCATATACAAAAGTAAACTTCACTGTCAGTGTCAGAAGGGAAACAGCAGAAGTGAACCTTTTTATATTATTCTTGTGATGCCTAGAAGCAGGAAAAGAAAATTTCAATATGCACTCTGACCTCCTGCAATTTCAGACAAAATTACATTTGAGAAGCGTTAGATAAACTTTGGTAGGCAATTCTGATTGTTGGAAAAAGGAAAACACAAAGGTACAGCCATCTCAGCAAGAGGCCACTGATGAGATTTGCAGCACAATGTTCAGGTTTGGGACCTCATTTTGCGCAATTGAGGTCAGCAGCTTTCATCTGCCAAATTACTTCGCAGGAATCAAAACAGGAACCTTCATCCCAAGCTCCCACACTCTACAGCAATACCCTAAATCCCACATGGACAGCAAAAAAAAAGGCGCACACATTTCACAGTTTTTGCTTTTATTGTGAATTGCTGCGTATTAGATTTTCTGTTGGTCAGCTCTATACAATACCAGCTTTCAGTTAGCCACACAAAAGCTTAGATTTGATTCTTTAAGGTATCAACATTAATGTATGTAGGGATGTAACACTCTGCATACGGGGGTGTGTACTGTAACAAGGACATGAAAGTTATAGTACATTGTAAATGAAAAAAAATGCCTTTAGGCCAATAAGCTATCCTTCAAGAGGAAAAACCAGATAATTTATGTCTACAGAGGTACTGTGAGGGTCATACTTTGCAGACAAAATTTCTTATAATAATATGGCTGAAGCCCAGCAGGAAGTATCTATTAATCCTTTGTCACTCCATTATTGTTTATTCAGCAAAAAAAAAGTGGCTTAAAACATTAATGCCATTTTCTCACTCAAGGTTTTTTTCACTCGAAAAATTGAGGAGCTCTACTGATCAGATTGAACATTGAGAGGCTGGGAGAACAGATGGCAGACATGCAGTGAATAATTTTTGCATCAAGCAAACCTTCACTGTTCAATACAATCTATGCAGAAGACCATGCTCCTTTTGAAGTACCCCACTGCGCAGGAAAGAGTGAAGGATCAGAGTCAATTAAACAAATGCACTTTCTATTGGCATCCAAAAAGTTATGTCTACTCCATCAGCAGCAACAAAGGCTGAGTTAAGTGTGTATTGCTGAATACAAAAAGCCCATTTCCATCTCTGAACTGGGTCAAAGTAACACGGGTAAACAGCCACTAGAGAAAATGCATGACAATACGCTGTCTTTGAAAAATCCTCTTGTTTCCATGTGTTGATATCCTTAGGGGTGGAAAGGTTAAAGGAGGCAAAAGCAAGGCAAGTCTCTATTGTCAAATTAGGGAATGGTGGTTTTGATCCAGTTCTTTAAGCAGCTGAAGGTCTGCAAAATGCTATGGGATTCACGTTAATCTCAGAAGTCTTGTGTTTACATCAGCCTTCCTGAGTTTTAAGAAATCACTTCAGTACTGAAGCCTTAGACTAAAAAGATTGTGCAAGATGACTATAGTTAATACTCCTCTTCCAAAAGTTATAATTATATCTATCTTTCTCCAAAACTTCATTAAGACTTCAGTGGCATCAGTACTGCCCCTTTTAGTGGAAGAACAAACATTCAGAACAAGATTTTTCTTTGGCATGAAGTACCATCAGGTTTCATACCTGTCGGGGAGGAAAGGACTAATAAAATCTTGTCTCCATATTTGCCTCCGTTTATTGCTTTTGGAAGTGTTTGGAAAAAGCCAATCATTCACAAAGGGCTTATTTTGCTGAAATTAGAGCAGCATTTTCGTAAAACAAAACCCTTGGAGCTCCCTAACTTGCCTTTCAAACTCTAAATACCATGGGAGCTTTCTACAAGGACACTGCTATGACACAAGTTATAGGAAAATGTTCAACAGTTTAAATCCAGACATAAGATGGGAAGGTGGCTGTGAATTTTAGAAGCAATCAAGTGAGCCATTTTTGAATACTTTCCCATTTTTCAGCCACACTGCAGTAGGGTCATAGGAAGCAGTGCACTAACAGCACAAACCATAAGAAAGGTAACTCTAGATTTAAAAGCAACTACTCCCTGAACACCATCTCTCTGCCACATGTTAAAGATAACCTGCTGACAGTTGTTCCAAGTATTTAACGCTGGAAACCATGTTTTTGAAATGAGAAGAAGTGGATGTGTTGACTACAGCCCTGGATGACTAGAAAGCAATTTTCTTTCCTGAGGTAAGAAATATATTTCATAGTCACTCTACTGTATTGAGTGTCTGGCCCTTACAGTAGAGCACTCTACAATGAGTGTCCTGCGACTGGATGGAGTTTTTGAAAATAAACAAATATATATATACACTACCTATATGTAAGTCCTAGCCATTTTGCTGTCTCAAAAATAATAACCCAAATCCCCCCATAAAACCCCATATATATAATTTCTAAAATTTAAATATCAGTTAGGTCTTGCATTTACCATGCAACAGGAATGAAGTATTTTTAACAAAATCTATTTTACATCAATTTTCCATTCACTTGCTGTTTCTGATTTTGAAAGGATTAAATATCATACTACTGTTTGTGTTTCTCAAGGGAAGCAGCCTGAGATTGTACCTAACCATTGAGATGCACCACCAGAACAACAAGCAACAAGTCTCATTTCCTAGACATACAAATTTACTATGACAAAGCCAAGGAAACATGTTTGAATGATTCTCAGAGACTTTTTTTCTGCAAGACAAATGTCTCCACACTATTGTTGCTCCAGTAAAACATGGGAAGGAAATAAAAAAAATGTATAACAACAACTCAGACAAAATATGCCAGACAGTGACAAATAACTGATTAATTTAAATTGGACAACTCTGGTTGTTGGCAGAAACTTGAAAACATTTTTGTTTTTAAACAGAACCAGTGGCAGCATGTTCTGAATACAAGTTTTAACTAACATGGACTTCTAGGCCGTGTCAGTCTGTGTTCAGGTTTGTTACACTGCCCACTTCCCTTGACCTCCAGTGTACTTATTTGATGTGCAAAAGAGCATCAAACAGAGCATTGCCAAAAGGGAAATTATGGTTGCCTGAGCTCTTAACCTATTGTAAAGTGCCTCTCTTTCAAAGCCAAGCTATGAATACATATACGCCATTTCTGTAGCACTGATAAAAGATTCCTGGTGCATCATGAAGATGAAAAATGATTCTCAGTCAAGAGGGAAATTGCCAGAGGTGTCAGAAGACATGTTGCAGTGACGCAAACAGTGACACAGACATTAATTTCAATAATTTGACAGTTAAACAATGCATACCTGAGCTGCCTAATTCTTTACAATCTTCCTTTGTTCATAACAAGATTTGGTCATTTAAGTTCTTCAAAAGCTGTATCTCTATCTTCCTTAAGCTTCTCCCCCCTCCCTCCTTTTACCCCCCCAAAAGCATATAACATTTCATTTCAGCAAGGAGATTTTCATTAATTATACTAAACGGAGTGATGATCTGGAAAGGTCACATCAGCCTTTCAGCATGCCCTCTCTCCCAGCTAAGTGCTTCTCAGCTACAATTGATTACCTTGTCTTTTAGGTTTGCATCATTCCATCAAAAGCAGCATGTGTGGCATCAGTAGCATTATTGATATTGTGATGAGCCACATCCCAACCTGATATGGCCTCCATCACATGTTCCAGGTGGTAAACCCTGATAGAGGATGAAGCCTTTAGAGTGACACCATAGAAAGGAAGATAGAGTACTGGGGAGACCTAGCACCATCGCAGGTATTCCCATGACTCAGTGATGTAGCATAACAAAAAGGACCCCTCAATGAGGGCTAATTGCTCTCTAAGTTTCTCTTATTATGTGCTTTAAATCCTTGTTTATGTATTTATGTTACATCTATTTTAAAAAAAATTAAAAAAAAAACCAACAAAAACTAAGTTACTAAAATGTTGGCGTGGTTTTTATTTCCCATGGTTTGTTCTGTTCTTCCCTGTACTGTTGAGTCAGTCTCAAGTTGTATCCTCCCAACTAGTTGTCCATCTAGCCCTAGACTTGCCCCTTGATCCAGATTGTTCCTTGTCCCTCCTCCCACTGAGCTGTCAATGCCACCTTGTCTCAGCCCTCTGTCTTGGAAATCCCCTGTTACTCAAAGCCCCATTGGTTTGTGTGACCTCTTCCCCACCCCCTGTGCATCCTTATTGGTTTATGTGTTGTAAACCCCGCCTTGTGCTCCTCGCAAGTCCCTTTCCTATTAGTTGAAAGTTTGTACTCTCCTCTAGATCCTCTCCTGTATAAAAGTCCCTGCACAGGGCTCAGTGTCTTTTTTCCCTGGACCGTCCTTGGTAAAAAACCATCTTGGAATCTATTTGCAAGGTATCTCCCTGATCCTTGTCTCTGCCTTCGGCACTTCAGCACACCCCTGTGCTGTAGAGAGCAAGCACTGCTCTACTGCTACACAGATCACATTGCATCTGGGAACAGCCACTCTCAGTGCACTGTCAGGAACTAGCGGGCGATTCCAGCACCACATCAAAATGTAGTAGTCAGGAGAGTTTCTTGGAAGTGTCCTTTACTCATCTGCTTTAAAAGAAAGGATTCCCACGTGAAAGATTTGCACACTGATCTGTGAAGAAAGCCACATGCATGCTTTAACATACATGCTCACCTCTTATTCAAGAATAGTGAGATCTTTCAAACAGCTGTAGCTATCCCAACACATATTTTATAATTTTATCAGATCACCAACCACTAGAGGTTGTTTCTTGTTTAGGCTACTTGTACCTTATTACCTGTGAAAACAGTTCCCTACCTAGCGCCACACCGAAACCTCCCCGTTGTGTATCTGCTCAAAACAGTAGCCCATTTTCCCATGACTATTCCCCATATCAAACATGTAGTAAACAACTGACTTTGGGGAAAAACAGGCATGTGGGTGTCTATACACAGGAGATAGCCAAAGGTTCAACTCTCTCTCACTGCCAGGTTAGGAGGGGACACAGACAGATGGTCACCTTATGCTGAGGCAGCTCAGAAAATGCTTTTTCAAGTATGAATATAAATGGTTCTTGTCACTTTTAAAGTCTGAAATATTCCACTGGCATCAGTTCAACTGCCTCTTAGTTAAGAGATTTTTGTACAATAAATAAATTTGCAAAAGTGCTAGGTCAAAAAAAAAACCCAACAAAATCCAGTCAGCTTCTTCTGCCCCCATTTCTCTCATCATTACAATGCACTCTTGGAACTTTCAACTTCAGGGAAATGCAAATTCTTCAACAATGAATTATGCAAGAGGGACGAAATACATGTGCGTATAGATATGACAGAGAAATCTTTTGCAGCACATACGGGGTGACAAGGTACAGAGACAGTGCCCTTCACTCTTCTCCAACTGAAGAGAGAATAGTTAAATTATACCTGTAGTGATATTTTATATACAGCCTTAAGCAACCCCACTTACAGCATCAACACTGCAGAAAGCCACACGTGACTTCTGAGCCCTTGGTTACAGGATGACAGAAAGCAACCTGGATACACGGATACAAATCCCACTTAAGGTTACATTTGTCCTTTGCTGCAGACCCTACCAATCTGCTATGTCCTACTTCACACTTGGTGAGACACGAACACTTGTACCCTGCCTGTTCAATACCCAACATAAATCAAGTCACTAATTGTCACTGGAGCTGCTTGTTCTGACCAAGCTTTTTACCAGATTGCAAAACTGTTCTTTGCTCTGCATAGTGTAAAGTCGCAAGCAAAGGGCAAGAGGTGGTGGGTATTGAAATAGCAGAGTATATTTCAGACCAAAATAATAATCAAACATCTACAGAACTGCAAAATATTCCATAAAAGCATCAGCATAAGATGAGAAGTGGGTAAGAGACAAGGTACCTCAGCTGAATGGGGGAAAACCAGAGGAGATGCAGTACCTGACAACATCCAATAGCACTGCTGGCATCAGAGATTCACATCCTCATCTATATCATGAATATTCCAGCAAACACACAACATTTCACAAGCATTTTTCATAGAAGGTACACAGGTTGATAGTAACAAGTCAATTTCTACCCTGAGTCACACTAAAAAGATTTTTAAAAATTAACCTAAAAAGAGTGCTCATGGGTTCTGCCGGAGTACAGAGGAAAATTTTGTTTTGCAGTATCAAGAACTTGGCCTGAAGGTAAAAGGAAAACAAGCAAGCCACGCAAAGCAACTTATTTACTCCTACTGTTCTTCAGCTGCAGCAGCTCCCTCAGGATGAAGACAGTGCAATACAGTTATACAAGAAAATTGGAAGGACAGAGGAGCCCTGCTGAGAACTTATTGCAAGTGTGACACAAACCAGCAGCCACGCGGCTAAGAAGGTAAGTACAGCATGCCAAAAGAAAAGGAGATCAGCAAGGGGCACCGAGCAAAGCCGCCGGTTAGCGCTCACCGCGATACAGCAGCTGCGGTGACGGTCCGTTCTTTGCCGAGGATAAAGAGGGGAAAAGGAGCTATTTGTTTCCCTGCTGTTACCACTAGGGACTCCAAAGCTCCTCTCCGGCAGCATCCTGGAAGCTGAGAGCCGGGAGCGGGCCCGCTGTCGAGGAGCGAGTGCCGCAGCGCCCGGGAGCGTGGCCGCGGGGCAGCCGCCTCGGCGGGAGCGGCATCCCGGGGGCGGCCGGCACCGCGCTGCTCCTGCAGCGAGCAGTGGGCCAGGGAAGGGCTTTGCGCAGGTGATCAGCGCAATGAGGGCCACGAAGGAACCTGCTCTTGGATCTCGCGTAGCCTCCCCACGCGTCTTCGTTCAAAGAACACCACCTCAGGGAACTGACTGCTAGATCACGTCAGGTGATGCAGCTTTAATGTATCTCTTAGAAAGGTGTGCAAAGAACTATAAATAGAGAACCTGACTCTTAAAATAGATTTTTTTTTCTTTTTGCCTACATCATGTTTAATATGCTAAGAACCTTTCACACACTGTAATTTCTTCTCTGAGTCCGAACAATCTTTGCCTCTCAGCTCACACATGAAAGCATAGAATCTTGCAGGGAGAAATCAGCTCTCCCCTACATTGGCACAGCAAGTAGCACAATAGAAACGCATTCTGGAGAGCCTAAGAACCAATGTAATAAAATAGCAAGTAAAAATATCAAATAAAGTAACAAGTTAACACATGATATATGAAATAGGCAACTCAACAGCCATAAAACAAAAATAAGGATTCAGGAGAGGGGAAAGGAATACTTTCAGTTCTATTTTCAAAAATCCAAACAAAAGTCTAAAGAAAATATCTGTATTGACTAGGATTCACATCAGAAAAAACCCACAGCTGAATGACAAGAAATAAAATTAAAAATTTTAATAGTGACATGAAAAGTAGATGACAAAATGTTTTGTACTATAACTGCTTACACCAACATCTCCAACCACTTTAAGACCAAGAAACATATCTCCAGACAGACAAAGACTGGTGAATGTTTCATTTACAGACCCAGCTTTATAGAAAGTTGCTTAGAGTTTCCATTTTTTTTTTTCTATTGCTTGGTGGTGAAACCTACTCACAAATCAGTGAGTAACACCCCAAAATTTCCATTTCTAGCCCCAAACTAAGACCACTGGCCTGCATTTCTCCCCACAGCCAAAGTTTTGACACTGACTTTGTTCATCTTAGAGGCAATTACACCAACTCAGTGCTCTAAAAAGGAAAGTTGATCAACATGCAGTCACATTATGCAGACTTCATAAATCTTAGCAAGCAAGAACTGCAAGCAGGTAAACACATATGGGGATAAAATTGGACAGCATACTTGAAGAAATAAACAAGGAGACTGCTTTGCTCCAGGTCCTTGAGCAAGGCTTGTTTTCCACAACTGGCACAATGCCCACCTTGCCCTCTCTGTTCCTCCTCTCAGTCACTCAGTACTCTGAGACTGACTCTAGCCATGGGAGACCAGCTTTTTACTATGTCCTCCCACCCAGATGCTTCCTACGTCAACAACTCTGTCGTTGTGCTTTGTCTATGAAGCAAAGGGAGGACTTGCCTCTAGCTGAAAGCTGAGCAAAGCAGCAAAAGCAGCATGAGAATGTACGAGCTGAATCTGAAATACTAAGTGTACAAAGACAGCTGAGAGCACGCTTATGCACAGTATTCTTTGATTCACTTCCCCCTCTCAAGCAACTTCTTTAGCTGTTTTCCTCTGATAATGACAATGCCATCTGCTCTTACCATTTATCTGGTAATCCCTACCTTTTGGGTATGGAAACATCCCTACTCACATAAAGCATTATCAAATCAATTATATTCTGTTTATGAAAATATACTCTCTTGCTGGAGGGAAGATCACAGAGTTATAAGCAAAGTGACTCCAGATAGCAAGCCACAAGATACTAAGAAGAAACAAAATCCTACAGGTTTCTTCACCTGACTGTCCTTAGCAGCTGTCTCTTTGCTCAATCAGATTCTAGAAAAAATGCCTGCAATCTCTTCAGAACCAAGCCCCCAGGTTTCCCAGCAATAGTCTGGCAGAACACACAGTGCACTGGGCCTGGGAATGTTAATCTCTAGCAGAATTTGCCATGCTCTAGTTAAAAAAAACTGTAATCTGTGAAGTCATCCAGCACATACTGATGAGAATAAGGAAAAGTATATTGGTGTACAGAGGAGGGCCCTGACTGCATTAATAGTTGTATTTATAATATTGAAACTCTACAGCCAACGTCTCAGTGGCAGCTCACTAGCTTCATGTAAGGGACAAATGTGCCTAGGGTGTCTATATAGTCTGCATCATTGGAGGTCTTTAAAAAGAAATTAGGCATCTGTCAAAAATTATACAAGTACAGCTGATCATTCTGTGGACAGACACCATTGACATCCTTTCAAACTCACACCTAAAGAAGCCTATCTTTTAATCTATCCTAATTTGTAGCCTCCCAGTGGGTTGGTCTCTCCCTTCATAAGCTCCATTCCACCAGAAATCATTCCCAAAATGAATATAATACCTCATAATATGAGACATCACAAAAAAGTTAAGTAGACAGAAATCCTGAAAAGCACACCCAGAAGCTTTGTGTATTTAAGGTTTATGAATCACCCTAACAATACTAATCAGGGTCAGTTCAGACAATTTCATCAAAAGAGAGGCTGTAAAGTGGAGACTAAGGCTCACAGGAAGTTAGCAAACCTGCAGAAAAGTCAATGATCTTCTCTATAATTATTTATCAGCACCTCAGGACTTGAAAGAAAAACACCTGGCCAGCTAAAAAGTCAGCCCAGAGTGACAGGGACTACAGTTTCTCAGCAATATCAGTGAGCAGCCAGAGTCACATGATCATCAGCAATGTTTTGTCCAGAGCTGCAGATATATAACGTGGCAAGTGAGAAGGTGTAAAGCTACAATATGATAACTTCTAAACAACACCAGAGTGAACAAAGGCCTGAATTTTTAAAAGTTCAATTCTGATTTATTCATCCAAGTAAGTGTCAGATTATGAAGAGTCAACTACTACACATGGAAGCCTTCCGAAACAAATGTGGCTCTGATTGCCACAATAAGAATTAGTAACCGTGGAGAATTTTTCAAACTGAATTCTGCTTGCTTATGCAAAAGGAATACATAAGATCTAAGAAAACCCATTTTTGGGATCTCTTTAACTGGTCTCAAGTTTAAAAGGCTCAAATATGTCACATGGTTTCAAGCTTAGTACAGCTGGTCTGAGCATACTTCAGTTAACTAGGAATAATAATCAGCTAAACATTATTTCATAATTCTTTGCAATGATTTATATAAATGCCCAAACTGCAAATTACACAGTTTATGATGCTTTGAAATTAATGTATTGAAATTCACTTGCTATCATCTTCCTCCAAACCATAAGAGAAACTCATGTAGATATTTCTTTATACCCCAACCTAGCAGGATGACCAACACAAAGATACTTCCCTAAACACAATATTCTCTCAAAACCTTAATGAAAAGAGCTTCCCATTTCCAGTACCTACTTAACTACATTATGATTTTTAGTTTCCTGTGTCATGCACATGAAATACAAGGGTAAGGTATTGCCTTGTTCTCCAGGTACATTCAACAGAGCTAGCAAAATGTGTGCTTTCTTTTCCTGACATGTGGCCCAATTACCATTTAGGCTACTATGCAGCAATCTTTTTATCAATTAGCACAAATAGTCACTAGAGCCTAGGCTCAAGTACTTATCTGATTACATATCTGCCCAGAGCTGTCTGCATAACAAAGTACAATATACTCGATGTAGGACAGGAATCTCTTGCTTATTACACATCCCATACTTGGCTAGCTAAGAAACATTAGAAGACACTTGACAATTGTGTTAAGCCCAAGTAAGCTGGTTTGTTTCATTTTTCTTTGCAGAACAATCATCACTAGCAATTTGTGTGATAAAAGATATCCCAGGTAAAAACTAAAGGACTGTAAGATTCAGTAATACAACCTGTGAGTCGTGTTGCTTGTATTGCAAATACTGCACATTGTAACTCCAAAAGTAATTTTGCTTTCCCAAAGTTCCTGGAAGTTCTTACTTGTAGCAGCTTCCAGCACCCTCAGTAAGGTGATCCGTGCTGCCTCACCTTGATTTCAGAGCCACACTTGTGCTGTCTTTCTTACCAGAGAAGAAAAGCTTTATATGTTTTGACTCAATGATAGTCAAGGTTTTTTTCAACCTTAACGATTCATTGATAGTTACTGAATTCCCACAGGTTATATGGAAATGTGAAGCCAAGTCTGAAAGTCCCAGGCAAAACTTCAGCAAAAGAGGCATACCTCAACTACAAGGGCCATGTCTCCATCTCTTGCTTGCCATAATGAACCCAAACACTCACAAATGTGCAATATAAGCTGTTATCTACTTCCCCTCAACCAAAGGACATACAGCCTCTGATGCACTTAATTATCCATAAGCCCTTTGATGATAAAAAGCAACAATGTGCCAAGTATTACTATTGAGTAACCAGCAACTCAAAAGCATCTTGCCAAAGTACAGCAATAAGCTTGTCCTTTTAAACCTGTTCATAATAATTATAGCTGTTAACAACAGATATTGTTCAGCTGAATGAACATGGTGAGACTTCAGCAAACAGTTCTCATCAATCTGACATTCTTACAAACATTCCTTGCTAAATGTCAAGTGAGATTTCCAGAGGGAAAGAAAAGTGTCTTTCTTCCCAGAAAAGGACAAAGTTTACACAGATAAGAACAGAAAGTGAGAGAGAAGTGGAAGCAAATAACCGTTTTCAAAAGAACTCTAAAATTACTGGCAACTATACGTACTATTAATAAAAGTCTGGTTCTAAGCAGGAGAAAGAATCATTTACAGTGCAGAAAGCTGTTTCTTTTGGACACTGGTATTACTCTTCACAGCTGAAGAAGAAACCAAGAAAAGTGTTGGTTTTTTTTTTACTTCACACTTCTGTTCTTGTCCTTTGAAGGGTTATTTGGAAGTAGCTTGCCACGTGTTAAACTGTTCATTCATTCTTTAATCTCCTAAACCAAAAGATAGATGTGGCACAGAATAAACCATGGTGCATTCCATTATAATTTTATGGTATTTGCACAATTTCAATATGCAGGTGGATTTTTCTGAAGGAATGTTTATAATATCTTGTTGACTGGAATACCCAATGCTGCACTGGACTTCCACCAACAGAATACCCCAATACGCTGACCCATATAAAAACAGAATGAATAAGTAAGCATTAGCTAAGCGGTAAGGTGCTCTTAAAGTGCTATCCCAACAGAAACACACCAAAACTACCAATATTTCAGTATCATTTTCTGTTTGGTTTGGGGTTTTTTTGTTTTTTTTTTTTTTTTAACCAAAAAGATGCTGAAACATTTTTAAATGATTATAAAGTGCTTTAAATAGATAAATCTCTTGCATGCCTTACTATACCTCACTTGTATATTAGAATAATTTCCATTATGTGAATGTAGCTTATTACCAGTAACACGTATTACAATCTTCTACATGTGTTTAATTTGTGCCACAGCCTTTTACATATACAGATAAAGTCCTAGAATCAGCTGCCATTTAACAAGCTGCCACAAGGGGTAACATTTTCAGAAAAGCAAAGGCTGGTGGTTCTCAAAGAAATTTTGATTGTTGAAAGGAACACAGAAGAATAGCCCTACTTCCACAATGCCTTTCAAAATTGCCCTGAAAGACTTCAAGAACTGTTCTCTCTCCAAGCGTACAAAACTTCATGGACACTTCCATTTAACAGATGCAGATTTTTTTTTAATGAGGAGGAAAAAAAAAAAGCCACTTTGTATTTCCAGGTTGAATCTAAAATTAATCATGCTTACACACTTTGAGTAAGTAGGATTGCAAGATATTTTCCCCCACTGATAGATTCCTAAGTATTAATGACTGATGAAATCACTTGGCCCATCTGTAAATCAAGCCACTGAATTTCCTGCTGCAAGACTAGTTCTACATGGCAAGCAAGAATAAGGTATTGTACTTCAAGAGTCAAGTGGATTAACAAAAAAATTGAAATAAGTTATTTGAATTCAGTCACACTGAATTGGTAATGAGGTTCACTATAGATATGTGATCACTTTCCGAGTCATTAGAGTCTGGACAGAGACTAGAAAACAGTCATGGTTTTCTGAGAGTCATAGGTTTTATTTTTATAGTCATAACTTCTATTTGGGCCAGTTTCAAATTGTGATAATTAAAGTTCAGTATTTTGCAGCTTTGGACTTTGCACAGGTTTTAGCCCTTGCCCATAGCACTTTGCTGAAAAGCTTTCATCTAGGGTAGAACTGAAGATTTCAGGTGTTTCAAATTTAGGATCTTGTAACTTAAAAGCTACCTTAAAAGCTGACTAAGGTAAAAGTATATGTAATTATTCACACCTAAATCTACATGAATCATGAAAAAAGTTCTGAACACTTTATATCTGAATGGGATTTTACTCTGATTCCTAAAGATAACTTTAACCCTACCAGCTATTCTAGCAAATAAGCAGCCAAGGCTCCTTCTTTCAAGGGAAAGTAGTCATTGTTCATTTAGGAACTAAACGAGTACTTTGTAAATCCAAAGTACTGTCATCTACTTTCTGACACTCGACACTAACCAAATCCAACCTGGAAAAAGAACCCTGTACCAGAGAAACAAAAAATTTAAAATATAACAGAGAGCGGTATGGAGCATTTTTGTACTTCCATCTAGGAAAGAAATGGGTTAAAATTTTCATTGTTCCAAGGTGCAAACAACCATTATTCATTATAGTTACAAGATTGTTTTAGTCTCCTTCATCAAACCAAGAATTTTATACAGCAACCTCTGCATCCCTGACAGGGCTGAATGACTAGTGGTCACATTAGCCAGTCCAGTTCCATTAAAAAAAAAAAAAAAATAAAATCAGAGGGGGTGATACACCACAAACAAAAGTTGCCCATTTCTTTCCCTAAACATTAAAGCCTGCCTTTTTTTTTTTAATGATCAGTGTCTGAAGTAGGCTTAGGTTGTTGTTCTGTTGCTCAATTCCCTCCCTACTCAATGAAGAGGTTCAGCAAAGTTACAGCCATCAATATCTCTACTTAACATAGTGCTTAAATGCTCTGAGTCTTAGCTAGCTTTTCGGATCAAAGCAGTTAACAGATAAATTATATACCTGTATCAGAGAAGTTATTGTTATGTGAAAAGGGAGGGGGCAGATTGGGAGAGGTAATAAAGTCATTTCACCTAATTTTTATTGGATTTACATGCTTGCAATAAGCATATTAAGCCACAACAATACCCGCAGCTAATGAACTAATGAGTTGTTAGCACCACCTCCGCTTGTTCGCTTAGCGGCACGATGCTTTAAGGCGGTCAGCCCGGCTGCCTCCAGCTCTTCCCCTTCCCCATGCAGTTAGGCAGGAACGGTGCTTCAAGAGCCCTGGCTGGTGACCGTCCCCAAGGCTTGTGCTGCACCATGATATACTGAATTTAGAAGAGGCGTTTCTTCAAGAGCTACACTTTAAGCAGCTCCGGGTCACCAAGAAAACAAATCGATTTTAAACTACTTTCAATCGTGATAAAACTCAGTAAAGAGTCTGGATAAAACAGAAAAGAGAAGAGATTAAAAGATTTGAAGTAGAGATAGGGCGTACTTAAGTGGTCTTTTAATGCTGAGCTCCAATCATTCTAAAGACTTTCAGAGGAAACTCAGTAGAAAAAACTTCTGTGGGAGAGGAGACAAATGGCCGTGGTTAGTGAAACACACAACTGATGTTCGGAGACAAGGCAGGGGGACACCAGTTCCAACACCAGCTGAAACATAACTTCTTTGGTTTTGTTTTAGCCTGTGGAAAGAAGTATCTAAAAAGTTTCTGATACTTGTTCACCTCAAAAGTATGAAAAGTTTTAATGTTTTGGACAGAAAATCAGCTTCCATTGTAGCAGAAGTGATTATGACAGAAGCACTTGAAATTTCTGAAATAATAGATGAGTGTATATGTTCACATACAAACTACTTCTAGCTGTATATATGAGAACAGGAATGGATTTCTAAATAAATACTGTATTACTCTCTGAATAAAGTCTGAAAATGTTTGTGTTGTGCAGTGTTAAGAGAACAATAAAGGCAGCAGAGACATGAGGGGTATCTGTATTTGTGAAGATTTGCAGTCAAAAGGCAAAGTCAGTTCAAGTTATTTCATAAAAGAAACTAGCCCAAAGTATTTTGATACAGACAGTTTCATTCTGACGGTGACAGAACATCATAACAAGGCTAAAGTGTTTCTAATTGTATTATTTAAATTGTAGCTGCATTTATGCAGGGGATGGTAGGGACTGTCTTCAAGGATTCAATGTTTTTCTTATTCAGATTTGGAATTTAAAATTATTTTTAAGGAGAAGACTATACATATGTAGCAATGAATGCAAACATATTGTTTAAGTTTTGTCTGTCATATCCAAGAACTGAAAATTTAAACCTCACATTGTTTCATCATCACTTATGAATTTTCACGTTCTTGATGCATTAATTTCCAAAATCAGAACTCAAAGCTACCATCTTCATGAACCATTTTAAACAAATCTTCTGTAGCACAACAGTTGTGAAGGGGTAAAATGTTACAGTGTGGTTCTGTGCTTCAACTGTAAATAAGAGCCTAAATTTAAATGTATTTTCTCAGTAAAGGAATACATACTAAGGTGGGTGAGGGTGAAAAACCTGCTTTTAAATAATAATTTTCTATTTTTGGATCCTCAAATCAAGTTCAATAGAAAATAACACTCCAAACATTAAATGTTATGGGATAATTCAACAGGAATATGCTGTATTAATGTTTTATTACATTCCATAAATTCAAGAGTAATCACTACAATCATATTACTTTTTGAAGGAAGCCTATAATCTTCATATCCATTAAACACCATATGGATCATCTGCAGTCAGCAGAGATCCCTCCAAATTTGTGACTACGGGGTTCAAGGCACCATAATCTTAACTCTGTTAAAACTCTTGCTACAGGTGTTATTTTACCAAACACTGCAGTCAGAGCCTTTGCTGGGAGCAGCTGGCTGGACTGCCGTAGGATCTCTAAGCCCTGGAGCTGCTGCATGGTCCAACCATTCTGAGTTCTACTGGTCAGTGTCCTCAGAGCTGTATCTGTCCTCAAGCTTCCCTGTGCAGCTACAAAGCAATTAAAGCAGCTCAACACCTGTTTTTTGTTTTGTAATATTTATCTCTATTACTCAAACTGATCTCACAGCCCTACTTTGTTGTTTCTACCCTTGGGGGAAACAGAATCAACCCTGCAATTCCAGAGCAGGTTTTGTAATATGATGTATTAGCATAAGCTGTTGTACAGACTGTGGCTGGATCTTCACACCCACTGTGAATGGGGGCTATGCAAAACAATGGAAAGCGAGACAGACTCCAATGCAGCAAATCAGAACTTCATGGTTGATTTAGTGACTCAGCTCTTGCTTAATCCTTCTCAAATTATTCTTGAGCTGCTGTGGAAGGGAATGAGTCAGAAGTTGCTTGCATATTTCATCTCCATCCTTACCAGCAAAGGTCATACAAGCAAGCAAAGAACAAGAATGAATTGATTACGGCAATATTTACAAATAAAGCCAAAACTAACCATGCTAGTGACACAAAAGCTGCCCACTGTCCTAATGGACATGGTGATCCACTTTTATTGCCCTCATCCAATGTGAATAGCAGTTGCATCAGTCCTAGCTAGGGCTTGTTGCAGGTAGTTCAGATGCAGGCATCTCCAACATGATCCATTTCTTCATCTGTCCTGCACTACTGCAGTGCAGATTTAAACCTACTTAGCCAATGAAGGTAATACAAAAGGCAGCAGCAAGGCAACACTGGTGTAGCGATCCTCATTCTTGTCTGAGGATGAGCCACTTAATAGAATAATTTCGGCACTAAAGGTCACAGGTAGCAAAAGACCAAATATCTGACCCACAGTCGTGACCCTTACAACAATGCATTGCTTGGGCATCCCATTTTGTTTCAGTTCTGCCAATTTAAATACCATGATCTCTAAAGGGAAATATTGCTTTAGCTCATAAAATGACTGCATTTTATCAGCTATTCAACAACAAATTCAAAAAATTACTGCTTGCTGAATGCCTGCAAGTAGAAATTGAAAGCCTAAGCAAGTAAAAGCATTTCCTCATTTGATAAAACTTGGGACATATATGTATAATGAAATTCCATTAAAGATATTTGTTACTGTAATGCAGAGAAAGCAAGTGATTTAGAAATAGCACGAGTGTCAGGAGGACACAGGATGGTGGCAAGGAAGCTTCTCATTTTTGTCCTGAGGGGTAGTAACCATGCAGTGGGGGAGCAATTTACCAGAATAATGCAATCGCTCAGTAGCAGTTTTAGTAGTCTATACAGTACATAAATCTATACACTCTTTACCCTACAGGAAAACTGGTCACAAAGAAAGCAAAAGCAAGTAAGACAGGTCACAAAGAACCTGCATACGCCTATAGTAGGTCAAATAAGACTATTCTTTCTGACCATACCTACCTGAACTTTGTTAGTGTCAACAAGCACAGAAAAAGAGCCTGCTCCCTCCAAAAGGGCCAGAGCACTAGCCTAGATTTAAAGGCATATTTAAGTGCGTATTTCTAGTACTATTGGGGATTTTCATGTCTACTGGATAGGGCAATAAGACAATTGAGGTGTATTATTTTCTTTTGTCTGCTAAAACAACAGAATCCAAAAGACTTCCAGTCTGGGACAAAAGCAAGGACAAAACACATTAGTTTCATCTCATATCACCCACACATCAACTCCTTCTCAATTATAACATCAAATCATAAAAATAAAAATGAGACTCTAGAGAACTGGGAAAAAAATAAAAAAATAAAAAAAAAAAATCCCAACAGCCTCTAAGCAGCGATATTAAAAGAAAACCAAACCATCACAGTATTACACTACTAGTCTTGCTCAAAACATTTTTAGTGTAGGAGCATATCCATGACTTGTTTCACAAAAGGAAACAATTAAAGCATTTCTTTTGCTTTGTGATATTAAAAATTCAAACAGTATTACACTAACAAAAGGCAATTTCCAGTCCCATTACTAACAGTGGTAAAAAGCCCATGTAACCTTAAATTCTTAATGTTTTCTAGTGTCTGTGTTATCGTACTAAAATCCAGTGGAACATCAGGGTCTTTTGTAGAAGACATGCTCTTGCTCCAGTGACCTTTTCTCCACTGCTTCTTGTAGTGCTCACTCCTAGGCTTAAATAATTAAACACATCTCAGCCTGAAGTGACTTCAGAAATGCACCTACATTTGAAAAGTACTATTTAGACAATAATTTGTAGAACAACTGGAGGTCAAATGTCTATTCTCATAAACTGACATCCTTATCGAAGTACCTACTCATTTCCATTGCCTGAGGGCCTCGACAAGATCATGCAAGCAGCCTTCTAATGCACCAATTACAGTTAAACAATATGGAAAGAAAGACAACCATCAGCAACGTTCAGAAGTAAAAGAATTTGAGAGTTAAAAGCTCAGGCATGGTTTCTGCTTAAAAAAGAGCACACTCGTATAATAGACATTAAACTAGGACAAAATAACCTTAGGAAATAATTACTCATGGTATATTTAGAAATGTATGCTATTTTTCTCAATATTCATAGATTTAGAAAGCACATTTTGGCAAGTCATGACTTTTCTTCTCCTTCAATAATAACAAAATTCATTTCTACCAGCAAAGTAAACATTTATGAATATCAGACCAGTAACTTTTTCCATCTCTACTTCCTCTGTATCCTTAAGGCCATGACTTTATACAGTGTCCTATGTTCTCCGACATTCTCCTACAGTTTCCCTTCCCATATGCAAAAGCATAAAGAAAATTCTGGTTTTGGGGAAGCTTGTTTCCTGGTGATACCAACAAGCATTTCAAGCTGGCTCATTCCTAGACAGAGACAAAGAAGTAGGTTTATGTCACAGAGAGATAAGAGATAAGGAAGTTACTCTTCTCCACAGCTAGACCTCAGAATCTTCTATTAAATTCCAGATGGAAAAATCATTGAAGTGTTCATAATTCAAGGCAAGGCTTTGATTTCAAATGGGAAAATACATTACATAAAAATAAGAATTTTGCACAGATATTTTGCTAAGTTTCTCCTCTCTACATTCTGTAAGCATGTCTAGTAGAACATATAAATCATATCATATAAAAACCCAATGTTCAATGAGACAGGTGTGGAACTTCTCTTAGTCTAAATGAAAAGAAAGATTGTGCATCTCCGCCTACTTCAGAAAAAGAATATAATAAGAAGAATTAAGGCAGATTAAGAGACTCTTTTAGGCAGTTTAAGACCCTTAAGCGCACACTTCCAAGCCAAGTATTTATAATACAAGAAGTCTCCTAGTTACCTCTCTTTACTGTCACTGTTGTCAGTATTGCATAAAGCTGCTTAAACTATAAAGCTGATTGTCAAGGGAATCCCAGTCTGAAGGGATCTTTTGTGGTCTGAAAGGGTTGTGACTTCTGTAAAAGGAGGGCATCGGGTTACTGCAGCAAGCCTTGAATATCAATGACAAAGGAGGAAAAAGAAAGCTCAGAAGTCAGGCTATACTCTCTCTCTCCCTTAGCACTCATCTAAATCACACAGTATTTGCAGGGCAGGACAGAGCCAAGGAGGACCAGGGCAATCCTTGCTCCCCGGGGCCACTTTGCTCTCCAGTAGGAGCACAGACACTCTCCTGCAGGTCACAGGAAAACAAGAAACGCCTCTGAGCAACACTACCGTACACAGCCCACTTCACTGCCAGCACCCCCCACAAATTTCAGAGGCAAAAAACCCACATGGACAGGTGTGATACGAAACATGAACAGGAGAAAGAAAAGTGTTTACTTCTTGATGACACAGGTTACATTAACTCAGCCACATTCCTCTGCATATTCTAGAGCTGATAATATAAAGCTATTCATAATATTTTAGTTGCTGAAGAGGGCCAAAGCTTACACACTTCCAGTATATATTTTTCACGGAAGACATGGCTGATTACATAAAAACTGCCATTGTCAAATATTCTGAGGTCTGGTTCATGATCTCCAGAAATCACATTTTCTTATCCAATAATGAAAATACCTACCCATTCAGTTCTATTACATGATACAAATTTTCAATGTATTGAAAAAAACATCCCAACAGCTTAAGTAGCAGCCTTTAAGACGTGATGTTAAAAGAAAACCAAACCACCTAGTATTTGAGAGTCATCACCAAAGTATCATCTCCATACCAAACCACCATCAGATCACTTGATTTGAACCTATTTCTGGATACTTAGGCTCTTGCATACCTAATAGTAAAATACCTCTCTTGATGCCTCAGTTTGCTTCAGATTTTCTGAATTCAGCTGATCCTAACATTAACTACTTTTAGTTAATGAGAGGAATGATTGCATATCTGAACAGATAAAGAACATGACTTTAATATATACAACCCAGCTGCAATGCAATAACTGAAGTGTCTTTGGTGGGGCAGCACTTCCACGAAGTTCTGTTCTGACTTGAGTTTTATTTTTATGTAATGTATATTCCTTCATTTAAGGAACTATAGCTCAAATTTCCTAGACAAGTCCAAGCCTTAAGTTTCCAAAGCTTTTTTCAGGAGAGCTCCAAATCCCTTATGGAGTTTCATAACGCCACTCCTGTTATTAGTCTTATTCAAAATAAAAATGGAGACTTGAGACCTGACTTATTTCTGAAGCATATGCTTGAAATGTATAAAAGAACACTCTACAACCCATTTTCTCCCAGCCAAACTGCCAAAATACACTTTGCATGCAAAATGAAAACTTTCTTCCACATGCAGTCTTGAGCAATGTAACCCCTATTTCTACTCTTGCAAAAATAGGAAACTACTTCTGCCTTTGAGGTAACCTCTAATTTCACCTTATTCCACCCTTTTCTCTCCAGCTCTTCCTATTGAGCTTTCTGCTTTCCAGAAGGCAGCTGCTCTTGTAGGTTCTAAGTAGGTAGGTAATTTAGTTTCAAAGTGCATAATTTTCTTCCTGAAATAACCAAGGTTATAGTGAAGATTTATAGGTTTACATGAAATGCACCATTATCATGAGTGGCTCCAGAGAAAATGAAAAAAAAAAAAAATTGAAACAAATGCAGCCCCAACATGAGAGTCTCTGGAAAGGCCTGACCCTCAGAACATTCATCTTTGCTTTGTCCTTTTAACTAGGAACTACTAATGATGCTTTCAAGTTCCAGTTTAACTGATGAACAGTAAGTGGTGAGGGGGAAATCACACAGATTAAGAGGTGCCATCCCTATATTTACATAATCACACAAAAATGATGTCTATAATGTGCTTAATAAGCTAGTGATGCACCACAACTTGTACAGAAGCATTGCTTTTCTTTTTCATGTGCCAATTTATTGCTGGGACACCAGAAAAGACAGTAAAGTTTACACACTGGTAGACAAATTTCAAAAAGCAAGCAAAGATTCTACAAAAAATATGCATTCTGCTTGATAGCCCCATGTTGTATTTTCTCCTACAACTAAACAAAAAAAAGAAGAAGGCCTCTATTGCTCCCACAGGAAGTTAAATGAAATTAAGCAAATATTTCCAAAAAACAGTTACTTCCCTCCCACCCCACTTGTCATCTTTCCTTCGTACCAAATCATGTGTTTCAGAGAAGCTAAACAGAGACTGATATAAGTCTGCTCTTACTCTTGTAAGTAGGATAGACAATGGGACTGGATCTTACTCTGTAGTTACTAGTACATGCTGGACTTCATGGATCCTTGACATAAATTTAATTACCAAAACAACATCTAAAATTATGTTGAGGTTAGAATGGGCCTCATGGAAAAATCTGCTGGCCGTGGGTTGCAAGCTCAAAGATACGTAAAAAATGCAGGAGGAGAAGCCCTTCACATCTGCAGTTGTGAGCTTCATTTAAGCATGTTTTTGTTTCTCACCTTTCTGTTCATCTCTGCAAGTCACAGAATACAAAGAATACTTACCGCTGATGGCCAGTTGAGTAAAGAAATTTTGGCACATTACAAATCAATTGTCTGTGCAAAAAGTTTCTTCAATACACACTGGGAAGAGACCTAGATTTCTTGCTACAGTTCTGCCTCTGCAGTATCTGTTCTAAGAAAGAAAGTCTCCAGTTTCTGAAGAAATCTGCCCACCACCCTCCTCCAGGATCAATAGGATTCTACCTTATGTAACCACTCTAAGTTTGGCAGCAAGGGCTCTTACAGAGCAGCATTTTGCAGATTGTAAGAACACCAAAACGCTAAGTTTCCTCCTTAGCAATATGAAATAGCTGTAGAAAACTCAGCATACCACTGGGTCATTTGATCTTCACTTTGAGAATTTCACCATCACTATCTCAGCAATATGAGAAGTAACATCCTCGAGAAGCAGATACCCACCTATATAGATACACCATGCTCTCAAGACTACTCTTTTGAACCACTCCTGAAAGCTACAGTGTCTAAATAAACATCCTCTCATTTTTAAAATTTTTGTTATTCAACTCAAAAGTACATTAACTCCTGCACTAATTCGAAAAAAATATGAGGAACTCTTCCTATTAAAGGATGCCTTCTTAGCTACCTCAATCTGTGAAAAGATAATAAATAGCACCACAATGGGCGTCTTCCCTAAGCAACCCAACTGTCTTTTTGAAAAGCTAAAAAATTAAACAAATCTCCCAAACTTCACTTTCACACTTCCAACTAGGAATACTGAAATCGGTTTTGAAATTAAAATTAACTGGGTTTAGATTTAAGACTCCTAAGCAGTGTAACACCTACCACGTTTGCTTGCTAGCCCAGGAAAAGGGATTTTTGGAGTCTCCTCTCCTAAACCTTATCCTTTGACACAGAATGAAAAGAAATGGGAAGGTGAGTAATACAGAAAGGGGAAGGGGGGGTGGTTGGGGGGGTGGAACTGCAATTTACTTCATTCACCTAACTTGTCAGTTCAAAGGATGTGTTCATGATTTTGTTATTCTTCAAGTGGCAAAACATAAATTTTACTTACTAGTACTTCTTTTAAAGAGTTAAGAACCCTAAGTCCACCTGCATGAATTTCCAGTGATCAGACCATTTGTCAAAGTAGTACACATTCATAAGCAATGTGTTCCTGATAAACTACTCTTTTCTGCCTCCTTATTTCAAAACCAGGCCAGTATCATCACATTAGTGTAAGATAATATTGCGGACCAACACAGTGAGTCAGCAATCAAAATGAGTGTTCTGCCATCCCACTGAACTTTTATTTCGGTTTAAGTCCTGGAATTGCTGGTACATCTCCTCTCTCCCATCCTCCCCTTACTTTTACGCCACTGCACTGCTTCAAGATTGCCTTACCAGTTGTCAGCCCAGCTTGTTTCAGAAGAAAGAAAGAATTCATGTGTAAAGTACCCTGGGTCTTAGAAACACAGAAACATGTGCTGGAGAAGGTTAGTGCCTGGTTGGCTGACTTCAGCAACAAGAAAAGGAAGCTGCTCAATTAAGTGGAACTAAGTAAAAAAGAAATTTCAGTTATCTTCAACTTATTCTTAAAACAACATTTAGGCAATTCAGCTCATGAGAACCTCACTGTACCCATATTCCTACTGAGACACTTTATCTATGACACATTTACTACAAGACCTGTGCAGGCCTTCCTGTCATATTCCAGCAAGATGCACAAAGCATAGTGGATTGAGCTCACATAGGCAGCCAAAGATCACAGAGGAGAAAGCATTTTACACATTAAGTGAGACTGAAGGCATATGGGGCATTACACTATGAAATGCAATTGAAATTCAAGGATTAATAAAATAAAACAATATTCCTTTTACAGATTGACTACTGGTCTGCTTTTTTTTTAAAAAAAAAACCCACACGGTCCAACTGGTGCTAAAGCCATGTTCCCACATAAAAGCTGCTAAAACTGAGTATTATTCATTTCCATTCTTACCATAATAACAACAGTATTAGAAAAAAAAAATGATCTTGTGATAACATATTATGTTACATACAATATCATGTATAAGAGATACAAAAACAACACCAAAAATAAAAAATGTGACGGTATAAGAAATCAGAATCAAAATTCTAGAAAAGTTCTAATGAAAATCTATTAAACCAACGCAATTGGGGGAACATGAAGAGAGAAGCACAAGGTTTCCTCTTCAGTGAGCCTGTTTAAATACCAAATGACCACCATTTGCTTTAGTCTGCAATATAAGGAGATAATGAAAAAGCATGACTACATAAAAAACCAGATGATTAATAACAGCTGGACACCATAAAGAGTAATGGCACACTTCTTTTCCAGCATACAGGTGACTGCTCATCCACTCAGTTTAACGCAACACTACTAAATTTTATTCTATACATCAGAATGTATAGAAATGGAAGTCAAGAAAAATGTGTCATCTTTTTTGCCAGAACATGAAAGTTTCATCTCCAGGCAGAACATTTGTCCCTTGCTTTCATCCAGTCAACATCTCTGCTTTGATATTCTCATTTGATTCCTCAATTCTAAAACCAGGGTAAGGCTCTAAAAATCATGAGTTGTCACCTCTTCTCACGCACACTTTTTTTTTTTAGTCCTTGTTACACAAAGACTGTTCCCTACAGTTAAAAGAAAGCACAGCTCATTGCCTGGTGAAATAAGATTCTTGTGCAACACGCAACTGGGGCTTGAGGAAAGTACACTGAGGGAAAACTATGGCAAACTGCATCCTGCCCAGAAGGAAATCTGGTTGTCATAATCATATACAGTAAATATCTGTGCAACACAGAAGCATCACTTCCAGAAAATGAGGGGAAACACACCTATAACCAGTTCTCCTTTCTTCCTTAATCCATCTTTAAAGCTATTATGCAAAACCAGTGGGAAATAGAGGGACTGACTGACAGGATGCAATAATATAAAGTGATTTGATTACTCTGAAGCAGAGCCTTTTCATTAAGTTTTTAGCTTTACAACACAGGATCTATTACAAGGGTCATTATACTTCTTTGTACCAAATAGATCATCCTATTTGATGTGTCCTTGTATTTGAAAATCTGATGTAATTCCCCTTTTCTTTGCATACATTACATTTGTATACATGCATATAGAAGCTCCTGAGCATCTGGTTATTCAGTAGAACTCTATTTTGATCCCTGTCTTTTTACAGGACATATCCAGCTATGCAGTATTTCAAAGAGATATCATACTCTTCAATATTGGTCATTCATATTCATATAATTAAAAAGGCATGAGTACCTAGCAATTGCACTTGGAGAACAAAGCATCTTTGAAGTGTATTTACAGATGGTTTGCTTACCTCCTTGGGAATGCTAAGTACTATCAGTGCAGCAATAAAAAAAACCTCAACTACAAGAGCTCTGATTCTATTGCAGTGCAATGGTATTTTATTTCTATTATTTAATGGAACTATGGGAAAGGCTACAACAGTCATGCTGTTACAGTAGAAACTGCATTGGTGGAAGGGGGTGCAGGGGGAGGAAAAGTGCCAGGTTTAAATACTAAGTAGCACCAGAGCAATACAGCAGATAGATCTCCAGAAATTCTGGAGTGCCATGAACCATGCTGGATGAAGCATTTACTTCGGTCACCTGAGTGCTTACTAGCACCCCCAACCCAAAAATTAATGGCCCACAAAAACCCATTTGTGATCGGCACTTTATATCATAAGAGTTCTTACTGTTAGGTCCTACATATTGCATAAACTCTGTAGCCAAAAAAACCCAACCTGAAAGCAGCATTCAAAAGGTTAATGAGAATCAAACAGATGAACTTCATGTAAGTGAATGCACAATCCACACATTTCTATTCTGCTACCTTCTCCTTTGGCTAACAGCAGCAGAAACAGCTTTGTACTTACATATTCATCATTCCAGAGCTGACTGAAATGCAGAGAAAAAAAACTAGACAAGATTTATGAAAATATGGAGGCATCTATTGAAGATATTGTATGAGCTATATGTCTTGCCCATTCAAGATACTTGCCAAATATTTAAGCTTGTTTAATCAAAAGATTTCTCTTCCTAGAAATTCTAATAACTTCAAAATAAAAGGAGCTTTATAGTGCTATTTAACTAACATTTTCCAGGAGCCCTATAGATTATTATTTTTGCAAGCATTTTTACTGTGCAAATGGCAGGGGAAGGAGGGGGGGGGAAAAGCCAAACAGAAAAGGAAGTAAAAAGGGGATGCAAATTACAAGCACAGACTTTACAAACACCACAATCCATATGCACCCAGTACTAATATTTTAGCCTTTTTCCCTTACTTTAAGCAAGCAAGCAGGAAACAAACAAGCAAACAGAAGGGGTAGAGAATCTCCTAAACTCACCTTTTGTACGGTCCCTCTGTAAACTTCTCAGAGAGAAATTTAAATTCCTCCAAGTGGATGTGATTCTTTTAGCTTTTTTTCTTTCTCGAGTCATGCAGAAGCAAAACAATTAGTTTTCAGAGGTTCCATTTACTGCTCTTCCATCCCCAGCAAAACGTGTCCAGGAGACTATGCCAAAAGTAAGCCCAGAACTCAAAGGCAATTGGAAAGGGAACATAGGGGGTTGCTGAAGGACCAGATTGTGAAATTCGGTAGCTTGAGCACAGAAATATCCTACTGTACAATATACCTGGCTTCTTGCTCACCAAAAAACTGTAGTGCAAACTGTCAGTAGTAGCCTCCAATAGCTGCTGTGTGTGCTGCAGATGGTATGTCTCACTGTTACCTTCCCAGATGGGTAGAGGATTCAGAGAGCAGCAAAACCAGGGGGTCGCCTCCAAACCAGGTGGATTGCCAGCCACTCATTCACTCAGTCCAATTAATCAAGACAAGAACAGCTCAGTCACCGGAGGTATCTCCTTCCAGGGTGCACAGGATTATGGCAAGGTTATTAATCTTGCTTTGCGGCATCCCCCCCCACCCCCTACATTCAGCAGCCTGCACCGAGATGATTGCCAGCTCTGTCTCTGTCCCTGTTCTACTGCATTTTGCTCAGCCCTCTGTTGCTGCAAGTGAAACACAGAGGAGGGAGGAATACTAATAAGGTGGTTAGCTACAGTTTCTTTAAGGCATTCTACATACTGCCTGCGCGTGTGTGTACGTGCATGTGTTGTGTGCATTTTCCGTGGGGTGATCTGGGTTTCTTGGCAGCTGAAATAGGACTGGTTTCTACATCAAAGTCTGAATTAATCTGGATTATCACCTAATGAATATCAGAGCCAGCAATTGTATTTTACTTAGGATAAGAGGAGGGTACTAAATGGTCTAGAAGATTAGGATGGCAGCAGTGGTTATAGGGGGAGGGAGTGGGGGGTTGGTTGTGTAGAAATCGCACTAGAGCCAGAAGAGTATAATCAGGTCGAAAATTTGTTCCAAACAGATCATTTTAGCAATGTTTTAAAAGTCCTTCTTATATCCTCAACCAGTTGGGATTTTAAAATCAGCACTATATTATCCATCTTTAGATTAGGCAGCAATATGCAGAGTCAAGTAAATATTTTTAGAAAAGAAAAGATTTCTGGCAGGAAAAGAAAAAAATTAGAATGTCAGTGGAGGCAGACATCCAGCACTGCATTTTTGAAGGTGCTTGAAATTCCCTCCTTCAGTGAGAATTGCTCTGCCAAAACCTTTCACTTATGAAATGAGTTTAGAGTCCTCAGTCCCAGAACCAAAATAGATTTTCCAAGTATTTCCTAAATAGCTGACCTGCATTGGTTCACGAACCTGAGTGTTCTGCTGTGGTAAGTACAAGTCCTACCTGCAATTCACTCATTAAATATGAAAACAGTCATATTGCCTTTGCTTTCCCACAGGTAATTCAGATCCTCTGCATCAGGTTCAGGATGCAAACACTGCTGTCTCACTTGTCAGCCATAATTTCAGCTTTTTGCAGCAGATGACACTTCAGACTCCTTCAGGAGACTGAAGACTGAGACTCCTTCAGAAACATGAAAGCAAAAATAAACCGTTCCTCAGAAGAAGCTCTGGGATTACTACAGTAAATTGTAACTATGAGGGACTGTTAAGGAACCAATTCATGGGTCTGAGCAGCCAAATACACTTGACAGAGGTCCCTAAGGAATGAGCTACATGAAGTAAGTTTGGTGCTTCATATCACAAAGAGCTACCACTGCAAGTTTCAGCAACCAAATTGTAATTGAACACTGTGGAAGTGCTTTGGGGAGTTTTAGATACACCAACCATAGGATAGCTGGCAAAGCAGCCTGGATGCACTGACCATAGCAGCTGTTATTGCTACTGTAGCACAAAGGACTGCAGTGTAACAGGGCACTATCTACAAGCACTGTGGCCAAAATATTTAGTACTAACATGGAGTAAAAGTCTTCTACTGTTAAGTAAACCCAGCAGTTTTAACAGACAGTGAACTTACAAAGCCACACAGCATGAGAAGGAGGCTATGGTACCTGGAAAGAGAAATGTAGGACACAGTTTCAGAAGATGGAAGATCCTGACTGTGTCACAAATCACACATAACCACTTGGGCTTTTGTTCACTTTTTCAGCTTAAATTGCTGTATAACTTAAATCTAAAATGATTTATTTATATAAAAAGTCCACTGAACCAACAGGAGAATTTGTAAATTGTAACTGTTTTTTCTTTGCTGCAATTACTTTGCTTCTCCACCCTATCCTTTCTTCACCCTCCATCCTATTCCCAAACACTGCATGACATCTTATGTTGCTGCTTTCTTGACTCATGGGTCTTAGAAAGGATTCTCACTCATCCACAAACAAACATGCCCGTCCACATAGGAACATGAGCAGCCACATCAGCTTGGACTGAAGATCCATCTAGCCAAAGTTTTGCCAGTGTTGGTCACAGACAAACATCAGATCAAGGGAGGCAAATAGTGGTGTTTCCCAAGTCACTGTACCAACCTTTAATTATCTGCCACAAGGAGTTACAAAGTCAGAGACAGAAATGCTCTGCACACTTTAGTATGCCACTCACAGATTAATAGTCTTCTATCATAAGCAGCCTGGACTCACTTCCTCAGGCTGAGAAGCCCTCATGCATTCACCTGCCCTTCATACTGACTTTGCTCTATTCAGTCAAAGACTCAATACTAACTTTTTCCACCTCATGCAGTGACCAAAACACCACAGCATGCCGCAGGTGCATAGCACTGCATTGACACTTTCTACTTGGAGAACATATCATCCCAGAGCACATACTCATGGCATTAATGGCCTGTTCTATTTTCTAAAACTATGGTAAGTAATTTTGCTACTCTCAAATTAACAACTTCATCAGAGATAACATTTATAGTCCTAACTATTCAGCTAAGGTTTCATAAAGAAGACCTCATGTCTAGACCAAAGTCCACTGCGGACAGCTTTTTCCACGACCTTTTTCTAGGTGCAGTCAGAATTGCTTGAGTATATTAAAAAAGCTCCAGGGCTAATTAAATCTATTCATAAATCTAATATTTACAATCCATGGGACTGGAACAACAGCAAAAGTAATTAAACTGACTTGCATTCTAATTTCCATGACACAGAATACACGTTAAAGAAGGGGAGGGAAGAAAGATTAAATGTGCAAGAATAAGTTATTGTTGGTATTTTCCAAATATTCTTCATCATAGTCCCAAAGGTACAGGCAAGGGCTTTTGTCCTACTTCAGCTGTCCTTACGTCATTTTTAAAACCATACTACCAGCTAATTATTTTCACATTAACCAAAAGGAAAAAACATTCTTTAGACTTCCAGGGGTTTTTAGCTTTTTGATTTTGGTGGGTTTTTTTTCCCAAAACAGGCTGCACTTTGTACATCTCATCACTCTCCTGATTATTAGTCTTACAAGCATCTTTGTTTGTGTTCGCCCATTATGGTTAAAACAAAGGAAGGTTACAATGCAATATAAACCAGACAGATATAACCACTCCCTTCCCCCATCCCACCTCCAAGAGAAAAAAAAAATAAATAAACACCCAGAAACTTGACTTCAGCTCCATCTCACTCTGGCCCTCACCTCATTCAGCTGAATTTGATGACCTGTCAGTTAATATCAATATCACTCCTCTGAAAACTTCTGAAATTCAGCACAAGTGAAGCACACAAGCTTATTGCTCAGCAAAGCCCTCAACAAAGTACTGACCCAGCACACATGCTCCCACACAAAAAAAACCCCTCCAAAAGTCCCTCAAATATTTTTGCAATATTTCACTTTTTTATTATATTGACATCATTTGAGTTAGTGAAGCCCAAATTCCATATGCTATTTGCAACCTGTTTCCTTCTTTCCTCTTAATTTTTTGGCTTCTTTATGAAGGGTCATGTTTATGGGTATGATTTCCATACTGAGAAAGCATTAACAAGACCATAGCAGGGGTGAAAGATCACCCAAGAGACCCCTGTAGACAGCTAAGGCTGGAACCCAATACAACCAGGCACCTCTGGCTGATGAAGCTTGAAGAGTTACAGCTGCTAGAGTGCACACTACCCCCAGTGAGCACCCTAGTGACAATCATCAGAGGAAAATACACACAAGTTTCTCATCCACTGCTTGGCTTGG